>OU611757.1:9777988-9920488 GCA_914767535.2 Dunaliella primolecta
AGTGGAAGCATGTAGGGACATGCATAAATCTCTGGCAAAAGCTCTGGAATTATTCAGAAGCCTCTTGACAGCTTCTTTTCATTAGAATAAATTTGCATAAATTGTTTTTGTTGTTGATTAATTAAAGGTAAAAGTAAGCACAGATGTTGGAGCTTCCCCCAACTTTAGTCTGCCATAGATAACTGTGGTCATCCCCATGGCTGGCCCACCCTTCTCTATGCATGAAGTGGCCAACTGACATACCTTAGCCTCTCTCTGCACCATTCCTATGCTGTAGAAAGTTCATCAGGTGCCTGCTTTTCCCTTTTTCGAGCCTGTGTGATAATGAAAGCTGGCACGTAGTGTGGAAACAGGGGTGCAATGAACTTTCCCAGCTGCCCTGTGGTTCCAAACTCGCTTCAGATTTGCAGTCATTGAAATGATATGTATGACTTCTAGGGTGCGAGACTAGTATATACTGTATACTAGTATATACTGTAGTATATGGGGGGTCGTATACTAGTATACAGTTTCGAACTCAGAAACTCAGAGCGCTGAGTTCCTGAGCTCAGTGCGAATTTCGCGCGAGTGGGAAACCCGAGAGGTCAGAATGTAATGTAATTGGCTCCCAAATCAGCAGCAATAAGGTGGAGGAGGGTAAGCAATTGCATTTAGGCACATGGTGCAAGCCAGAAGACTTGCTTGCAAGGCTCATCCAGCCTGCACAGCTCAAAGAGCACAAGCAGAGTTTGACGTCATTGTTGAGGAGCTTCTAGGGAGGCCATGTGCTCTGAGGTGCAAGGGGTGCAAGGGCAGCATCAGCCCTGCTAACCCCTCCCATCAAACAGCAAAACACCTTATGCAAGCAGCCCATGGAGCTAGAGTTTGTGGAGCTGGACCTGTCTGGGGAAGGATCCAGCCATGGCAGCAAGCGTAAGGCTACGCAGCAGCCACTGACAAATGCCTGTACGTCTCCGTCCAAGAAACAGCGACTTTCACAAGGAGTTCACCAAGTCTGTCATCACAGCTGAGCTCCTAATTAGGAAGCTGAGAAGATGGTTTTTGTGAAAGCCAACTTGGGCAACCAGGAGGAGCGCTCAGATGCAGTGGAATTGCAGATGGATGCCTTGGGATAGAATGCTCTTTTCCAACTTTTTGAACAGCCTCTTTGTGCAGTTTTCACCTGGCTAGTTTACAGCAAGACTTCAAACGTGCCTGGTTTAGATTGATAGCTTGCAGAGACTAGGCGCAGTGGATTTTGGGGCAAGGACAGCACGCAAGGATGGCAGCGGATGTAAGGATGGTCCGGTGTCTCATTTCACATCTTTCGGCTCAATATTTCAATTCAGCAACATCACCAGTGGATCCCTGGGGGTCAAAAACCCCACCCCACATGTAAATGATGTAATTTCTCTTGAATTGTGGACTAGTATATACTACATACTAGTATATATTATATACTGCTTTTTTAACAGATATACTAGTATACCTCGCACCCTAATGACTTCCAATAATGTGTATCGCACCTGTTTTGCATTGAGCATTTTGTTATCATCACAAGAAAAACAAATTGCCAAAATTCAATCAGGCCAGCGACCGCCCCATTAAATGTCATTTTATTTATCATAGTTTGCTGCAAACCCTGGCCCAAAAAACGGAAGAAAAGCTGCAGCAGGGGAGAAGCGACATCACTTCCAGCATTGACCTGCATTCCCAACCTGATACTATCAGCCGCTCCCCCAGAGCCTCCTTGCAAAATCTGACATTGCAGCTTGATTAGATGACCTAAGAGAGTCTTAGGTGCTGGAGTGCTTGCAACTTGATGCACACATTTTTCTGCCAGCATAGGTGCAGGATAGTTCAGGGCCACGCCTAGCACCTGCACATGCCAACATTTCAAAATTGACTTGATGAATGGGACAGAAAAAGGTTTAGTAAGTTTCACGGCATGCACAGGGGTGGTTGTAGGGCTTGGTAGTGTAGTTGACCATACCAAGGGAGTCCAGCCGTGGGGATGGCCCTGCAGCAAAAAAGATCCAAGGTGGCAACAAAAGGACTTTTACGTCTTGAGGTTCAAAGTCCACACACCTTTGACACCCCTGTGTTTTCATATACATCGCACAATAATTTTGAATTCCTGAAGATCTGAGCCATTCTAAACAGCCTATATGTTTTTTTTAAGGATTTTTCGACTTCTGTAGACAATGTATGAAGAGATGCAGCAAGGAAGCCCTACCATTCAGCTTAATTTTGCATGGAGTCAAGGGGTGAGAAAAAAATGATTAGGCCCAGCATTGGACAGAGCATTGCAGAGCCCCACATGCCTTCATTTCAAGTAACAAATATGAGAGCATGGGGCTTATTAGGAGGCTACCTCACAAGATGTGACCTCTGCATTTCCTTGATTATTTGCAATTGACAATAATTGCAAAGTAACGCGTAAGAGTAACTTCATCGCATGGCTGTTGGGTGCCCACCTTGGCAACCAGAAAGTTGGAATGTTTTATAGATGACCTTCATTTCTATTTCGGTTCGTGAGGGGCAAGTGGAGAAAGTACCTTACATGGGGGCAGACTAAAAGCTACAGGAACTGGACTGCGTGGCCTCCCAAACAAAACAGTAGCTGGAGAAAGGGAGGCACACTGAAAGCACAGCCAAAGCATAGGGCAGGCAGGCAGAGCACGCAAAGGGAACCAGGGCAGGTCTGTTGCAGGAGAGATATGAACACTAAACAATACAAGGGGCAAGAGCAAAACATTAAGCAGACAAGGGCCTGCAGAAGGCCCCAAGAAGGGGGAAAATGGTCACCTTATTGTATGAGTGGCATTTGGTCAAGTCACACTTCTCACTCGCCTACAAGAACGTCACTTCTTCTGCTAGGTATATTACTGGCTGTCTTGCAACCTCCTTCCCGGCCCCAGGCTTGCTATCCATTCAAGCAGAGTTTAAAATCCATGGAGGAATGATGCTTGCTTTCTCAATGCCGGCCTTCAAAGGAATCACCTAAGGATTTTGGCCTAGGATGAGTGTGATAAAAAGGAAGAATTCCATCGTGCTCCAGCTCAAGCCAGCCTACCTCGCACTGTGCTTCTACTATGCGCCCCTGAATTTCAAGTCGTAGGGAGAGGCACCAGAAAGCAAAGTCTTTAAACTGCATACAACGATCCTTCCAGAAGATGTATGTTCGATGCCTGAAAGAATTTTGATCGACATGCACCATACTTACACGTAATCATTCCGCATCCCCAAGGCAAAATTTCAATGGTTTTCGCCTTAATCCTGCACCCCCTTCAGTATTAATTCTTGAATGTTCCGCATATTCCCGCAGGGACAATCAGCCCATGTTTGCCCCAAAATAGAGGTGTGAAGTAAGCATTGTGTGTCCAGGCAGACACTGCTCCTGCATGTGAAGACCTGCCTGCTGCTGTTCAAAAGCCCATGAAGTTGGCCGCACGCACTGCTTCTATAATGGAGACCTGCTCAATGTGTACAATCCTTCATGTTGAAAAGCTCTTCAAAAATCCTTGAAGTCCAACTACATGCATTGCTCCTCCATTGGAAGACCTGCTTTCTTGCCTTCCAATATGCCGCTACGTGTCCATTTGGCGCTGTGCTCAATCTGCTGAGCTGAACTGCAAGCATTTGCTTTTTACTGCTTTTACTCCTTTGTTGAGGAGGCTCCTTACTAAGGCTCAGGAAGCTTCCCATTCCTAGCTGTAGGCATCCACACCTCAGGCGCCTAAGGGTCTTCATTCTCATTTATTCCTTACATCTTCAGAACCAATTATTTTTCACAGTCGTGCACATCCCCGCATGCTGCAAAAAATATTCCTGGTGTCCGCAGTCATCCCGCACCCCTCAAAAACTTTATTCTTATGAGAAATCACGTGGTTCCAATCAGAGGAGATGGGGTGGAGTGGGTGGGTCAGGGAGACTCCGACTCTTTAGGTCCCTCCTCCAGAATTTGTCTAGGCCACTTCTACAGAATTTTGGAGATGTCATAGAATTCCTGGGCTCAGGCTCTGTCGATTGGCACCTTTTTGGTGGGAGATGGATTCAAGGGGGTCATCGTGCATGACTGCCATTCAGTGCCACATGACCACTAGTCATTGCCACATGCGCACAAGTCAGTGCGACATGCGCACAGGTGTGGGGCGCAGAGAGTGTAGAGGCAAAGTTGCAGCAAACCAAACCAAACTTCTAGGGTAGTAACAGCGTAAGCTGCGTTCTTGCATGGTGATGTAAGGATGGCTGTCTGTGGGCTTACAAGCCAGTTGTGGGTGCCTGGCAGGACATGTATGCGTGAGCGCCCGCAATGAAGTTTTGTCCCGTGACTCTGTCGTGGTTCATTTTATGGTCATGATGAGTTGCAGTCTGCATCTGATGGTTGGGGAATAAAATAAAAGAGGAGTATTTTGGTACCCTTTTTGTATGGATGGAGGCAAAGGACAGGGGGCGGGGGGCTGGGTCAGAGTGGTCCAGCCACAAATTTGACCCATGCTTCTCTTTTGAGCCTCAGTCATACAAATGGTTCTATGCAGCCTTGTCAAGCAGCTTGCTTCAACACTGCACATTACTGCCCTTACTCGATTGCAGGTGCTGCCAATAGAATGGTCTGCGCTTCCCCTGAGCATGATGGTCGTTGTGTGTGGTATCCAATGGTTGTGGTTTTACAAAATCGTGCGGATGGCAACAGGGGCAGACAAGGAACCAGGCAAGAAAACAGAGTGAAAGTGTCTTTGCAACTAGTCCCCAACTAACCTTTTGACCTTCATGAGGGTCCTGGGTTTTCACTCGATGAAATAAAGGCAATTAACAAAGTATGCGGATGTGGGCGTAGCGAGCTGCTTGCTCGTTTGGTAGGTCCTGTCCAACCATTTTTATACATATATATGCTGCACAAATGATGTGTTTTAAAAGCACGAGCACACTGTGACAGAGCTTCTATCTCAATGTATGGATTGGGTTCATGTGTTCCTTCCGAAGGTTGCCCTAGGAGTCCTTAACCAGGCATGCTCATGTGTGTGTGAAGGCATGCCCTAGAACATGTGGTGTCCATGATGACAATTCTTATTTCATTCTCATTTACCATTTAACCTTAGGCTGGCATGAGCCAGGGTCACTCAATTCTTTGGTTGGGATTTGAATTGTTTGCCTTATGCGCTAGCTTGTACACCTTGTGTCCAGAGCGACGCGCTTTTTGTGTGCCCACTGGTGGCACCGACTTTAGGGCTTTTGAGTTTGAGGTATATATTCGTTTCTGATTAAGATTCTGAATCTGTGTGTGCTATTTTGATTGCCAAGAATTACAGGTTTATAGGTTTTACAGATTGAGCCATCAGTCAAAAAGTGCGACTGCTAGGCCGCTCATGTGAAAAGACTTTATTATAGAAACGCAAAGGGGTTTACAAGGGGTTTACAAGGGTTTACAAGGGTTTACAATGGTGGCCTACAGCCCGAGACTCTGGCTGATGGCAGCTGGTGAAACAAGCTCAACCAGTATCAAAAATTGAGACCAAGTCTGACACAAATCTAGGAAGTCTGTATGAGTCTTGGTTTAGGAAAGCATTGATCTCAGAATCAGTGATAGTATGATGGCAAGCCAAGAATGGAATAAAGTCAGCGTTTGAGGGCGGAGCAAACACACGCAAAGTCTTAAACATCTCCTCAAAAAGGTCCTTGTATCTCGTGCGTAGCTCACGCACCTCAGTACATTTGCAAAAGAAAAGCACATGTTTTTCATCCTGGACTTCCCCACACTCACACTTATCACAGATACTTGAGCCCCCAAGCCATTTACCAGACTCCACTCTCAAGTGATGAGCACGCAATCTAAATCTGCTAATGTTTCTCAAAACATGCTTGTCCAAATCCTTGAACAGATACGAGGGGATACAAAAAGGAGCACCTCTGGGACCACTCTCAGAATTCCCACACCACTTATGGTACGTCACTGCCTTCTTGTTAACTGCACGAGGACAAAAAACATCGGCCCCTCTCCACACTTTCTGCTGTCTGTATCGCAAATCACCAACGAACTCTTGCATGGGGATTTTCTCAGCTCTCAGCATGTTCTGTTTGAACGAATCACCATTCCGCATCCCACCAAAAGCATTAGAGACTTCAGCAGACCAGCAAGAGGAATCAAAAGAAGTCAGACTTAAATCAGCCCTCAGCACACGACGCAAGACTTCACTATTGGAGTCAAGCATGCTATTAAAAAACTTGATGGAGGCACAGAACCAGAAGAACTGCAGAGGCTCCTGGCCACACTCTCTCAACACCGGCCAATTTATAGTACTGTTCTTTACTCCAAGAATGCGCCTCAAGGAACACAGATGTCTTTTCTGCAATTGACTATCAAACTCACTGCCTTCTCTCAAGTAATGAGTTCCCCACACCTGGCACGCATACATCCCAGCAGGAATGCCATACACCTTACTAAGTCTAGTAGACAACCAGAGCATAGCATGAGGCCTGTTTTTCAGGTCATGACCCTTGGCAAACTCCGAAATCCTTCTCTGTGCAGCCATATAAGGCCGCACCGCATGCTCCTCAGCTACCTTAAAATCCATCTTTTTATCCAACAGCACTCCCAAATAGAAACGCAAAGGAGTGTTTGTGTAGCCCATGCAAGTAAGTGTACAAATAAAACCTTACCAATAACAAGAAAAAATTTTCCACTGGTGTTTGTATGACAAAGCAACGGCAAATAAACATCAGGAGGTTGCCAGGACCAACCGACTGCATCAAAAAAAGGAGGAGAGCAACATATGTGTGTCTGTGTGGTAAGAAAAGAAAAGAAAAAGAAAAACTACTTAGGCAGAGGAAACTCTCCCTACATCAATTAAGGAAAAGGAGACACATTGGCTCAGAAGAGCCGTGAGCCTCTTCCACCACACAGCTACAAAGAAGAAAAGCTAATGGGGATCTGGAGGGTTACTGGAAGCACCCGACTCCAGAACCTGGCTGTGAGAAGCATCACTATTTTCCATAGAACGTCTAGTGGTAACAAGCTTATGGGCATACTGAACCAAATGGGCATGGAGTTTTTGAGCAAGTTTATGGGCCCGTTGATGGTCCAGTCCAAGTTGTTTAAACTGGTTCAAGGTATGATCAGTATAGCAGGTCCCACCAACAACCAGAAGGATGGTGTGGAGAGTCACAACTTTAGCACTAATGAGTTTGCTGAGGTCTGTATGCTGCTGCTGTGCCGCCTCTAACTGTTGTCCAGGCCTCGTGTCTTCACAGTACTTAATTTCAATCAAGTGCACATGTCGCTGGTTTACATGAAGTTGGTGGGGCTGTCTCACGCGGTTGGCTCGTGTGGTCCTCTGTGTTGGGTTGTGTCTGCTGCGTAACGCATGGTGTGAGCGAGTGGAAGAAGGAGAAGAAGGAGTGGGTTTGGCTTTATAGGGAGTAATCAGTATAGCATCAGGACGACTGGATGTGAGTCTAGATCTCTTAGGAAAATTTCTAGGAAAAAGGTAAGGGGGTAAAAATATGTTTGATGCATGTGCAGGGATTTGGAGGCTGTATTGCGCCAGCCTATCATCACTCCCTATGTCCATGTTAACCAAGCCTGCCCCCAAAGGGCTTTTGCTAAGAGCTTTGATGATCATTCTTCCAGCAACATTGTGGCGTTCAGTTTTCATGCTGGAGATGATATGATTTTGGCAGCCTGAAAGCATGTGAAGTGCGCTTTCTAATTGATGACAGCCTGGGAGAGGGCATAGTGGGTCAGTGGACCTCTTGAAGCGAACTGCACGTTTTTGGTTATAGAGGGTGCCAGTGCGATATTGTAAAATGGTGCACTTCATAGGTGTGGATATACAAGGCATGTTTCTTAAGGCGTTGCTGACTTTCTTGTTAACATGAGGTAATAAGCTCTGATAGTAAGTGCAGTAGCCTGTTTTGGGTTTGGCATATCCAAGTCTGTGTTTTATATGCATGTGAGACTTGAGAGCATTTTGAAGATTGGGGAGGTAGGTGACTTTAGGATTGGGAGCAGGAGCTGTGGTGTGTCAGCATTGTGTTCATTTTTTTCCTCCTTGGCTAACCAAAATAAGTGAGAAAAATGATTTCCACCAGGGCCTGCGCAAGGGATCCCAGTATCAGCCACGTTATTATTGGCTTGGCTTGCTTGATATTTAGCAATAGCATCTGCACACTCGTCACCAGCAATGCCAGCATGAGATTTTACTTTGTAGACACAAATATTGGTTTGTGAGTTGCTAATGAGAGAAGATATGATTTTAAGAACGTCCCCTTGAATATGTTGTTTGTGCTTCTCAGGGTAAATAAGCTGTTTACGTATTTGATGAAGAGAGGTGAGACTGTCTGAAGCAATGTGTGAATAAGAGTGCGTGATGGCAGCAGCGATTGCTGCTAATTCAGCTCGACATATGGTGTTGGTAATTCCAGCACCATTGGGCTCGACAAAACTTCTGCTGTCAGTGAGAGGGCAGTAGACGCCTGCTCCAATTTCTTGTTTGCTATTCTGGATTTGACAACTACCATCAGTGTAGGCCCATGTCCTCCAGTCAGGGACTTTGAGCTTGAGGGTTGGACTAGATTGGTTAGGTACAAAAAGTTTTTCCTGATTACCTTTGTGTGAAAAGGTTGGGTTTCTAGATGTTTGTTGTTTGTCAGAGGGGAGGTGTTGGCATTTATTGAATCCAGGCATATCAGCATGCATTGTATTGAGAGTAGAATGGTTGCCTTTATTGCGCAGCTTCCAGTTAATTTCTGGTACAGCCGAAGCCAGGCCCTGCAGCCAAGCTGGGTTGTGATTGTTTAGATGGATCCTTGCAGATGTGTTCCAGACAGCAACAATTTGTAGGTCCCATGTGTGCTGAGGAAGAGGTATTTCCTGGTTGAGGCAAGATTGTGGATCATTGTAGCAGAGGTTATTACGTGTGATAGTTCCAAGTTCACAACAGAGATGTGGATAAGCAGTGATGAGCTTAGAGTAGGGGTTAGTTACCATTTTTTTTCCCCGGGAAAAGTTCTGTGACAGAACTACGCA
Source organism: Dunaliella primolecta (assembly GCA_914767535.2). Classification (NCBI taxonomy): domain Eukaryota; kingdom Viridiplantae; phylum Chlorophyta; class Chlorophyceae; order Chlamydomonadales; family Dunaliellaceae; genus Dunaliella; species Dunaliella primolecta. Next base: position 9,786,996 of record OU611757.1, read on the forward strand.
ACAAAATGACCTTAGACATTCACCCCACCAATCCACAAGCTGACATTAAACCCACTGGTTGTTGTGAATTGTGGCTGCATGACGTTGACCTTGTTAAGTACAAAGCTGAACAAAACCCTAATCAAAAACCGTTAGACACTAAATCAAACAGCCCCCAGCCTCGTGCCCCACCTCCCCTTATCCTTCCAGAAATTTACAAATCATGCATGGCCTGCATTTACAACACACAAGGTAAATGTGTGGGTATGATAACCCCTAGCCAATTTCAAATTCTTTACAAGGCATTCTATAAGGCCAAACTTGCCGGCTCGCATGAAACCATAACACCTCCTCCTACTAGCTTTGCATCTGAGCTGCAGGGGCTCCTTACTCGCAAGACTATGCTAGAAACCAAGTATGCTACCAAAAAGATTAAAGACTCCTTTTCGCGAACCCTGCCAACACACATCCACACTGCCCTTGAAAAATGGGCCCTGCTAACTCAAGAAAAAATGGCCTCCCCACTGGACCACTACCCACAATACCAACACTACTGGAGCACTGACCCCCGAGACACTCTCTTTGGTTCCCATCATAACTCCCTCTCATCCAGATATTCAGGCTTCTCTGTCTGCCATCCCATTTACACCAAGGAAGCTATGACTCAGGCCTTACGCCATGCTATCTACTCAGCCATTCTCAACACAGAATCCACTGCTACATTCATGTTCCTCCCTGTACGGGGAAAACAAATGATAACTAACCCCTATTCCAAACTCATCACTGCTTATCCACATCTCTGTTGTGAACTTGGAACTATCACACGTAATAACCTCTGCTACAATGATCCACAATCTTGCCTCAACCAGGAAATACCTCTTCCTCAGCACACATGGGACCTACAAATTGTTGCTGTCTGGAACACATCTGCAAGGATCCATCTAAACAATCACAACCCAGCTTGGCTGCAGGGCCTGGCTTCGGCTGTACCAGAAATTAACTGGAAGCTGCGCAATAAAGGCAACCATTCTACTCTCAATACAATGCATGCTGATATGCCTGGATTCAATAAATGCCAACACCTCCCCTCTGACAAACAACAAACATCTAGAAACCCAACCTTTTCACACAAAGGTAATCAGGAAAAACTTTTTGTACCTAACCAATCTAGTCCAACCCTCAATCTCAAAGTCCCTGACTGGAGGACATGGGCCTACACTGATGGTAGTTGTCAAATCCAGAATAGCAAACAAGAAATTGGAGCAGGCGTCTACTGCCCTCTCACTGACAGCAGAAGTTTTGTCGAGCCCAATGGTGCTGGAATTACCAACACCATATGTCGAGCTGAATTAGCAGCAATCGCTGCTGCCATCACGCACTCTTATTCACACATTGCTTCAGACAGTCTCACCTCTCTTCATCAAATACGTAAACAGCTTATTTACCCTGAGAAGCACAAACAACATATTCAAGGGGACGTTCTTAAAATCATATCTTCTCTCATTAGCAACTCACAAACCAATATTTGTGTCTACAAAGTAAAATCTCATGCTGGCATTGCTGGTGACGAGTGTGCAGATGCTATTGCTAAATATCAAGCAAGCCAAGCCAATAATAACGTGGCTGATACTGGGATCCCTTGCGCAGGCCCTGGTGGAAATCATTTTTCTCACTTATTTTGGTTAGCCAAGGAGGAAAAAAATGAACACAATGCTGACACACCACAGCTCCTGCTCCCAATCCTAAAGTCACCTACCTCCCCAATCTTCAAAATGCTCTCAAGTCTCACATGCATATAAAACACAGACTTGGATATGCCAAACCCAAAACAGGCTACTGCACTTACTATCAGAGCTTATTACCTCATGTTAACAAGAAAGTCAGCAACGCCTTTAGAAACATGCCTTGTATATCCACACCTATGAAGTGCACCATTTTACAATATCGCACTGGCACCCTCTATAACCAAAAACATGCAGTTCGCTTCAAGAGGTCCACTGACTTACTATGCCCTCTCCCAGGCTGTCATCAATTAGACAGCGCACTCCACATGCTTTCAGGCTGCCAAAATCATATCATCTCCAGCATAAAAACTGAACGCCACAATATTGCTGGAAGAATGATCATCAAAGCTCTTAGCAAAAGCCCTTTGGGGGCAGGCTTGGTTAACATGGACATAGGGAGTGATGATAGGCTGGCGCAATACAGCCTCCAAATCCCTGCACATGCATCAAACATATTTTTACCCCCTTACCTTTTTCCTAGAAATTTTCCTAAGAGATCTAGACTCACATCCAGTCGTCCTGATGCTATACTGATTACTCCCTATAAAGCCAAACCCACTCCTTCTTCTCCTTCTTCCACTCGCTCACACCATGCGTTACGCAGCAGACACAACCCAACACAGAGGACCACACGAGCCAACCGCGTGAGACAGCCCCACCAACTTCATGTAAACCAGCGACATGTGCACTTGATTGAAATTAAGTACTGTGAAGACACGAGGCCTGGACAACAGTTAGAGGCGGCACAGCAGCAGCATACAGACCTCAGCAAACTCATTAGTGCTAAAGTTGTGACTCTCCACACCATCCTTCTGGTTGTTGGTGGGACCTGCTATACTGATCATACCTTGAACCAGTTTAAACAACTTGGACTGGACCATCAACGGGCCCATAAACTTGCTCAAAAACTCCATGTCCATTTGGTTCAGTATGCCCATAAGCTTGTTACCACTAGACGTTCTATGGAAAATAGTGATGCTTCTCACAGCCAGGTTCTGGAGCCGGGTGCTTCGAGTAACCCTCCAGAACCCCATTAGCTTTTCTTCTTTGTAGCTTCGTGGTGGAGGAGGCTCACGGCTCTTCTGAGCCAGTGTGTCTCCTTTTCCTTAATTGATGTAGGGAGAGTTTCCTCTGCCTACATAGTTTTTCTTTTCTTTTGCAGCAAAAAAGGTTGCAGAGGAATCGTGGAAACAAGGTTAAAAAACACGTGATACTCGCAGCGGAAAGAGCAAACTTGCTCATCAGTATAGTTAAAAAAACATGTGCTTCATCTTGAGTTTGGTTGCAAGAACACCTGTCACACACAGAGGTTCCATCTTGCCAGATAGCCGATTCAATTGTCAAAGTATGAGCACGAAACCAGAACCTGCTCCCGTTACGCATAACTTACTTACTACCTAGTAGGTACCAAGGCAGGGATATGTAAGTTTGGCGAGCGGTATATGCAAAAGGAGTGGCAAACCAACCTTGGTAGGTAGCAAACCGATTGTTGTTTCCTCTTTGATCCATTGACCCAACTTCTCTCCAAACTCCTTACAATCTGTACCTTAAGTCTGCACTAAAATCATTCATAAAAATAGCACCTCCTGGCCTCACAGCCTGCTCAAAAATCTCAGAACTACGCAAACCCTGGAAGGCTTGAATTAACTGCGTTGTCCAGCACTTGTCATTTTTAGATTGTAACTTCAAATCAGCTTGCATAACACAACATAAAGTACCGCTATTTGTACCAAGCATTCTGTTATACAGCTTCACTGCAGCTCTTAGCCAATAATACTGCAATGGTTGGTGCCCACATTATCTCAGAACAGCCCAGTTAGTAGTAGTGTGCTTAACACCCAAGGAAGCTTCAAGAAATTCAAATGCAGGGTTTGCAGAGCACTAGAGTTGCTGGCGAAACAACCTCAACCAGCTTTCACAAGGCTGACAACAAGTATACAAAACAAGTTTTTACAAGTGTTTGTGCCTAGCACCCACTGGAGGTTCTCTTTGAACATAGAGACATCAGCAAGGAAAATTCCAGCCAAGGGTTTCAAGGGCTACAAGGGGGTTGGTCTAGAGTGAGGCTGATCGGCTGCTGGTGAAATGTTCTCAACCAGCATCAAAAATTTGAAACCAACTCTGACAGAACTTTGAAAATCTGTACGAGAAAACTTTGATCTTTATGATAACTTGAGAACACGGCCAGGTTCTGGAGCCAGGTGCTTCCGGTAACCCTCCAGACCCCCATTAAATCTGTTTGTTTTAGAACTTTGTGGTGGAGGGGACTCACGGCTCTTTGGAGCCAATGTGTCTCCTTTTCCTTAATTGATGTAGGGAGAGTTTCCTCCGCCTACGTAGTTTTTCTTTTTCTTTTCTTTTCTTTTCTTGAGAAAGCAATGGTCTCAAAGTCAGTTATAGTGTGAAAGCTCGCCAAGAAGGTCCAGCCAAGCATGAACGATGATGCACAAGTGTTGATAAGGACCTCGTAAAGTACCTGTAACACACCTGGAAACCGCTCAGCAGAGCAGCCTGGAAAAGGCAACACTTTTCCAAAAACCCACCAACTGACCATCCGGAAAGGCCCAGTTTTATGTTCCAACCAATCTTGTACCAACCAGGAAAAAGCGTGAGGCCCACAGGAATAAGCACAGTTCCACACCACAGTCCAGGTTTGCAACCAATGGGTCCCCTGCTGGAGCACTCCTGTTCTGACACAGCCCCTACTTGGCTCTGGGGTTTAGCTAGGGATATTCCTATAGCAAAGTGGTTCGTTAAAAATGTGAGCAACGACCCCATCCGTAATGCAAGGCACGCTGTTATGCCTGGAATAAGAAAACGTGAATACTTTCCTTATTCGAAAAACAAATTGCCAAGGTCCCCCATAAATCAGCCGCAGACATAACTGCCCCTATGCCTTTTCAGTCCAATCCAAACTTCCAGCTCAAAATTGCAGATTGGAACTGGGCTTACACGATCGGGAGCTGCCAGGTACCAATTGGTAAGAAAGTTATAGTGGCAAGATTGTGAGTTCCTATGAGTGACTCAAAGAATCTAGTTGAGCCGCACAGGCAGCCTCTACAATCAAAAACATGCAGTTCGTTTTAAAAGGTCTACTGACCCAATGTGCCCCCTTCCAGGCTGCCATCAGTTGGACAGTGCTCTTCACATATGCATGCATGCTCTCAGGCTGCCAGAGTCACATCATCTCCAACATGAAAACTGAACGCCATAACATTGCAGGTAGAACGATTACAAAAGCACTCAGCAAAAGCCTTGTGGGAGCAGGCCTTGTCTACACTGACATAGGGAGTGATTTCAAACTTGCACAACACAACTTGCAACTCCCTACACATGCCTCAAACAGAACAATACCTGCTTACTTGTTCCCTCGTAACATTTAAGAAAGGGAAAGACTAAATTCAAGTCGACCCGATGCCATTTTGATTACCCCTTGTAATGCCAAGCCTACTTCTCACAGTGTCCCTTCTATTCATCCTCAACACGCTTTGCACAGGTCCACTAGGAGGACAACCAGAGCTAGCCGCGTTAAGCATCCACATGAACTCCATGTGAACGAGCGTCATGTGCATCTCATAGAAATTAAGTTCTGTGAAGACACAAAGCCAGAACATCAATTAAATGCGGCTCGGCAGCAACAACATGCTGACCTTTGTAATCTTTTTAGCGCTAAAGCTAAAACTATTCACCCAATCCTACTGGGTGTTGGTGGAACTATTTACACTGAACATACCCAGATGCAATCAAAGAAACTAGGACTGGATCACCAACGTGCCACTAAGCTCGCTAAAAAACTCCATGCCCATTCTGTTTATTATGCCCATAAACTGGTCTCCACACGCCGCGGTATTGAGAACAAGAGTGCCTACCACAGCCATTTGGTTCTAGAGCCAGATGCTTCAAATAACCCTCCAGATCCACATTAGTTTCGTCTTTCTTTCTTTTCTCGTGGTGGAGGGGGCTCACGGCTCTTTATGAGCCAATGTGTCTCCTTTTCCTTAATTGATGTTGGGAGAGTTACTCTTCCTACATAGTTTCCTTTTCTTTTCTTTCTTTGAGCCTAATGGTGCTGGTATTACCAACACCATAGGATCAGCTGAACTGGCTGCAATAGCTGCCGCACTTACTCGCAAAAACACACATTGCCACTGACAGCCTCAGCTCACTTCACCAACTTAAAAAGAAAATCTGTACATATCTATACCCAGAGAAGCACAGGCATCATGTACAAGGAGATGAAGGAGGTATATTAAAGACAGTTTCACACCTAGCCCGCACCTCTCAGAGTCACATCTTTTTCTATAAGGTCAAATCTCATGCTTGGACAGCTGGGAATGAATGCGCAGATATGATTGTCAAGTTTCAGGCTGGCCTCAAGAATAACAACCTGACTGATACCAGTATCCCTAGCGCTGGCCCGGGCGGCAACTTCTTCTACAATATTGCTTGGTTGGCTTGGGAAGAGGCAAGACCAAGTAGATCTGAATCTTCTTCCCCCATTCCCAGATATACTTCCCAGACCTTGAAGGATGCTTTGATATCCCATATGCACGCTTAACACAGGCTTGGGTATGCAGAACGCAAGACAGGCTTGTACGTTTATTACCAGAGTTTGCTACGTAGCGATACACCTAATGCACATAAGGGCATTAGCAATGCCTTCTGGAACATGCCCTGTATATATATCTCAACCCGAATGAAACGCACAGTCTTATATGAAGGATAGGCATGGAGTTTTCATGCGAGCTTGGTAGACCGTTGCGGGTCAATCCCTAGTTTTCTGAATTGGTCAAGTGTGTAGGCAGTATAGATAGTCCTACCCACACCCAGGTGACTTGTGTGGCGACTGACCTCAGCACCTTGGAGTTGTTTGCACAGTGCACTGTGTTGTTGTTGTGAGCCCTCTAGCTGGGCTCCAGGCCTCGTATATATATTTTCTCACAGTATTCGAATAGTTGAATTCAACTTCAATCAAAACAGTGAAAATGACGAATCTGGACATTCATGAGGGCCTGACCGGAGTTGTGTTGCTTCCTCTACCTCTTTGTTACTTCTCATACTGCGTCACACCGATACCCAATGTGAGGGATGTGGGTGGCCTGTTTGCATCATGATCAGTAGGGCAAGGAGTAATCAAAACAACATTAGGGCAGCTGGAGTTGCGTCTTGCTTGATCAGGAGTACTGGGGTCCGAAAGACCATACAAGACCGGCTGCCCACAGGCCTGCGCTAGCGCTATTGCTTGTGCTTATATTAGTGCTGGCTGCAACATTGAATGCTGTTTGGTTTGATTTGGTGAGCATGTGTGTTCTGTGTGTGTGTATGTGTGTGTTTGTGCGTGTGTGTGTGCATGTGCGCGTGTGCGTGTGCGTGTGTGTGCATGTGTATGTATGCGTGTGTGTATGTGCATGTGTATGTGCATGTGTGTGTATGCGTGTGTATTTACGTGTGTGTACGTGTGTGTCTGTGTGTGTGTGCATGTGTGTATACGTGTGTGTATGCGTGTGTGTGTGCATGTGTGTATGCATGTGTGTATGCGTGCGTGCGTGCATGCGTGTGTGTGTATGTGTGTGTGCGTGTGCGTGTGCATGCACGCGTGCATGCCTGTGCATGCGTGCATGCGTGTGCGTGCGTGCATGCGTGCGTGCGTGCGTGTCTGCGTGCGTGTGTGCGTGTGTGTGTGTGTGCGTGTGTGTGTGTGTGTGTGCGTGTGTGTGTGTGTGTGTGTGTGTGTGTGTGTGTGTGTGCATGTGTGTATGCATGTGTGTGTATGCGTGCGTGTGTGCGTGCGTGCGTGCGTGTGTATGTGTGTGTGCGTATATGATATACCCAAGATGCCTCCCCGGAGGCTGCACGCTACTGTGTGGCGCGTCGGTGTGTGTCGGCCCGAGCAGTTTGAACAAATAAACTGAGGCTCGAGGGTTTTTTTATTAATAAGAATAAAATAATTGCATACAAATACCCACGCCAGGGTGGCAGTTGGCATTGTATAGGAAGGGGTTGGCCACAGATATGCTGTTTCGGTTGTTTCTACAAAGTACTGTACTCTTAAAATTTCCCTCAAGGGGACTACCCACTTCACACCAGGTGTGTTTCTATCCTGCACACACAACATTGACTCGTATAGCTTGCACGCTTGCATGACCTTCCACCGCTGCCAGCCCCGCGGTATCCCACTGGCACTCCGGGGGATTCCGCCTGCGCGCTGCCTCCCTTTCTAACCCAGCTCCTCGCATGTGCCGCGTTGCCCGCAGTCCTTGCCTTTCCCTAGGGCGCGCCCAAGCCGGCGCCTGACAGATAATCCAGACTTCCGGAGCTCTCCTTCGCAGCTCCGCTGTCATGGCTACTTCCCGCGCCCTTGGGCTGGGGCTGCTTGCCCTGATCGCGCTGAGTGGTGAGTGTGGCTCGTCCTGCCTGATTTTTTCTGGGGGTTGTTATATAACAATATATATCCTGGTAACTGCATGTGATGTTACCTTAGTGTAACAATCATATAAGGCTTACAAATGCCCTCCGTTACATCCCGGGCAACGCCTTTTGCCGTGCACTGCTACATTGGCAGCGAAGCCGAGTGCCCACCTGACCACTCATGCTACACATGCTTTGGTGTTCATCACCATATTGGTCATGGGTTCCAATCCTGGTAAGTGCAAAAAATCGGCAGGCTTATCGCCTAAGTCCAGGTTTAGAGGTTCCTCCTGGCAAAATACCAAAGAGCGCTAGTGAGCGGCTAAGCATGCTGGCAGAGTGCTTAGCTCGCGAGGACGCGAGCTCATGGGGGTGGGGCGAGTGTAACAATCATGTAAGGCTTACAAATGCCTTCCGGTACTTCCTGGGCAATGCCTTTTGCCGTGCACTGCTACACTTAGAACCTGGGATGAAGCTGACTTCAGCGAGAGAGCACGAAATGGATCATCATGGCTTGCTCTTGGCTGAAGCTTGCTTACGCACAGGACTGAATGGCTCAGGAAGCTGCGCTACTCCTTGAGACTCCAGTGATAATTATCACTTACACGTTGTTTGCTACATAAATATGTGGGGGCACTGTCCCGATGGGACTGCACTTTGATCAGCACTTTGACAGCGCTTTGGTGGCGCTTTTGCAAAGCGCTATCAAAGTGCGTTTTTCGAAGAAAAGCGCAATTGGTCAAAGCGCGCATCAAAGTGCACTTTGTCGTGGTCAAATCTCTTGTCAAATCTAACTTTTATTTAAGTAAATTGCACTTTGATTCCTTCTAAATTGCACTTTGAAGCGCTCAAATCGCTTCCTGGGGCTATTAAATCGCACTTTGATACAGGAAAAGTGCACTTAGGTGCTAGCCCGGGGGTCCGTACGGGGGCCTCCAGAATTAGGCACAGAGACGGGGGCCCGCAGGAGTAGATGCTTCCACGGGGGGTGAATCCCGTAATACCAAATTTTCATCAAGTTGCAAAATCGCTAAGTGCTGGAGTTGTAACTGCCCACACAAGGTTGACCGGCCTCCCCGCCCCTGCAAGCGCGCCTTGGCATGCGCACACCTGCAGCGACAGACACAGCATGCTCAGAGCCTCGATGGTGGGGGCTGCAGCTGCAGTGAAGGCGATGGGGGAGAAGGAGAGAGCGGTGGTGATTCTCATGAAGGGGATTGCTTCTCCAGCTCCAGCCCTCCAGCTCCTCCTGCACGTACAATCATAGCGACATCAGATGTCAGTGATGCATGCTCCATCATGCTTAGTGCCCATTTGTGCAGGGAGCATCCCGGAGGAGTGCAGGGGGCAGTGTGCATGCTGCAGTCAGGCTGAGCAGCCACCAGTACCACACAGAGCTGCAGCTGTCCAGCACCATACGTAGCTGCTCCAATTGCCTCCAGGGTCCTCCAGGGTCCAGCGGGCAAGGGGGTTGAGGAGAGGAGGTAGCGGTCGGGGAGCTCTAGCACGGTCAATCATTTGCTCACGGTCAATCATTTGCTCAGCGGTGAAATCATGCAACGGCGTTGGCCTAAATTTTGTTTGTAAATTTTAATACTATCGCTTGTAGAAGTAGAGCCGTGGGTTTGGTAAAAAAATCGCTCAGTGCTACACAACTGAAAATTCAACGAGGCTCTCCTCATGAGCTGATCAGCTGATCTCATGATCTCATGACCTCATGACCTGATCAGCTCATGATTATAGATGCAAATGAATTGCGGTAGAAGCAAAAAGGAAACCCTGCACAAAAACAAGCACCTCTGTATGGGGCAAAATGCCAGAAATGAGCAAATCCACGGGCCCCCGCAAGCCCTGTTGCAGGGCTTAGGGCTCGGCAGACCCCCGTGGAGCACCTCTGGACTCCCCGTACGGAGGGGGGTTGTGCAGTAGGGTAGGTAAAGCGCACGTTGATGTGCGCTTTGGTAAACTCCGCTTTTCTGGCAAAAGTGCACTTTGACAGCGCTTTTTAAAAATGCAATCAAGCGCTGACAAAAGCGCAGTCAAAGTGCTGTTGGTTTAGCAGCAAAGTGCACTTTCAAAAGCAATCGTCAAACCTCAACGTTCCACCCCTCTGGACCCTTTCCCATCATCCCCCCCAGCAATCACAATGCCATCATCAATCCTGCATTAAGTACTCCCCCATTAGACTTGGCTTGTAACAGGTTTGTACGCGCTTTGAAGGCCATCAAAGTGCACTTTGAGATACAACACCCCCAACACCCCCCCAGCGCTGCTTTGTGCTTGTCGGTCATTCATGCATAACCCTTCCAACTTGGTGAAAGGAAATGGTGCGCCAACAGCAAAGAAATGCATGCCAAAGTGCACTTATGGCAGCACTTCTAGACATCAAAGTGCACTTTGATTTTTAACAAAGTGCAGGTGTGGTCAACTGTCTGAAAAGGCTGCTATTTTGACTTCCAGCAAGTACCCTGCACCTTGAAGGAGCTTCCATCCTACGACCATGCAAGAGAGAACATGCAATATTGAAATAATTCACTTTCTATATCCTGGAAGTGCACTTTGATGGGGTGCACTTATGCCTTCAAAGTGCACTTTGGCTTCCTCAAAGTGCAATCTTGACCGATTCAGAGGCAGTTTTCTCCAAACACGCCTCTTCCGCCATGCCAGCAGGTGCTGTGGAACTAACATCAAGCAAAAGGAAACGCATTCTACCTTTTTTGGCTGGGACCCCTGATGCGCGAGATGCACTTTGATCCATCAAAGTGCATATCAAAGTGTCTCATGGGGACAGTGTGACATGCTCATGACCTCCCTCTAATCCAATTTGCAATGAATGGGTGCCGATCAACAGAAGTTGAGCCCAAGGATGGAGGTTACATCTATGATTCTGTAGAAATACCATGAAACATTTATTTGTAAGGACAGGTACCAATTGTCTCCCCCCCCGCCCCCCACCTTACTTCTCTCTTGGGACCCATAAGTACAATCAGTAGCTCTAAAGCTCAAAATTCCAAATACACAATTTTTGATTGAGTTTGTACATGACAGATTCCAAATATTACATTACTCCTTGTAGCCCTGCGCCAGACAACTTGAAGTGAGATTAACATGTGCACTCCGTGACTGTTTTAATGGGCCAGCCAGACTTAAATTGAGGCTGCCAAACCTTGGTGGCTTGCAGCGGCTATAATTCTCTGTCCATGAGAGTGTGTAGTAGCTGAAAAGGAGCTGGCCCATCTCCCCTTGAATTGGTGCCTCGCGCCATGAGTTGAGGGATGAAGGCACGGAAGATGTAATGAGAAGCACAGATGCAATGTCGCTTCATACAGTTTCTTTACCTGATTATAAGTCTTTACCCCATAGATCTGCTGCATCTAAGGATTAGGTCCACAGGTGGAAGAGGATCGTTCAATTGTGAAAACCCAACAGCCTATTGTGTGAGCGGAATGCATTGCTTAGTCCCATACAAGAAAAAATTTCTAAATCTCTGTGCTCTCTTGTGCTCCTTTTCCGCAGGTTTCAGCAATGCAGACAGCGACCGGCCCATTGGTAAGTCCCTGGACAAGTGCAAGACTGCCAACTTGCTGGACCTACACTATTCCCTCAGATAGAAGTGTTTGCCATAACCTAGTATGGCAATAGTGCGGATGCATACTACCAATGATTTCTACCATCATCTCATCAATACGATTTTACCAATGATTTTTATTGTAAACAGAACATTGCATCGTTTGTTCCAAAAGTAATTTGACACCACAGTAGGGAGCATTTGTTACATGTGTTGAGCCTTTGTTACTGTATCTTTTTGCCCATGCCAGCTACTCTTTCTCTCCCCCTTCCATGCAGACTTTTTGACAAACATTGAGGATAAGACCCCATACTCCATTTTTGAAGATCTCTACAACAACTATGCCTTTGATGAAGTCAAGGATGTTCTCAATGGAACTGACGTGGGCGGCATATTTCTAGTGCCAAACAACAATGCATTTACCTCATTGCTCAACTACCTGAAGTTGGGGACTGGCGACCTTTTCGACAACTTTGTCAACGAGGTGAGTGCAAACCTAGGTGATAGCATTTTCAGAAAGTGGTGATGTAGCATAATGGAATGACCTGGTTTATTTTGGTTTGGGGGTGGCCTGTGCTTTTTGAATGACCTAATTCTTTTTTTATTTTTACACATGACGGTACACTTAATACAACACACCTCTTTGATACTTTCTGTGGCTAGTCTGATGTGTTGTGTATGTGCTACATGTACAACTGTACCATTAGCTGGTGAATGGAAGGGGCGTACTATGGCTCCGTTCATCTTGGGCAGCTGAAGTACTCTCACAAGCTAGTAAGTACACTCGCAGGTACTAATACAGCTAACTAATACAGCTGCATCTTACCACGCCTTACTGTCCAGGTGCTCAAAGATCATGGCATCCAAGACTTCCCTGTGGAAGGAACGAGTGAGACCAAGAATTTCACTACAGGAGGGTACGTGTGGGCTGAGACTATGGTGAATTCAATCCTTTCCCATGGCTTGTTGATGTGTGAAGCAGTCTGCGCTTGATCCTCCTGAAGCAGGGACTGTGTTGAGCAATGACCAATTTCCTTACATCAACCCGCAGAGGCCGTCAAGTGGAGCTGACTTTCAATGAGAATGGTGAAATCACAATGGCCAAGCCAGCAGACTCTCCCTTAGGGTTCTCAGGCATGGGCAATGTTGTTGGCATGTACAACACCAGCGCACCTGGGAACGCAACCGTCTACTTTGTGGACAGCGTCATGCTGACACAATTCGTGTTTGACGAATACATTGGAAGGGGTGAGATTGTTTAGGAACTATTCACTCAAATCTTTTTAATGGTTGTTGCTTCCCTTTACATGTGGCTGGTCATGCATACTCCATCGTGAGTTTGTTTGGGTTTGTTAAGAGGTTTGTGAGCTTTGTTTTATCTCATGTGTTACACTTTTTTCTCTCCCTGCAGCTGCTCCCAACTTTTATGCTGCCGTCCAGAAGCTCAGCAATGAGGGTGTGGCTGTGAGCACTTTGTTGGTGAGTGCTTCCTGGTCCTGGGGGCTGGGATTGACATGATGGTTATTTGTCCTTAGAATTATACAAAACAAATCGAGAACACTTGACTCTCATCTCTGCAAGCTCCAAGCTGTCTTCCCTTCTGTAAATTGAATGGATTCCTTGCCTGCTCTATCTTGCAGGCCATGTTGGACACTGAAGCCTTCTCGAATCTAAAGGATGCGCTGATGAACACCCCCAATGGAACATTTTTGGTGCCCAACAATGACGCTGCCACTGCCTTGCTAAGTGCTCTCAATGTTGGCGGGTTATCTGACTTGGTTGCGACGGAAGGACTGAGGAAGATGACGGAGGCAATCCTGCTCCACCACTTTGTTCCTGAGGACATTATCAACAAAGTTCCAGGTGCCGTTGAGGGAGATTCTGAGGAAATGACAACAGCGTGAGTGACACTTGCTTGATTTGCAGTACAGATGACGACTGAGCATGTGACCCTGTGGCATTGTTTGTGACACAGACATGCTTGACCACATGCATGCTCATATTCCTAATGCTACACTTGCATGCTCATGTTCCTAATGCTACACTTGCATGCTCATACATTCAATGCTACACTCGCCTGCAGGCTGGGAACTCTGCCTGGTGTCTCTGACAGCAAAGTGAGGCTTGTGAGGAATGCAGATAATGGCATTGATATCGTGCACCGTCACCCTCTTACGGATTCATCAACCATCAACGCCACTATTGTTGGAGAAAATGTCAAGATGACAACATCCAATGGCTATAGGCTGGGTCTGGCAGGTAGCGAGGAGCGGGGCCGTGTGCACATCATTGACATGGTGATGCTCCCCATCCCTGAGGCTGGCGTTCCAACCCTGAAGGGTGAGCCACCTGCATAGATCCTTGCCCCTGATAGCGCGTTTCTGCTTCCGCTGGTTCAGAAGCTCACCTCTGGGCATGCACCTGTGTCCCCTCCGTCCTTTGTTGACAGCAGTTTATTTGTTAGACGCTACCTAAGTGGTAATGGAGTGTAATAACTGGTGTAGCAATTTTGTTCCAAAGATGAGCTCCACTCACCTGTGACCTTATCCTTGCTCTGTCGCTCGCAGACTGGAATGACAGCACTCCTCAGGGCGAGACCTACAACATCTTCCAGCGAGTCCTGAACTTGGTGCCCGATGCCAAGCCTGCTATTACTGGGCCCTTGCTCCGTGGTGTCATCTTCATGCCCTCAGATGCTGCCTTCACCAATTTCCTTGAAGGCAACACCATAAATGGTAAGTTGCCCATTCTTTAACGCAACCCCTTCGCGTAAAAGCTGGATGGTATGGATTCCAGAATTCAACTGGCTTCACTTCAGTGCCGCCAGCACATCACAAAGCTTGGTGACTTTAACAGTTGTTCCCTCTCCCCTAATTGCAGGAACTGGGTTAACATTGGCCAACTTGGTGGAAAACCCATCACTTGTGAAGCAGGTGAGTGAGTTTGAAGGAATTGTTGCTGACACCCAGGGATGTAGGACACAGCTTTTGAGGTGCCAATCTGCACCAAACCTGGTCACAGGGCCCACTATCTGCTGTTAGATTAATTCTGCCTCCTTGCCTTTCCTATGCAGATCTTGTACGAGCACATCATCCTTGATAATGTCATCACAGACTCTGGAGATTACATGACATGGTGAGATTGTAAGCTGTACGCTTCAACCTTCCTGCCCGTGTTCATACTTTCAACTCGCATGCATGTGCACTGCTCAAGATTTACTTTCACTTGTTTCCTCTTGCTTTGCCCAGGAATGACGCAAATGTCACAGTCACGCTGGATGCTGGTTCTGTTACCAAATTTGCACGCGCATCTGGTGCCATTGAAGGCGCTGAGGATGTTCCTACTGAGACAACTGTTGAAGGAAACACTCCCCAGAACGCAAATGGCCACATTGCCCAAATCACGGGCGGGGCTGCTGCAAATGGCCGTATTTTCTTTGTGGATCAAGTAGGTGTGATACAAATGATTCTTGCTGTTCAGAAGAGCTGGGTTTGGGTTTGACATGCTGATGATTGTAAGGCCATGCAAGCTTCTGGCTACACAAACCAACCTTACTGCCCACTAAGCCTCCTTCACACGATATAATTGTTCTTTTGCGCCCCTTCAATTCCTGTACTGATGCAGGTGATTGTGTCTAAAGCTGTTATGGACAGGGTTGTAAACCTGGCTAGCCCGGCAGGTGGGTTTCTTTCGTACTCCATAAATTTCCTTTTATTTTGTTCAGTCTAGGGTACCCTCTTCCTTAAATTAACTACCTGACTAACTAAACTGATGGTATTTCTGCTGTCAGGCACAGTCTGCTCAAAACATGTCTCATGTTGTCCTCAACGTTCAAAATTCAGGTGGCAAGTGGAAGACGGAATTAGAGAATCTAGGCAACCAAACGTTTGATGATACCCTTGAGCTGATTGACTTGGAAGGCCTGGAGAGTATCAAGAACCTCATCGATGGCACGGAGGATTTTACTATGTTCATGCCCAACGATGAGGCCTTGGGTGAACTAGCTGGCCTGTATGGGCTCGATGGAGTGGAAGTGTTAAAGACAAGGATGCGAAGCAATACTGGGCTGGCCAAACAAGTGAGTGGAATAATGCTTAAAAGAGTCCAGGAAACATTGTGCTATGCTGATGAAGTGGGTGACTAGCAATACTTGACCAGCGTGAATTCTTTTTCTGTCAGATTTGTTGCACATGCCACTATACACTGTACTGCCACTAAATATGGCTATGCTACTTACTACACCACATTCACATCTCCTTTCCTCCAGATGCTTGAAACCTACATTATCATGGGGGATGTCGATGAGAGTGTTGATGAAAAAGTGTACCGCACCAAGTGAGTGTCCTTATTATGGTGAAGGCAGTTGGGTTGTAAAAACAGCCTCTTCATTTGAGGCATTGGTGAAAAACTTGCATAAGGAATTTACTCCAAAAAACTGCCCATCCATTTGGCACGGTAATAATGACCCTATGGAAACTAAAAGTTCAAGTTTGGTGTGAGGTCTCATACGTATTAATAGCCTCCCCATTGCTTTTCGAGATGGAATAACTCAATATCATTAACTAAATTTAAGAAAATCCTGTTTTTGAGTCATTCAATTTCAGCTAATGAATGTGGTTGTGTATTTCAGCATCTGTTATGTGGGAAAACTCCCTTGGTCAGGAAGCATAACTTTAGAACGCCATGGCTTCAAAAAGCATATGAGCATGATGTACAATTTCTTAGAAGAATTTAAAGGATTTGTTGAGTCTAGATATTTGAAATCCAGTCCTCAAGAGCCGTTAGGTGTATATATACGAGTCTGTAAACGAGTCATTGGAGGAGGCGTGGTTGGGGGGGTCATGGCTTTTTGGGACCCACCTCCCAAAAAATGTCTGTCTGGGACCCAGAACGTCATGTGCACGACTCTAAGTCAGTGCCACATGCGCATGGATGTGGGCTGCAGGGGGTGTGGAGGCAAACATGCTGCAAACCACCCTAGACTTCCAGGGTAGTGCAATGCACCATGTGTTATTACTCGGTGAAGTCAAAATGGCGAGATGTGGACTTGAAAGCTATCTTTGTATTAGCAGGACAAACATGGGTGTCTGCAAGTAGGTTTTTGCCACATAAATCTGGTGCAACTCACGCTTTCTGTGTGGTAAATATGCACTGGATAGGGAAATGAATGCAAATAGGTACCAATTTTGTCTGGATTGGGGCACTGGAGGGGGATTTGGGGGTGGGTGGGTCAGGTAAAACTTGACATGACGCAATGGAACCTTTTTTCATCCTCCTGGTCCTTCAACCAAATTGCCAAATTGCTGTAATCCATCCAGACTAACCTTAGAACACAAAAATGAAATGACCAGCCACAGGTTGTGCATAGGTGCCAAAGGCTGCATGCAAGTGTGTAATTTTTGTGCTCTCTTGTGAATCTTTTCCTCGACCATAGTTCTGATTACCTGTTTGGGTCTCATGCATGTGCGTCTCATGCACTGCAGGAATGGCAAGTTCTTGACTGTGCGTGTGAACAACGACAGTGTAGTCATCGGGATCTCTGTTAGTGATGATAGCACCGAAAGCACCGGGTCAAAGCGCAAGCTGTTGTCTTCTATGGGTGGTGTGGATGGTGAGTTGTATTGGCTGAGTCAATGCCATGCATTTTTTTCCTGCTCTTTGCGTGACCCCCTGCTCATGTTTAATGTTCTAATCTGGCGCTTGCACAATTTGCATGGCTTGCCAAATGAGTGCTCATCGATTTTCAGCGTTGCTTGCTTTCACCCACTTGTTATTGCAGGCAAAGCGTCCTTCTTGAACGGCCAGACCATGTACAACCTCAATAGCGCACCCTTGACCAAAGATCAGCAAGATTTATTTAACTATGTGCTGAACGGTGCTAGCGTGACCAGCCCCTACATGCTGCTGCTGGCTTCACTGGCTTTCATTGCTACTCTGTTCAGCTTGTAGGCCCAGCAGCAACAGCTAGATGAGAGCTTAGTTTTCCGTCCAGTTATATGGAGTATAATTTCCACTGTTTAATTCTCCTGAATTAGTCAAATAAAGCACAATCATGTGCAGTGCATTGGCAGCATTGCTGAAGAATTTGCAAATAGTGGGGTTGAACCTGTTGGATTGGACAGGCAGACATGAAAGTTTCTATGTTGGAATGTTGCTTGAGGCCTTATCAAGCAACAGTGTACTGTATGTACACTTGTCCGTGCATCTGCTTCGCAAAGGTGACAAGTCCTTGTTGCAAGTGCTTATCCCCTGAGGCCCATCTCTCACCCAACGTGGTCAGTTTCCGGCTGCTCTTCATGCTTTGATCTTGTATTAGGTTAACAATTCATTCACAGTGATCTATACAGACCTGTCAAAAGTGTCTCCTATACTGTGTGGTGGTGGACAACTTTTCAGTTTGAATGTCTGACGGGTTGCTACACTGGTCAGGTGGGTCTTTGACCAACCAGACCTAAACTCATCTCAATTGTCATTACAAACAAGCAAGTAAGACCAAGGTTTGATTCATAACTGATATTTTTTTGATGTGTATCATGTTTCTAACCACATCATCAACAGCGACTTCATGGGTAAGTCTACACTGTAGGCTACAGCACTCGAATCCAAGGCTGATTGGTTGTTTCTGGAAACAATTTTTTCTACTACTGATAAGAAGAGAACAGACAATGCAAGCCAGCTCCAGCTGCGTGCGTTAAGGAAAGGGTACAGGAAAAAGAACGCCTCCAGCCAAAACGGTTGACTGCTAGCCTGCTCATGAAAAAAGCAATAATTCATGTAGAAGAGGAAAAAGCTTGTTATTGCCTCAATTTAAGAAAGAACACCATGAAAGATTGGACATGGTGAATGCCAGGAACGTAGGGAAGGGAATGGTTACATAGCTGTACCTGCCTGCAGGGGCAGCTGAGCTGAAGCAAAAAGTTCCTGTAACCTGAAGAAAAAGGAAAAAAGAAAAAAAAGCCTACGCAGGCCACAGGCCGCGTGCATAAGGAAAGGTCCCTTAACTAGCAAGCTAGCAAGGGCCCCACCAGAGGTCCCTCAGAACTACACTAGCTACAAGGGGTATACAAGGGGTTTACAATGGTGGCCTACAGCCCGAGACTCTGGCTGATGGCAGCTGGTGAAACAAGCTCAACCAGTATCAAAAATTGAGACTAAGTCTGACACAAATCTAAGAAGTCTGTATGAGTCTTGGTTTAGGAAAGCATTGATCTCAGAATCAGTGATAGTATGATGGCAAGCCAAGAATGGAATAAAGTCAGCGTTTGAAGGCGGAGCAAACACACGCAAAGTCTTAAACATCTCCTCAAAAAGGTCCTTGTATCTCGTGCGTAGCTCACGCACCTCAGTACATTTGCAAAAGAAAAGCACATGTTTTTCATCCTGGACTTCCCCACACTCACACTTATCACAGATACTTGAACCCCCAAGCCATTTACCAGACTCCACTCTCAAGTGATGAGCACGCAATCTAAATCTGCTAATGTTTCTCAAAACATGCTTGTCCAAATCCTTGAACAGATACGAGGGGATACAAAAAGGAGCACCTCTTTTTTGTACACTAGCTACAGCTAGCCTAGGAGAAGGAAACAGACTGAACTAATGAGGATCGGGCGGGTTGTCGGCCATGCCCCGAGACGCCCAGAGTCTCCTTCTCCTTGTATCCACCTCCGCGCGCCTAGCGAACCCCGCCCCCCCGAAGCCCCCAGTAAGCAAAGAGCATGTCCGGTGTTAATGATAGTGGTTAGTCTCTGTATGGCATCACAGCTCGGCTTGGAAGCTAGGGATTTTGCTTTTTGTTTGGATAGGCCCAAATTGACAAGAGATTTGATCGTGTACTCATTGTAAATAGTGCCAGCCACACCAATCAGGATGATGTGTAGAGTCACTTTGTTGTTCCTGTTTCGATTCCTTGAGCTGCGGGTTTTAAGTCTGGTTATAGTGTGAGCATGTTGAGTTGCTGCAGTTTCTAAAGTGATGAAGGGGTTGGTGTCTGGACAAAATTTCAGTTCAACAAGGTGAATGTCTCTGTCTTGAGGAGGGATTTTAGAAGGATCAAGGTGAGCTTGTCTACCTGGGATAGATCTCACAAAGATAACATCAGGGCGGCTCTGGTGCCGGGCAGAGGAGCCAGTACCATTAAGAAAAACCCAGTCTGGAATGGCTCGTGAGATGTTTTCTGGGACTTGTATCCCCTGATCCAAGAGTCTCTCATTAGGCAGGCAGCCAGGCAAACAGTGGACATAATTCGCACAGCCATCATCCCCAGCATTGCATATGCCTTTCCTGTGACACCTTGCTCCGAGAAAAACCTTGCGGACTGGGACACATGTATCCTCAAGGTTATCAAAGAGAGATACAAGCTCTGGTATAGCATTGCCACAGCCATAACTTATTAATAACGGGAAGACAAAATTAACTATGGTCTTGCTTGCACATCCACTGCGGTGGAATATAATGCAAGATGTGCAACGGCCCTCACCAGCAGCCTCAACAATAAAGGCAGGCATGGCCGGGTCACCAGGGCTACCCTAATAATATTATTGACGGGAACAAATTCACATCTCTGTTTGGCCGAAAAATTAAAACCAAACATATTGTAGCCCTGAATAAACTCTCCCATACTCTGAACACCCACACTCTGACTGAGGACAGACCTGACCTTATCAACACAATCATACACAGCCAAGACAGCTCACCCAATAAAACCCCTGAATCACGCTGCATAAATCATACAACATATGCAGAACTGATAAGAACAGAACATACGCCCACAGGATGGAACTGGTCAAAGCTGCACCCAGGCCATGCTCCCCCAGATCCCCCCAACTCCAACCCAGACAATGGGAGTCATGCCCCTAACACACACACACACACCTTCAGACCCCAGAACTTACAGCAACCCCCTCTTTGATGCTGAGGATATGGAAGTAGAAAATGCTTCCCCTGGCAGCCAGGAGAGCCCATCCCCAAGCAGTCAACCACATGCAGAGGCGCACTCATGCCAAGGCAGACGCACACGAAAAAGAAACAATCCCCATGCGGAACAGCCGCAAGCACAAGCACATAACATAGACTCCACTCAGACCCCACAAACTGGGGGCAGACGGCCCAGAGGGAGCCGAGCCCCAACAACATTCCTAGAGCATAACCCACAACCCATGATAACTCCTAGTCCTCTACCTCCAAACACACCAGGCACTGATGTTCCCCAATGGCTCTGGAATTATAAACAGAATAAAGCTGCTGCATTAAGCGCAGCTGAAGCTAGCAACACCATCTTCCGCTATGACCCTGCTATCCTAAATATCTTGGGATGGCAACACCTCAGGAAATATAAGAGATCCTCTCAAGAAAAGCAGCAAAAGCAATACAAAATTCAATGGCACCCTGTCACCATTGAGAAATGGGCCTTGCCCATTTTCAAAAATAATGGGCTGAAAGTGGCCTCTTCAAAGCATGTACCAAGAAGAACTAAACTAGACCCATGCTGCCAACTCTGCTGGAGCCCATTAAGCAAGGAACACACCTTTGAAATTCAATGCCATAGCGATATGCCCACCTGTGATACCTGCCACCGCACATACCATTGGGGCTGTCTCATAGATGTCAAGGCTTGCTCCCAAAATGACCGGGCACTGAGCGAACAAAATGAACACTGGGACTGCCCTGCCTGCGCTTCCCTGTCAGACTCCCAAAAAGCAGAAAGGATTAACTCCTCTGAAGACTGTGAAATGATCTATGTAGAGTGGCATCCTAAATGGGAAGCTGAAGAAATGTTACGGATACACCCAGACTTGGATGCTCATGTGCAAGTCTTGACTCGGAGGAACGACCAGAGGTTATAGAAGACCCCTATGACCATTGATATGAACCTGGACAATCTTGTCAACCAAGGCTTTGAAGGCAATCCCCAGAGCCTTTCTGACTCCTCATGGATCTCAACTACCGGTTGCGCCATTCGCAAAAATGTCATTTTTGACTTCCACCCTACCAACCCCCAGACAGATATCATGCCAACATGGAAGTGCAACATAATCATAAGAAGTGTTGACCTCATGAAGGAAAGCCTCCACCCTGACACATCTGATGAGGTTGCCATGCCAGCACGAATGCCAGAGGTAACCACCGTGGTTAGTGGTGACCTCTGAATGCGCCTGTATCTACAATGTCAATGGCAAGTGTATGGGCATGCTCACTATAGACAGGCTCAAGACCCTGCTTGAAGCCTACAAAGCTTCCAAAAGGGCAGGCATCCATGACACCATCCAGCCCCCTGTCCAGGATTCAGCAACTGAAATTATGGGTTTGCTCTCTCGCCAAAAGGCTCAACAAAAAAATCTTTTTGCACAGAGCAAAAAGGTTTTTAATTCAAACAAGTTTATTACTCCTTCCAGCATACGATCATCCCTGCAGAAATGGTGCATGGTCTCAGTGGAGAGGTACTCCAGCCCTCTTGACTTTGAAAATACCTACAATACCTACTTCAGTACAAATTGTCGGGACCAAGTTTTTGGGGCACACACAGACGCCCTCTCAGTGCGCTACACGGGCTTCTCCTTCTGCCATCCGCCCCATGATGATGAAATAATGTTTAAACTCATGCGCCAAGCAGTACATTCCTCCCTCCAAAGCACAGATCCAGTTGCCACTTTCATGCTCCTGCCCCACTGGAGAGGCTTCAGCTGCAACGCTTATATGAGCTGGCTCAAACAATACCCAGACGCTGCAAAAGTGCTTGCCAAATTCCCTGCAAGAAAAATCCAATTCCAAGCACCACAACACTGGTTTGATACCATCCCCAATCCTACCCCACCTTCCTATCCTGTGCAACTCATCGTTGTGTGGAACTCCAATGCCAGAGCATCATGATTACTAGATAGCGCTAACAAAGACTGGTTCCAGTCCCTCCAGCAAGATGTAAAGCAAGACACACCAGAGGCTACTTGGCTACCCTTGGATACTCCAAATCCAGTCACGCCACTGCGAACACACCAACACCTTGCGTCAAACACTTGGAAGCAGAATTTCCAATCACTCCCCCCTGACACTCATAGCTGCTCACACAAATGCCCTCGAGAAAGGGCAACATTCACCCCTGCCAACTTTAGAAAGATGTTCACACCCAAAATCAAGGATTGGAGGGAAATGACCTACACTGATGGTAGTGTAATCAAACACAAAGATGACGATTCCCCACCGCTATCAGGTTCAGGTGTTTACAAACCAGGAAGAGACGCTACTCAACCATCCCAACACTTGCAACTGCACATAAAACCCAATGGCCATGGGCCTACCAATACCATCACAAGAGCAGGACTCGTGGGTATCCTTGTGGCGCTCCAACACAAACAAACCACAATTGCCACTGATAGTGCATCCTGCCTCTTTCAGATTTCAAATCGAACTCTTCATCCCATGCGCATGAGGTATCACCTACATGCAGAGCTCATCCATGCCATATCAACCATATTAGAGCACTCCCCTAACCCTATCCATTTTTATAAAGTCAAAGCCCACTCTGGCATCATAGGAAATGAGGGGGCTGACGCTTGCGCTCGCACCGCAGCCCTCTCTGACACAATAGACATTACGCTTCCGGATGCCAGGGACCCTTTCCACAATTTTTACTGGCTCTCATTAAAGACCACTTCCACACAAAATGATGGCAGGCACCGCTCCCACACTTTCCCAAAACACTATCTCACCAACCTGAGCGACAAACTTAGAACACACATGCACAAGAAACACAGACTTGGCTCTGCTGACACCTCTGGCTACCACTACCAGAGATGGCAGAATCTTAACAATGCCACGCCATCCACCACCAACGCAAACACTGAAGCTCACAACCCAATCTCTCAGCTTGCAAACAAGGAAATCAGCAACTCCTTCTGGAAAAATCCAAAGATTACCCTTAAACAACAAATAAACCTCATGAAATATCAAACGGATACCCTGTACACACAGAGCCATGCCTTCAACTTATCCAGTTCTGATAGGTGCCCACTCTGTGCAAATACAGACAACATTTATCATGTTCTGCTTAGGTGTACCAACCCAACAATGAGTGGGATGCACACCAATAGACACCACGCGGCCCTTAGTCTCTGTACAGAAGCCCTCAGCAAAGGCCGTTTTGGCTCATCCCTCACTAGCATGGATGGCTGCAATCATGACAGACTTCTGGATCAAGGCGTACAAGTCCCTGAAAACACCTCTCGAGCTATTCCAGACTGGGTTTTCCCAATTGGCGCTGCCTCACCTGCACGGCACCAAAGCCGCCCTGACGCTCTATTCGTGCGCCACATCCCAGGCAGACAAGCCCACCTTGATCCTACCAGGATCCCACCACAAGATAGGGACATTCACCTTGTTGAACTTCCCCAAATCCTCTATAGGGCATTTTATGGAGCCAATCTTGCTGGCATGCACGAGAAAATAACACTTGCTCCAACTTCCTTTGCATCTGAGCTGCAAGGGCTCCTTTCTCGCAAAACCATGCATGAAAACACGTACTCTAGCATGAAAATCAAAGACTCCTTTTCACGAGCCCTCCCAACCCATATCCATATTGCCCTCCAAAAATGGGCCTTGTTGATACAATAAAAAATGACCTCCCCTCTACAGCACAACCCACAATACCAGCACTACTGGAGTGCTGACCCCCAAGACACTCTTTTTGGTGCCCTGCATAATTCCCTTTCATCCAGATTCTCAGGTTTCTCAGTATGCCATCCCATTTATGATGAGGAGGCTATGATTCATGCCTGGCGACATGCCATCTACTCCGCCATTCTCAATACAGAGGCCACTTCTACTTTCATGTTCCTCCCTGTATGGGGTAAGCACATGATAACCAACCCTTACTCCAAACTTGTCACTGCCTATACACATCTCTGCTGCGAACTTGGAACCATTTTGCGCACCAACCTTTGTTATAACGCCCCTCAATCCTGCCTTAGTCAAGAAACACCACTATCTCAGCAAAGAAAGAAAATAAAAGAAAAAACTACGTAGGCAGAGGAAACTCTCCCTGCATCAATTAAGGAACAGGAGACACATTGGCTCAAAAGAGCCGTGAGTCCCCTCCACCACGAAGCTACAAAAAGAATATCCTAATGGGGATCTGGAGGGTTATTGGAAGCACCCGGCTCCATAACCTGGCTGCAAGAAGTATTCTTGTTTTCAATAGCACGCCTAGTGGTAACAAGCTTGTTGGCATACATGACAGAATGGGCATGAAGTTTGCGAGCAAGTTTATTGGCGCGTTGGTGGTCAAGTCCCAATTGTTTAAAGTGGTTTAGGGTGTGCTCAGTGTAGCAGGTCCCACAAACACCCAAAAGGATGGTGTGGAGAGTCACAACTTATGCATTAATGAGTTTGCAGAAGTCTGCACGCTGCCGCTGTGCCGCCTCCAACTGCTGTCCAGGCCTCGTGTCTTCACAGTACTTGATTTCAATCAAGTGCACCTGCCGCTGGTTTACATTCAGTTGGTGGGGTTGCCTCACGCGGTTGGCTGCTGTGGCCCTTGGTGTGGGGTTGTGTCTGCTGCTTAACACATGATGGTGTGAGCAGGAGGTAGAAGGAGAAGAAGTGGGTTTGGCTTTTTAGGGAGTAATCAGTATAGCATCAGGACGGCTGGGGGTGAGTCTAGATCTCTTAGAAAGTTTTCTTGGAAAGAGGTAAGGGGGTATAATGCTGTTTGATGCATGTGCAGGGATTTGAAGGTTGTGCTGCGCCAACCTATCACCACTCCCTGTGTCCATGTTAACCAAACCTGCTCCCCAAGGGCTTTTGCTAAGAGCTTTGATGATCATTCTTCCAGCAACAACGTGGCGTTCAGTTCTCATGCTGGAGATGATATAATTTTGGCAGCCTGAAAGCATGTGGAGTGCGCTGTTTAATTGATGACAGCCTGGGCGAGGGTATAGTGGGTTAGTGGACCTTTTGAAGCGAACTGCACGTTTTTGGTTATAGAGGGTGCCAGTGCGATATTGTAAGATGGTGCGCTTCATGGGTGTGGATATACAGGACATGTTCCTAAAGGCATTGCTGATTTCCTATCTACATGTGGTAACAAACTCTGATAATATGAGTAGTAGCCTGTTATGGAGTTGGCATATCGAAGTCTGTGTTTTGTATGCATATGAGATTTGAGAGCGTTTTGAAGATTGGGGAGGAAGGTGATTTTAGGATTGGGTGTAGGGGCTGTGGATGTGCCAGCATTGTGTTCTTTTTTTCCCTCCTTGGCTAACCAAAATAAATGAGAAAAAGGATTTCCACCGGGGCCTGCGCTAGGGATCCCATTATCAGCCACATTATTATTGGCTCGGCTTGCTTGATATTCTGCAATAGCATCTGCACATTCGTTACCAGCAATGCCAGCATGAGATTTTACTTCGTAGAAACAAATATTGTTTGTGAGTTGCTAATGAGGGTAGATATGGTTTTAAGACATCCCCTTGAATATGTTGTTTGTGCTTCTCTGGGTAAATAAGTTGTTTACGTATTTGATGAAGAGAGGTGAGACTGTCTGAAGCAATGTGTGAATAAGAGTGCGTGATGGCAGCAGCAATTGCTGCTAATTCAGCTCGACATATGGTGTTGGTAATTCCAGCACCGTTGGGCTCGACAAAACTTCTGCTGTCAGTGAGAGGGCAGTAGACGCCTGCTCCAATTTCTTGTATGCCATTCTGGATTTGACAACTACCATCAGTGTAAGCCCACGTCCTCCAGTCAGGGACTCTGAGCTTGAGGGTTGGACTAGATTGGTAAGGTACGACAAATTCTTCCTCATTGCTTATATGTGGATATATTGGCTTTCTAGATGTTTGTTGTTTGTCAGAGGGTAGGCGTTGGCATTTATTGAATCCAGGCATATCAGCATTAATTGTATTAAGAGTAGAATGGTTGCCTATACTGCGCAGCTTCCAGTTAACTTCTGATACAGCCGAAGCCAGGCCTTGTAGACACGCTGGGTTGTGATTGTAAAGATGAATCCTTGCAGCTGTGTTCCAGACTGCAATAATTTGTAGGTCCCAGGTGTGCTGAGAAAGGGGTATTTCCTGGTTGATGGAGGATTGTAGATTGTTGTAGCAAAGGTTGGTACGAGCGATGGTTCCAAGTTCACAACAGAGATGTGGATAGGCAGTGATGAGTTTGGATAGGGGTTAGTTATCATGTGTCGTCCCCATACAGGGAGGAACATGAAAGTAGCAGTGGCCTCTGTGTTGAGAATGGCTGAGTAGATAGCATGGCGTAAGGCCTGAATCATAGCTTCCTCGGTGAAAATGGGATGGCAGACAGAAAAACCGGAATATCTGGATAAGAGGGAGTTATGATGGGCACCAAAGAGAGTATCTCGGGGGTCAGTGCTCCAGTAGTGTTGGTATTGTGGGTTGTGGTCGAGCGGGGAGGCCATTTTTTCCTGAGTTACCAGGGCCCATTCTTTAAGGGAAGTGTGGATGGGGGTTTTCAGGGCCCGCGATAAGGAGTCTTTAATCTTTTTGCTAGCGTACTTGTTTTCTAGCATAGTCTTGCGAGCAAGGAGCCCCTGCAGCTCAGATGCAAAGCTAGTAGGAGCAGGTGTTATGGCTTCATGCAAGCCTGCAAGCTTGGCCCTATAGGATGCCTTGTAAAGGGTTTGAAATCGGCCAGGGGTTATCATCCCAACACATTTACCTTGTGTGTTATAAATGCATGCCATGTATGCTTTGTAGATTTCTGGGAGGAGAAGGGGAGGTGGGGCACGAGGGTGGGGGCTGTGTGATTCAGTGTCTAGTGATGTTTGATTAGGGTTTTGTTTTACTTTGTACTTGACAAGGTCAATGTCTTGCAGCCAAAATTCACTGCAACCAGTGGGTTTAATGTCTACTTGTGGGTTGGTGGGGTGTATATCTGAGGTGATTTTGTTGCGTAGTTCTGTGTCAAGTTTCTGCTGCCAGGTGTTAATAGCATAAGGCTTTTCAAAACCTTGTCTTTCAAGGTTAGAGAGGGCAGAGTCTACTGCGGGTCGGGAGAGGCCGGGTTCGCTTTGCCTGGCTTAAAATTCAAGCAGGCGCTGTTGGAATTCAGGCCAAATTTCTTTAGTTTCCTCAGGCTCCCAGGAGGGCAACCAAGTGACCCTTATGAGCTCTTCCTTAGACTGACATTCTCTGTCAATCTTCTGTGCAATGTCTAAACCTGCACAGGCGGGACAAGCCCACGTGTCAGCTGCATCTATCTCTTGTCTTTGCCCATCAGTGTAGCAACCTAGTTCTTTCATGCATTTCCAGTGGTACGTTCTTTGGCAGACATCACAAATATACATATCGAGGTAAGGAGGTTCAGAGTTAATAGGTTCATAACCACCATGGTAATTGCATATTTGGCAGCAAGCACACTCAATATCAGTGCGAGCAGCAGTTGAGGTAGTTGCAGGCTTAAGGCCAGCTTTCTTGAAGAAAGGCAGGGCCCACTTCCCAATAATCATTGGGGCAAAACGGGTGTGGAATTGCACTTGGTGGTGGGTTAGGGTTCTCCTTCCGTCTTTTTTATGAACCGTGCAGTTTCTCCAACCATCTATATGGGTTATGTCAAAGTCATGATTATATATAACATTGATGGCATGGCTAGCTGTTTTTGCTTTTGTGAGCTTCTGGACAGATGTTTTCCTATGCTCCCAGACCTCAGAGACTTGGCATAGCGAGCCGATGAGGTTGATGACAGGAGGGGTGAGCTCTGTCTCTATGTGAAGTAGTTTCTTCTTCTTGTTTTTGTGGTTATTGATTTGTGTATCTTGGCTGTGTGGAGTGTTTGGATAAGTAGGGGGGTTGCAGGTGTTGCTTGTCTGTCCAGTACCTGTTGTGCATGGGGAGTTGGGCTGTGTTGGGATGTAGTTAACGTTGCTTTGACTGGCATTAGCTCCTGGATTATTC
The DNA here is from genome assembly GCA_914767535.2 of Dunaliella primolecta. Taxonomy (NCBI): domain Eukaryota; kingdom Viridiplantae; phylum Chlorophyta; class Chlorophyceae; order Chlamydomonadales; family Dunaliellaceae; genus Dunaliella; species Dunaliella primolecta. The sequence continues at coordinate 9,815,651 of OU611757.1, forward strand.
TGGCTTCAAGGTCGACACATGGGAATGGGTGTGCGTTTTAATGTTGAGCGTGTGCGCTTGCTGGGTGGCCCTTCTGCAGGTGGATCCTGTTGAGTGGGCGTCATGACATTAGAGTTAGCAGTATTTTGTGTTGAGGCATGAATTATTTGTGTAGGAGTGATGCTCAGCTTACAATTGGAGCGAGTTCTTTTATTGGGTGGCTCTTCTGTGGGTTGTGTGTCCTTGGCAGTCATTACTTCCTGATCAATAGGACATATTTCTTGTGTAGGAATGTTAGCTGTAGGGGCGGACAAGGTGGCTTGGTCACGTCTGAGGCGGCGTCCAGTATGCTCGTGTCTGTAGTGGGATGTGGAGCGAGGTTGTGGTGATGGCACTACTTGTGTGGGAGGGGTGCTGTTTGGTTGGGAGCCTGCAAGAGGGTAGGTATGAGTCGGGGTATTTGGTTCCACATTGAGGCACTCACATGTGCGTTTTTATTAAGGCGGTAGTGTGCAAGAGTGTTTGCTTCAGAGTTTTTTGTAGTTAATGATTTTTTGGATGGAGGATGTACTCAACTCTTCTTCCTGGGGAAGGTTAACCAGTGCTGCCAATCTGTTGAGTGCTATTTAAAATAGCCTATTTTACATTTAACGTCTACCTTGGAGTATTTGGCTTGTAGCTGAGCTACTGTGATGATGTGAGTCTTACACGGGGATGTGAGTTCATGGATTCCATCGATTCCAAGGCCCATTAAGGGCTGCATTATGCAGGTTATAAGGGAGGAGAGATTGTGGGGAGGTGCTTTATGCAGGGAGAGGGCTTTATGGATGAGGTTCAAGTCCTCATTGAACAAAATTTCCTCGTGTTTCATGAGGTGGAGCTGACTAGAGTGGATACTGATCAATTGGCGGGCACGCATGCAGAAGTTGAGCTGGCGTCTTGTGTGCAGATTGGTTCCTTCAAGTTCCTTCAAGAAGTTCTCGTTTGGTAAGATAGGATGTAGATAAGAGCTTTAGGTCCGCTATTTGCTTAGTGAGGAGATTCAGGCTTATGGTGTGGTGTCTAGTTGAGGGATTCTCTAGGCTAGATGTGAGTGCAAAAGCCAGGCGTCTGTGGTATTCTACACAAATTGAGGTGCGCCCTAGTCCAAAGTTATCAGAATCTTCGCGAATCATTGCTTCTGCTGTGCTGTTCCAAAGTTTAGATTTATGTTTGATAATCCTGTCTATCATAGTGTCCCAGATGGTGAGGTCTGTTGGCGCGCAGGGAGTAACTGCAAAAGCATAGGCTTGGCTAGGGATAATGGCTGTACGGACAATGTCAAGCATTTGCCGAGGGGAAGCATAGGAGGAGTCAAGGTTATCAAGCTTATTTCTGAGGTTGCAGGTCATGCGTTGAATTTGATGCTTCCAAGTTAAGTCCATGGTGATTTGAACTCCAAGATAAAGGAGGGGTTCATGTGATGCAAGATACTGAGCCTTTTGTCTTTGGATTTCTATTTTTCCTTTGAGTTGTTGACAGAGAGCTTGAGATGGTGTCACCCCGTTTTGATCTTTTGTAGGACGACAGTGTAAAATGCCTGTTGCTTTAGTTTTGCTGCCAGATATAACAAGTGCAGCCCAGTCAGAGTAGAGAGTGAGTTTCTTGGCTTGTACTTTGAGGTCCTGGATTGTGCTAGTGGGGCAGAGGAGGTCGTCAGCAAAGGCAGCGCTGCTTAGTACGTTAGCAAGATGAGTATCAGTGGCGTTTTGGCCTGGGATGCAGCCGTGTTTGTAACCGCGTCCTCCTGCATGTAGCCATCTTAAGAGGGGTTCCATGTAGAGGAGAAATAGGAAGGGTGAAAGCGTATCCCCTTGAATTGTACCTCTTTCAACAGGAAGTTTTTCAGTGCTACGTCCTGAGGGCAATCTAACTTGGGTGGTGGCACTTTCATAGAGTTTTTTGACAGTGTCGATAGCATCAGTGGGGAAGCCCAAGTCATACATGATCCAGAGCATCCTGTCATGGTCAGTAGCGTTGAATGCGGAGGTGAAATCTACAATGAGGGCGTAAATATCTTTCCCAAAAGTTTTAGCGTCTTCAAGTCCCATGATGACATTCTGGAGCTGGTGGATGGTGTCTTTTTGATTCCGGAATCCAGCTTGTGTGGAGCTCAGGAGGGAGTGTGCTTCTGCGTACTCATACCGTATGAGTATGACAGTGTATTGGTAACCATGCGTGTCCAGAGTTTGTAGAGTGTGTTGGCTAGCCCAATGGGTCTGTAGGAGGGTATATCTGTCTCCTCTCCTTTGCTTTTGTCAATCAGGATAGTCTCACTTGTTTTCCATGACATAGGGGTGAGGCGGGTGGCCCACATAATAATGAAGAGTTTGTGGATGCCCTCCTGGATTTCAGGGGAGAGCATCTTGAGGATTTCATTTACTACACCATCTGGACCTGGTGATGTGTTATTACTAAGAGTTTTGACGCTTTTATCCATGATTTTGGAGTGGAGCCATTCCCTTTTATTGTTGCCTTCAAGTTCCCCTTTAGTAATTTGTGATTGTAGAATAAAAGGATCGGGCACTTGTTCAAATCTACCAGCCTGTTCCCAGGGATAATTTCGTGGTGCTTCTTTTGGGAGGTATTTGCCATGCTTGATGTTAACTGCCTTCATAGCTTCAGTGTAGTAGTTTTCTACGATTTGGGCCTGCTTGGTAGGCTCAGTTTCAATGTTGCCAGTCTCTGGATCTCGCACCGCTTGAAGGCCTGCTCTTGGTTGTGCCATCTTATCTGTAAAAATCTCCTTGTGTGCTCGCTTGGGATTTGTATTAATTGTTTTTTGCAGTTTTTTACGAGCCATGTTACTATTTTCTCTGTTGCGAGTTTCATCAATGTAAGTAATAGCTTGTTTGGCGCTGTCAGACAGCTCCTCCAGCTGTTGGAGGGGAGGGGGGTCAAGCTCAAGGCTGTTGAGTTTAGAAATGGCTGTATGGAGAGTTTGGTTTTCCTTGTTTTGTTGCAAGATGGTTGAGGTACTGTCGGTTTGGTTGATGGCAAGGGATGTGAGCAGGGATTGGATAGATCTGATCAGGCTAAGCTTCTTTTTCAAGTGACACCACTTGTTCCTGACAGTCCTTGGGTTGTAGTGGTCGTTGTTAGGAGATATGATTTTTGTGCTGCAGACTTTGAGTGCTACTTGGTAGGAGGAGTGAATGAGGTCAGAAATGCCTTTTGCCAGGACTCCAACCGCCTCTGCAGCAGGTTTGTTACAGAGTGTCTCGAGTTTTTTAGTGTGCTTTGCAGATGTGCTATTCAGGTTGTTGAGAAAGTATGTGGCTTCTGTATGTGCAGGGTCAAGGATTTGGAGGATTCCTTCAAGTTTTTGGGGGATCCCATGTGCAGGGTCTTGTAGGGATTGCGCAAAAGTTGTACGGTCAGGTTCGCTGAGTGGGCGAATCAAGACTTTCTGAGGGCTTTGAAAAGGGGAGTGTGTGTTTGCAAGGACAGGAATGTGAATTTTGAGAGCGCTGAGGGGTATGTTGGCTACAAGTGGGACATGGTCGCTGAGAGAGCCTAGTTCATGGGTGGTGCAGGGAGGGCATTGATGTGCAATGTCAGAAGGAAGTATGATATCGTCAATACGGCTAAAGGTGTAAGTATTGTTATCATTACTGTCTCTGCCAGTAGCTTGTTGGTGGGTCCAGGGTCTATTAGTTTCTTCCTTACAGGGAGAGATGTTGTTAGAGAGGAGGAATTCACGGTACATTCTATCAGCCTGGTAGGTCGTGTTACTGGTGCGGTCTCTAGCACGAACTGTAGCATTCATGTCTCCAATAATGATGGGAGTACAGTTGCTGTAAGTGTTAATCAGAGTCTTGATGTGTTCTTGCATTTCTATTCTGTTAGTGAGGGCTTCCTGAGAGCTACCTGAGGGCCAATAGGTGCCCAGCAGTAGAAGATTGGCATTAGCTCCCTGGAGTATGACAGAGGCAATTCTTCCTTTTGAGTCAAGGCAGGCTGGAGAGCATTGTGTGGCTAATGCTATAGTGTTTCGGACACAAATTGTGGTGCCACCGGTCCAGTCAAAAGCTGACCAATATTTGTAATTCTTAAGGAGGGTCTCCATCCAAGCACGAGGTTTGTTATTTCTACGGAGTTTGGTTACAGTGAGGACTAAGGCATCTGGACTTTGGGTGGCTATGGTATGGCGGAGGTCCCAGTGGCTTTTAAAGAGACCTCTGACATTCATGGTCATAATTTTGAGTGTGTTTAACCTAGCTTGAAGAGGCTCTTGGTGATCGTTTTCTGTGGTACAATTTGTTATGAGGATAAGTTGTAAGATGGGCTGGATGGGGGCTTTGTTTTTGCAACTATCTATCGGTTGTGTGGTGCGGGCAGGTGGGGAGTTCGGAACTGATGAGAGGGATTCTGGGGTAGTGTCTATGTAGATAGGTCTGCTTTCGTGATCATAAGATTCTGGGTCAAAAGGGACAGAGCAGTCTGCTTGGTGTAAGTCAGAGTTAGGGTCCAGGTCGTCCCAGACACTCCCTCAGTGCCTGTGCTCCTTTTGAGAGTAACAGCGTGCCCTCTGCCATTTGCATGGGCAATGGCAAGGATAACTGCATCTTTGTAAGCTGCGTTGCATAGAATGCTTTCAACTAAACTTCTTGATATTTGTCCTGTGGTGCAGTGGGGGTGGGCTTGTTGGAGTATGTAATTCTTATCTTGGTTCCAGGGGAGTTTGCTTAGGTAATGGTTGAAAATGGTGATATTGAAGTTGCCTAGTCCTTGAGTGTAGTAACGATTGAGATTAATTTGTTTTTGCAGGTTGCGCTTTTCTAGAGTGTCTTCCATGTGACAGATATGAGAGAGAACATCAGAGCCAGAGATGATATGCTCACCTAAGGCCATGTTAAAGGAGTGAATCAGACAGAAAGCTTTTTCTTGCTTTTCCATGTAGAGTGGGCTCAGAGGGATGGTGTGAGCTCCTGCATTTTCATTTATACAAGTAAGCTTGAAGGTAGTGAAGGGAGGTAAGTTCCTAGCAGTGTTCAAATCAAAAGGTCTATTCTTAAGTGAGTCTAACAGTCTCCACTGACCTTGAAATTTTTTGATGGCAAAAGCAAAGTGGTGGTAACTTAAGGTCTGTGTGGTAACTTAAGGAAGGAGCACGGTCTGTCACACTGAGCATGCCAAGAACGAAGGGGTCAAATAATAGTAAATATAAATTTGACGTAAGGAGGAGCAGCACATGCACAATGAGGGGGTCAGGAACATCAAACATAGTCTGGTTCATCACTCTCTTGTTGCGGGCCCTGCTGCTAGAAGAGCTTCGAACCAGCACTTGCCTGGCTTAGACTGTAAGTTGTTTATTAAAACACTCAGAGGCTCTGAAAAGCAGATTGACAAGAATTATGTTGGCAGCAAACCTGCTACCCCAGCAAAGCAGAGGCATTCCATCATGCCTGCTCCGTACTCACCTACACAGCTGTAGGAAGCAGTCAATGAGCAAAGTTGTCTCGACTTCGGGTTCCAGGCATCGCCACTAATAGTTGCAAACTATGTTGAAAGGATTGGCGGTACTTAGGTTCACAGCGATGGATGGGTTTAGAAAAGGGTTAGCCTTGGCCAGCAAACTTCAGCTGCTCAGGTTGCTGAAATGTGCCTGTCAAAATTACAAGTTACACAAGTAAAGGGCCTGCAGTCCATATGGCATACCACAAGCCTGTTACCCATAAAACAAAAGTTGCAAAAATAGTCTTTTTCCTTTTAAAAAGGACTATGCATGCCGGGTCCGGGTTTAGAGGCCCAGCTGTGTGCATTAGGAAAAGGACGAGCGACCTACTTATAGCTTGAAGAGAAAAAGAAAACCTCCAGAGGCAGTGAAAAGGAAAGGAAAGGATTACATAGCTGCACCTGCCTAAGAGGGGAGCTTATCTGAAGCATAAAAAGAGATGCCTGCAACCAAACCAGGCCTCAGTAAAAAAGAAAAAGCTTGAAGTCTAAAACTAGGCAGTGAAAACGCTCCCCACATTATTAAGAAAAAGAGATACCTAGGGACGAGGCACCGTGTGTCCTCTCCACCAAGAGCAGGAAAATCAATGGGAGGGTGAGTAGCAGTACCCCGTGCCTGACCTTGGGGGTGACAGTTGGAGGAAGTATGCTCAAGAGCGCGTCTGATGCTAGCAAGTTAATAGCTGTACTAGACAGGATGAGCATGAAGCTTCGGAGCAAGCTTGGTGGCTTTCTGAGTTATGTGCTCTTCATCGTTGTGCCGGTGTTGCAACGCCTGCAGCTCCGCTCTGTGTTTCCTCGTCTTTGGCGCTGTGCATGTGCACAGCACCAATGATGAAGAACCACCAAGTGCACCACGGCTTCTGTCAGTGCCTATGGAATCGTGAGGGAAAGCTTTGGGGGTAAAAGTGCCCTATTTACGCTTCATCCATGGCTGCCTACTTGTAGTACAAAGCATGTTGGTCAGTGGACAACGGGGGCACCCCCTGGGAGGCTTGTACGTGATTACTTGAAAATGGATGGCTTCAAGTAACAAGTTCGAATGCAAGCTAAAAAGCTTGTACTGAGAAATAATGCAGTTTAAAAAGGTACCTTATAGAGTCCAGCTTACGAGGGAATGGGGGGGGGGGTTAGGAAATCAATCCAATCAACAAATCTTATGACCAAGGGCTGCATCTCAGCGGATCGTAGCAGCAAGGCCGCTCTGCCGCTTACAATACCCCGTTTGAGCTAAGTCGTCTGCATAAGACTTACCCCATTGACGAACTAAGTTATCATCCTTGGCGCCCACGCAAGTGTTGTAAACCTACACGGGGGAACCAATGTGTACGCTCTTGCACTCAGACATACCGAGCCTATTCTTAGGCGAGTGACATTATTGGGAAAAGTAACCTAACACCTAGCGTGCCTTATGACTTAAGAGGCGTTCAGGCATTAGGCGGCTGGTGTTAAGAAAAGAAAAACTACGTAGGCGGTAAAAACTCTCCAAAACAAATAAGGAAAAGGAGCCACACTGGTCCAAAGACCGTATGACCACCTCACCACAAAAGTTTAGGCTGAGAGGAGCACGGCAGGTAGAGAACAAAGACAGGTCCAGCAACGAGAAAGATAGCAAGATGAAAGCTCAAAGAGTGGAGTTCCAGACAACAACAGCAAGCAGAGGCAAGCACAATCAGCCTGCCAACTGAGGAAAGTCATGCCCAGCAGCTCACTGCTGAGCACAACTTAAGTCTGACCTTAGGCTAAACCAATGGAGCAGCTCCTGAACACAAGCAGAAGGGAGCGGCCTTTAGAACAACCCGGTGTTAATTTTGCACCATTGGCTTTTCAGCCAAGCGCGTTACCAATCACCTTAAATTACCTGAAACGATGGTGCCTTTCCTACTAAGCCGGATTACTATGGCGAGACCATGCACAGTCACCTGGAACAATCTGTGGAGCCGGAAATGACCCCTGTCCCTGGTTCGTCTGGCAGAGGCAAAGAATACCACAGTCCTGATGCTGTTAAAAACTGCTGGGGTGTCCTCAGGCGGCTGCCGGCTGTTCCCTGGAGGCCATCGACAGCGCTCCGCAATTGGTCGTTGAGCCCCCTCCTTCTCTCTGCTGCAAAGACTCGACTGCCCTCACACCTGGTGGCTTCCACATACAGGCAAGAGCTGCACGTGTATGGATGCATCTTTAAAGAAATTTCTGTGACATCCTCAACTGGTTGTTGAGGCCTGCGGGAGAGGTAGCAAAAAGCTTTGTATGAGGAGCGTGGAATTTCATGAAGATGAAACAAGAGCTGCACCTGAGTGGCTTTTTCCCCAATAAGGCGCTTGATTGTAGGTGGCGCCAGCCTGCCTGGTAGTGACCACAGTGTCAAGGCACATCACCAGAAAAGTCTTGTATGCTTCCATTTACTCTTCTGATGCCACACCTGGATCATGCGTATATCTCATAGGGTAAACTCCAGTAGGCGACTTGTTGCTTCCCGTGCTGCCAGGGATCTTGACACCTGCTGCTGCACGCAGTGTTTCTTCGTCTCTACTGCTGCGCATGCACAGCACAAGCAACAAGGAAATTATTGAGTCCTTTGCTTGCATAGGAACTCAGGTTCTTGGATGTTGCAGGAAATGAGATGAGTTACCTGTGTATTTTCCTGTATTTCAGTTTCTCTTCTCCATCTTTTTGTATTTCCAGAATCTCTCTTCAACTTGCCTCAGGCTAATTTTTAAAGCCTAACGCACACTTCCTGCCTTCTTTTTGTCTGTCCTCTCTTCCCTTTTCTGCCTGGCAAGTTGTTGAGTTCGCTGTGTAAATGCAACATTCCTCACGCGTACGCATCTCACGATGCAACCAGAATATAACCAGATGACAAGGAACAGTTTCGATTGTCCTTTGAAAATATCCCTACAATCTCGATAGCAAGTGTATAACGATGATGCACTTTCACGTACAGTTTTGCCACGCAGGGGCACAGCAGGACATCGAAGAAGCTTTAAAGAAATTTCTGATCAGCCTATACAGTCACCTGGAGCCAATTCACAGCTGTAGTGCCCTCTCTCCTCAGCACACTGTGGCAGATCGTCAGTTCTGCTGGTGGCCACGGGGGCAGCTGGTGCGGGTTCCTTCAATTCAGGCACCGGCTTTGGGGCAGTGATCAAGCTGCTGGTACTTCTAGATGCTCTAAATAATCTGCAGCACAATCAATGAAAACAAGTAGCTATTCCAATAGGCCCATGTGTTCACAGCAAGCCCAGATTCTGATTGCCATGCAACGCTCTGGCTACTGAGCCTGCCACTTGGAAAAAGCCTTTCATATTTCACGATAATTTCATACATGGAATGATACTTGGTTGTCAAGATCTTCGATGGTTTCATGTTTTGGTTCCATGAAAACGTCGGCCTGAAAATATTATGATGACCGCGTTTCCTCTGGGACCGGAAAATTGATTTGGCGGACCGGGAAATAAAAAGTTGTTTCCACTGGGCGGTCCGGGAAATTCCTCGGCGGACCGGGAAAATGAATTTCCCGATAGATGAATTTCCCGGACCGGGAAATGTGTATGCGGACCCCCCCCCTTGCATATAAATTCAGGCGGACCGGGAAATTCAAATGCCTCCAGAAGACCCCAAATGCTTTGGAAAACTTAATTATAACTTCAATCACCATTGTAAACATGTCTGAGGGCTCTCAAGTGGCAAGGGAATTTCCCGGTACAGATGTCCACTGGAAACAACTGACCGGGAAATTCTTTTTCCGGTAGAACGGGGAATTGAATCACGGACCGGGAAATTGTTTTTGAATTTCCCGGACAGGGCCCAGTGGAAATGCGGTCCATGGTTGGGAAGATGTATGCAAAATTCAATTATGAACCCACTGAACGGGAAGGGTAAGAACTGCATGCCAGATTGCTCGTTGATGTGCTGCACAGCTGTGTGCAATGAGCATCACCAAGTGTAATGAATGTTTAAAAATAACTTGATGGAAGCCTACAGAAATTCAGGAAATGCAAGCAAGTGAGCTCTTGGAGCAGTTCCCATCTCAGGATGCATGGCTTCAGGCAGCGAGTCAGGTCCTGACCAAACTACCTGCAAAGTAAGTTGGTGTGGTGCTTGGGTCAGCTTTCTCATGTGCATGTGTGTGTGTGTGTGTGTGTGTGTGTGTGTGTGTGTGTGTGTGTGTGTGTGTGTGTGTGTGTGTGTGTGTGTGTGCGCGCGCGTGCATGTGTGTGTGCGCGCGCGTGTGTGTGTATGCATGTGTGTGCGCGTGTGCGTGTGTGTCTCTGTGTGTGTCTTGCGTATGTATTTGTGTGTGTGTGTGTGTGTGTGCGTGTGTGTGTGTGTGTGCTCGTGCGTGCGCATGTGCGTGCGTGCGTGCGTGTGTGTGTGTATGCGCGCGTGTGTGTGTGTATGCATATACATGTGTGTATGTGGGTGTGTGTTTTGCTTGAGCGGTCCGTTTTTTGTGATTGGCATGCACTTTTGACACGACATGCTCTTTGTGTCTTACCCCTTCCTTGCAGGTCTGGGCCCACAGCTCCTCAATCATGTGGACATCATTCTTGTCAGGGACCCGAGGGCACCAACTCTGAAGAAGGGAACACAAACGAAACAGCTGTGCAGACGCACGAAGAGCCCCATGACCCCCAACAAGCACAAGCACAAGCAGGCATCCTCCATGCCCCTGTTTCATCCTCCCTCCATGCGGCCCATGCAGCAGCAGCAACTGCTGCAGCCAGGGCTGCCCAAAACCCACCCCAACCCCCGCCTCTCCACATCCTGCGCTCCTCAGCGCTTGATGCTGGCCGGCTGGACACGGAGCTGACGTCCCTCTTGGGGGAGCAACTGAGTAGAGTATTTGCTCTGTTCAACCCGGTAAGGATGCATCACGTGAGGCATGTCTTTTAAGGATTGCCACAGAATGAAGGCCCTTCCTGGTTTCAATTGTCCCCGAAAGCACGAAAATAGGAAGGTCCTTATCTCTAGATAAGGAGAACGAGCATTTAAATGTAAGGTGCCCGCATGTTGCCGCCCAGCTTGTTTGTGTACAAGCCTTAGGCTGTCACCCACCGCAAAACCTGACAATAGGTTTCACACTGGTTGTTGGCATCCTGCCCACTTGTGCCCTGCGGTAGTGCACAATGTCCAGCACAACACGATCTCCCTCTATGCAGTACACTTGAGCTGCACGGCCTTTGACTTCCGATTGCAGGTCAATGGAGGACAAGTTCGTGTTCATTCAAAATGCACTGATGAATCAGGCACTCTGCGCTCCGGCGATTTTCATTGCAGGGGCAGATCATGGAGTGGGATGCAGAGATCAATGCCGTCCTGAATTTATTGGTAAGCTTTTGTCCTAGTCTTGTCCCTGCCGTTCTCATCCTGCCCCTGCTTCACTGTGGGGTTGCTTATATAGAGAGGAATTCAGTGTTTAGCAACTTCTACGGCTATTTCTGTGCCAAGCTTACATGGAACACAAACACACCATAGCAGCTACAAGGCAATGACCTACAGATTACTCAGTGCAGCAATTTTTATTGAGAGTGGCAAACCATAGCTCATTGTGCGACAAAGCAGATTATGCTCAAGGTGTGGGCAAGAGAAGCTTGTTAATAGCGCATCACGGCAAAGCAAGGTGTGGTGCACAGCAAAGCATCATTTCCGCCAAGCCACAAGACCCTTGTTGTGTTCAATTCATTCAACATCCGCGACGTAAATTTGAGCTGCTAAGTTTAAAACAAGAAAGATGTAATTTCAGGTGCGAGACAAAGATTACTGGCTGATAGGCTTACACTGCAAGTTACAGCATACATGAGAGCTGCAGCCATAATGGAGCAAGCACTGCCTGTGTGTTATAGAGTCCTCAGCTTTGGCAGCGTCCTCTACCTTTCTTGATGACCGATGAGCGTGATATCTTGGCAATCACTCTTTCATGTGTCAACCAGAAGGTTGACAAGCAAGAAAGCAATGGCAACTTTGAGCTACTTCTTTGCAAGTGACACTAATTGTGAAATGATTTACAATGTCTAAAACGTCCATTTAAAACAACTTTCATCCATTTGCTGCGATATCAAGCATCGCAACTGGAACCTAGCTAACCTTTTTAAGCAACAATAAAAGTATTCTTGAGAGTAGGTGTGCCCGCTTTTTGTTGCAGTTCATTCCCTTGTGTGCGACATCTTGTATTGCAATTTCCAGAGAGCCCGCGGTGCAGCAGGGCTCCTCCTATTAGCACAGCCGCCCTGATTGCTGCTTACAAGTGATCAAGCTGGATGCACTGCCTGTGCCAGCGAACATGCCCACTCTCAACATTTGCAGTACCTGCTGAGGATGAGAAGAAGCTGCAGAGAAATGAGCTTCAAAAACATGCCTCTCGTGGGAACACTGGTCCCCTGACAGTACTATGCTCGCAGTAACTGCATGTGCATGCCATCATACCCAGATCTGTGCTTAAAGAATGTAGACAGGCAGCGGATGTGTTTGCTTGCACGTGGGTGAGCAGGTTTTTGGTGCCTCTGTGTGGCAGAGCCCCAACGCTGCCACACCAGGGTCCGCGCTCCTGAACCTCAAGTACCGCAGGGAGGACGCGCCTGGTGCTGCCCTGCTGCCAGCTGGTCTTCAGCGCTGGGTGAGTGCTTGCTTGTCTCCGTGTTGTCGAAGGAGAGGAAGGAGAGGGTTGCACTGCTATACCTGTTGAGGAAGTGGTGTTGTAGGTGGTTGAAGACCTGGTGTGTGCTGGTAAGGAAGCCCCACCAAGCGCTACGCTGCTGCCAGCTGAGCTTCAGCGCTGGGTACATGTACTTGACTCCCGCTCGGTTTTTGTTCAAAACAAAGGAAAGGGTTGCATGGCTGTCCTTGCCGATGAGAAAATGTCGATGGCTGGCTGGATGCCCAGTGCATGTAGGCAGGGATGTGCACCGCTGCCAGCTGGGCTTCAGCACTAAGTAGGTGTGCTTGCTTGGCGCAGTGCCTGCATAGGTGTGCTTGCTTGGCGCAGTGCCTGCATAGCCGTGCCTCTGCCGCTGTTTTGTGCCTTGGAGGCGCCCTATAGAAATGCACTGCTGCCAGCTGGGCTTTTGCAGTTGCGTGGATGGTAGATAGTGCAAGGTCTTGGGACGGCTGGCTTACACTGTCGTTGCATGAGGAGGTGCATTCTGCCCAGCTGGCCTTCTGTGCGTGCATAGGTGGCGGATGATGCAAGATGGGATTCAGCATGCTGGCTTGTGCAGTTGTTGGATGATAGTGCTAATCAGAATGGATTAGGGAGTGTGCTTCTGCCAAGCTAGGCTTCTGTATGTGGGTGAATGGCGGACAATGCACAAATCTGCATGAGTATGAGAATGTGCAGTTATTGTAATCTTGGAGCTGGATGGGCCATGTAGGTAATGAAGTTTTGCCTGCTGGCCTTCTGTGCCGTTTCAATGACGGATGATGCAAGACAGGGCTCAATATGCTGGCGTGTGCTACTGCTGCATTGCTGGTGTGCCTTTTTGTGACTGCAAGGTCACCAGCTGCGGGCTGAGCATAGGGTCCAGGGTCGCTGGGGTTGGGATGCAAGAGTTGTGCTTGCTCCTATACCTAGAGTGCTCAGAAGCTTTGGTGGATGGTGCTTGCTGGTTGCGGCGGCTGTGCTGATGAGGGCTTGCAAGACAGCTGGCGCCCACAATGCAGCTCCACTCCTCTGGACGAGGTCACAGCATGATCACAGCATGATCACAGCATGACCACAGCATGCCTGCACGTCAGTGTCATTTTCCGCAACATTTGGCCCCAAACGCATGTGCTTTGATGCCCAGCCAAGGCGCATTGGACACAGCAGCTGAGCGACACACACACACACACACGTGCACACACTCGCGCGCGCATCCTGGCACATGAACAGGAGCAGGCTCCAGACGGGCAAGCACGTGCTGCCGCGTTGTGCATGCACATGCAAACACGTGCCGGTGCCCATCCTCCCACATGCAGGGAGCAAGGCTTCGTGATGTCTTTGGTTATTACTCTGCAAGCAGCCCTAAGCCATCGACACCCCTGACCAGCTATGCCTCCCACCCTGGCATGTCCCCCAGCAACTCCCACCCAGGCAGCCAATCAAGTGCACACCCCTCCAGCAGAGCAGCAGCTGGGCAGCCCTCATCTGCATCCGCAGCATCCTCACGTCTTCCTCCTCAACTGTGCAGTAGCAGTGGTAGAAGTGCGGGCGCATTGGGGGGGCGAACAGGGGTGGAAGGTCCAGGCTTGAGCGTCTGCCAGCGGCTGCTGCTGGTGGTGGGCATGGTGGCGGTGCCGTATGCATGGGCACGTATGGGGCGGCGGATGGCAGCTGCAGCAGTGGCAGGTACTACTTGGTTTGACTGTGAGATTGTGTGTGTGCGTGTGCGCGCGCAGGTTGGGTGGGTTGCTTTACTTTTGGTGCTTTGTACGCAGAAATGGCTACATGCAGCAGTTTGTGACACTTTGTGTGCAGGTGGTATTCAGGCGGTGGCTGCATGCAGCTAGTCTTGACATCATGTATCAAAACTGCAAAGTCAGGGGCAACAGCGTAGCTATTGATATGCAGCATACTGGCAGGAATGCTTGGGGTTGCGCTGGATGCATCATTTCCTAGCCCACCTAGCAAGGCTTTGCGCACAGTGGTGAAGCTGTCTTCTGCACCACTGAGCAAGGCTTTCTCCTAAACCACCTAGCAAGGCTTTGCGCAGAGCTGCACCACAGCAAGCATGCAGAAGCACACAACGTTCTGTCCTTTTGCATTCAGCAATGCAGAAAAGCAAGCACGTCATGCGGTAGTGCTTGGTCGCAGGTGGCGGCAATACAAGCATAGGATTATGCGTTCATGTTTGTTTGCACATGGCGACGATGCAAGCAGCAATTACAGCATGGTGCGCGCATGCGTGGGTGCAGGTGGCGGCAATGCAAGCAGCGGTTTCGGGAGTTGGGGAGGCAGAAGTGTTGGGACACAGCATGGGAACGGACATGTAGCTGGACAATCACACAGGTACGCATTGCGCTCATATGAATGGGTTGGGCAGTAAGGGGCATGGGGTTCTTCAGGGCAGGTGCAGCAATGCTTCTCAGCACAGGCCATGCATGCTTTTGAGGGTTCGTGTGGAAGGAGTGGGGCAGGGGTGGCTATTGGGGGACCACCACCTATGTTCCTTTTGTGACACAAGGAAGGCTGGCGAGAAAGGAATAGTCCCTCTTGTTAAGTGTTGGATGTGAAGAAGGAACCTACAGGGACCTGGCTCGAATGAGACGTGTTGCACTGGTCTGTACGTTAAGCAGCATGCTGCTGGCAGCGTGACATTTCCAAACAGAGCACACCCTGTTTCCACCAGTAAAATCCTAGCATCCCTAACTCACACTGCTCCCTTTTCCTGCGTGCAACGGTGACTTTCGCAGCCTCCACCATAGCCACAGCAGCAATGGCAGCAGCACGGCCCAGGACCGAGCCATGGATCTGCGCAGCTTCAACGAGAATGGCGAAGGCAGCGGTGAGAGCGGTGGTGGAGTGATTGGTGCAGCCTTGAGGTGTATAGGCATGGGCCACCTGCTGCCTCCCGTGCTAGCCTGGCTGGCTACTTGCAGGGCTGCGTGCCGAGAGCAGTGGCATTTAGCCACGAACGCAGTGCACCGTGCGTGGAGTCTGCTGGATGCGAGGCTGGGGTGGAGGCTCATGCGGGGCGCGGAGACGGCGTACAGGGGGGCCACGCTGCTGAACTTCCTGGCGTTCCTTGCGGGCGGACGATACAGGTGCGCCCCGTTTTGCTCAGTAGCCTGTGTGTGTGGTGTGGCATTCGAGACAGGGTGAGCTCAACAGCCTTTCCCCCAAAAGCCTGTGTGTTTTCCCCAATAGCCTGTTTATGGTGAAGCAATTAAGGCAGGGTGAGCTCAACAGCCTTTCCCCCAAAAGCCTGTGTTTTCCCCAGCAGCCTGTGTGTGGTGTGGTATTCGAGGCAGGGTGAGCTCAACAGCCTTTACCCCAACAGCCTGCATGTTTTCCCCAACGGCCCTATATGTGCGGTGTGGAAATTGAGGCAGGGTGAGCTCAGCAGCCTGTTCCCCAACTGCCTGTGTGTTTTCCCCAACAGCCTGTGTGTGAGGTGTGGCACTCGAGGCAGCGTGAGTTCAACGATAGGTTGAGCTCATGGAATCCCTTTGCTGTAGGGTCTCAGTCACTACATTCCTTGCCTAGAAGTGGGCATTGTTGGTATGATCCTTGAACATTGGTCCCAGGGCCAAATGGACGCGATTTTGTTATCTCTCAATCGTTTGTCAGCTAGCAAGCGCCCCTCAAACTCGAGCATGCATGATAGCAACCACTTCTGAACGCATGCTGTGTTGCCACGCATGACAGCATCCACCCCTGCGCGCATGCTGTGTTGCCACCGCACAAGCTAGTAGGGCTGTGCATGGCCCTAATGGGGCTTTGTACAGCCGCACAGCTGGTAGGGCTGAGCATGGCCCTAGTGGGGCTGTGCATGACCACACAAGCTAGTAGGGCTTGCACTCAGTGCATGCTCTCTGTGGTCCATCGCCACTCCTGCATGCGAAACATGATCCGCATTCATCACTATGAATCCAGGCTTGCCGCTTGGCGCTGCCAGAGCTGCGGACTGTGTGCAGCATCCCCGTGTGTACCTCCTCATGTGCAGTCTCAACAACACCTCTGTCGCCGCGTGCAAATGTTCGCATCGCTGCTGCAGATCTGGTGGAGGCGATGCTCAGTGTGCATGCCCAGTGTAGCTGTGTACCAGCTGCCTCAATCGCCACAAACTGCAACCTGTGAGCAAGGATACCTTACCTCCATCATTGCTTGTGTGCATCTGCTGCTGGGGTGTTGGGTTGGGTGTTGCTTGGGAGCACACTTCGTAAGCCTGACCACCATAAGCTATGACCATACTTGAGAGTACCTCCGATGCTGCATGCGTGGGTGTTTACAGGTCGCTGCTAGAGCGCGTGGTGGGGGCGCGCTTGGTGTACAAGCAGCCATCCATGGCGCGTGTTATCAGCTTTGAGTACCTCAACCGCCAGCTGGTGTGGCATGAGATCTCAGAGCTGCTGCTGCTGCTGTTGCCTCTCCTGGATGCAGCAAAGTTCAGGTGCGTAGTAGAAGTGTCGCTGCTGTTGCTGCTGCTGCTACTGTTGCCTCTACTGGATGCAGCAGAAGTTAGGGTGTGCTTAAAAGGAGTGCTACTGCTGCTGCTGTTGCCTCTACTGGATGCAGCACAAGTTCAGGTGTGCTAACTAGGAGTGCTGCTGCTGATGATGCTGATGATGTTGATGCTGATGGTGGTGGAGGTGGTGGTGGTTGTTGTGGTTTTGGTCGTGGTTTTGCAGGGGCGTGCATGTGCAAGCTCTACACATAAATAGCTCTTGCTGCTGCTGCTGCTGCTGCTACTGCTGCTGCTGCTGCCGTAACGTTTCCCTCCCTGCATGTTTGTTACTCCTGCCTGAGTTTGCATGCTGAGGCCCACTTGTGAGCGCTGGTGAGTAAGGGCACTCCACATGCAGCAATATCAGGCAGCAAGGCGCAGCACCTGTGCCGCGAGCAAACAGAAAGTGCATCACCAACAGGAGATCCAGCCCACTTTATCGCTACTGTGCGTGTCGCAAACATGTGCTTTGCAAAATGTGTTACAGGAGAGGCCTTGGCCGACTCATGCCTCGTCTGCCCAGCCCGGCTTCTGTGCTCCAGCGTTTGGCGCCTAGCGGCAGCTCAGAGGAGGATGCCACCTTGCCCCCTGGCACAGAGTCTGCACATCAACCTCCGTCTCTGACAGCTCCTGGCTTGAATATACAAACAGAAGCAGCAGCAAGAGGCAGCCAAGGGGAGGATAAGGGAAGGGGGCGTGCGCTGGAGGGTGGCAAGGGTGCGGGTGGAATGGGTCGGCCCAAGGGGCCCTGCCCTGTGTGTGGCACGAAGGAGATGCTGCAGCCTGTGGTGGCGCTGCCATGCAGGTGTGTGTGTGAGTGTGTGTGTTCTAGCTTGCTCTGGCTGGCACTTTACAAGCACATGCACTTGCTTGAGGTTGTAAGGGGCGGGAGAGTGCTGGTTGTGACCACCAGGTACGAAATTCTATTATTCCCTTTCAAGTAGTGGAGTAGGTTGCCAGGGGGGTTGATCTGAGGCCCCCCAACAGGTGTTTTGTGCATGCTCCCCGCATGGGTGCCTCCCAACTGGCAGTTTCCAAGCTTGGGTTCCTCTGGTACCTGTTGTACCTTTCTGTAGCACCCAGGTTTGTAACCTGTCAGTTGCAGAGAACATGCTCGATCAGTCGCGGCGTGAACTTTTTCACGGAAGTCCTTTTCAGCTTAAAATCTCTTTTTCCATCCACTGAATTGTGTATTTTAGTATCCTTGCAATCAGAATGGAGTGAGAAGAAACAGTGGTTGGCGAGATACAAAATTTCAGCCATTTTCCTACAGGAAAGTCCAGCACAAGGGGTTCCAAAAAGGTCAGTTTTTCACTTCCTGCTTTCCTTCTTTCGAATATGCAGGATGTTAGCAAAGTGTATGGAGGTTATATTTTTTTGGTCCCATTATGGAGCTATCATAGTATGGGCCATTTTTGGGTGATCTGGGGCAAGGAGATTGATGTGACCCTCCAATTTTCATTATTTTCCGGTGAACATGATATTTTAATGATTGATCATTGCTGGCATGCTGGTTGGATTTGAGAAACAAATATGAGCAAGAGCGTGACTGGCAAAATTGGCCAGTTGACCCCCTCTGGCAAGCTGCAGGGAATTCTCATTCAGCGCTGCATTTCAAAAAGGTTTGAGTTAGATGGCAAGCCAGTGTATGATTGGGTCTCCTTCGCGCTTGCATTCCGAGGAGTTGCTAACCAACTAAGGCACATGCTGCTCAATCTATGGGACATATGGTAGTTTTGTTATTTCTCTAAGCTAGACGCCCTGTTCCCTGGCACTGCTCCATGTGATACAGCAGGTATCAACCATTGAATGTTGCACAACTGCCATGCATTTGTTTTTGTTTTCGCAGGCATGTGTTCTGCTACTACTGCCTATCTGCCAGCTGTACGGCTGATCGATGGTATGAGTGCCCCTTGGATGGAGTGCGCGTCGCTGCCATGAAGCGCTGGCAACCTGGACTGCTGCTTTCATGATGGTCGAAATAATCAGAGGTACCTGAGCAATGCGCAGCAGCTACTTTTTCCTCATTTTTTTGTGAACGGACAACAGCTGCCCTTCCCTCGTGCTTTTGTACGTTTGATGTGAGGTGAATTTTGCACAAGCACGACCCCAATCATTGAATGGGGCGCTCCTTTGCTCGTTCTTTTTCTGCCAGAACAGGCCAGAATCTATTTTTCTGGAAAAGAAATGCATGTGAGCTGCTGTCGATGCGAGCAAAAAAAAGGAGGGATGCTGCACAGTTTCGTGTCTTGTGAATTGCCAATATGCCTCAAAGGACGCCTTCCATCAAGCAACAGGTCCACTTTAATTTTGAGGCGACAGGGAACACAACCTTGTCTGCAACATGTTCAAAAAAGTTTGTTCTTTTGATTTAAGGGGGGAAAGGCTGTGCAAGCCAAGATGCTGCTCGCTTTTTAAAGGAAAGGTCCTCTAACTTGTGAGCTAGCACGTGTGGGTCTTACCAAGAAGCCATCAAACCTAAATTAGGTAAAGCTAGCCGTAGCGGGAATGATGTGACATCACACCATCCTCCTGGGTGTTGGTGGGACTTGTAATTATGAGGATACCATAGATCAATGCAAAAAATCAGGCTTGACCACCAACTAGCCAGCAAGCTTGCGCGTAAACTCCATGCACATCATAATAAACAGAATGATTCTGTATCTTATGCCCACAAAATTGTAAGAAATGCTTGCAAACTTACCATTAGGCGCGCTATTGTTGGGTCAGGTTACAAAGCCGGGTTTGACCTTTAGACAGGTAGAATGGCTGCTCGGTCCGCTGGACTGTGCCAGACTGGGCGCACTATCAATTAAAAACAAAAATACTTCTCATAACCAGTTTATGGAGCCGGGTGCTTCAAGTAACCCTCCACATCCCCACTAGCCCTTCCTGTTTTATAGCTTTGTGGTGGAGGGGAATCACGGCCCTTCTGAGCCAATGTGTCTCCTTTTTCTGAATTGATGTTGGGAGAGTTTCCTCTACCTCCGAAATCTTCTTTTTCTTTCTTTCAAGAAAACTCATTTCAAGATCAAGGTAAAAAGAAAGCCTACACTAGCCAAGAGGCCGCATGCATTTAAAAAAGGGTTCCCTACCTAGCAAGCTAGCAAAGACCTTACCAAAGGGCCCTCAAACCTAAACTAGACAAAGCTAGGAAGAGGCCAGAAAAAGGTCTTATGAGAGTTTGGAAAAGAAAAGAAAAGAAAAGTCTACGCAGGCCTGGGGCCGCGTGCATTAAGGAAAGGTCCCTTAACTAGCAAGCTAGCAAGGGCCTCACCAAAGGGTTTGGATGATTGTCGGCAAGATCCTGGACGCATGGACTCTCCTTCTTCCTCTTCACCGCCATGCACCCAGCACCCCCCCTCCCTTCAAAGACCGTTAAGAAGAGCATGTCTGCTGTTGATAATAGCCGTTAATCTTGGATGACATGGCAGCTAAATTTGGATGCGACTGATTTATCTTTGTGCCTGGTAAGACCCAAGTCGATTAGAATTTTAATGGTGTAGTCATTGTAGATAGTGCCTGCCACACCAATTATATTGTGCGAGATTACCCTATTGTTTCTGTTTGGAATTTTGAGCTGCGGTTTTTACTATAGTGCTGTCATGGCTATAGTGCTGCAAGTCAGGCAAAACTGAAAAGGACACTGTTATTTTGATTAAGAAAGAAAAAGAAAAACTACGTAGGCAGAGGAAACTCTCCCTACATCAATTAAGGAAAAGGAGACACATTGGCTCAGAAGAGCTGTGAGCCTCCTCCACCACAAAGCTACAAAGAAGAAAAGCTAATGGGGATCTGGAGGGTTACTGGAAGCACCCGGCTCCAGAACCTGGCTGTGAGAAGCATCACTATTTTCCATAGCACGTCGAGTGGTAACAAGCTTATGGGCATACTGAACCGACTGGGCATGGAGTTTTTGAGCAAGTTTATGGGCCCGTTGATGGTCCAGTCCAAGTTGTTTAAACTCGTTCAAGGTATGATCAGTATAGCATGTTCCACCAACACCCAGAAGGATAGTGTGGAGAGTCACAACTTTAGCACTAATGAGTTTGCTGAGGTCTGTATGCTGCCGCTGTGCCGCCTCTAACTGTTGTCCAGGCCTCTTGTCTTCACAGTACTTAATTTCAATCAAGTGCACATGTCGCTGGTTTACATGAAGTTGGTGGGGCTGTCTCACGCGGTTGGCTCGTGTGGTCCTCTGTGTTGGGTTGTGTCTGCTGCGTAATGCATGGTGTGAGCGGGTGGAAGAAGGAGAAGAAGGAGTTGGTTTGGCTTTATAGGGAGTAATCAGTATAGCATCAGGACGACTGAATGTGAGTCTAGATCTCTTGGGAAAATTTCTAGGAAAAAGGTAAGGGGGTAAAATCCTGTTTGATGCATGTGCAGGGATTTGGAGGTTGTGTTGCGCCAGCCTATCATCACTCCCTATGTCCATGTTAACCAAGCCTGCCCCCAAAGGGCTTTTGCTGAGAGCTTTGATGATCATTCTTCCACCAACATTGTGGCGTTCAGTTTTCATGCTGGAGATGATATGATTTTGGCAGCCTGAAAGCATGTGGAGTGCGCTGTTTAATTGATGACAGCCTGGGAGAGGGCATAGTGGGTCAGTGGACCTCTTGAAGCGAACTGCATGTTTTTGGTTATAGAGGGTGCCAGTGCCATATTGAAAAATGGTGCGCTTCATAGGTGTGGATTTACAAGGCATGTTTCTAAAGGCGTTGCTGACTTTCTTGTTTGAAAATGTTTGAAAATCTGTGGAATTCTGTAAATGCTGATTTGGGCCTGAGATCAATGAGCGTCCAGGAGTCAACTCTCCAGATCCCCACTTGCTCTGTTCCTGGCTTTCTCATAGGCTAAATGAGAAAAGAAATACTGCTACTACGTAGGCAGAGTTTCCTCTACGTAGCTTTTCTTTTCTTTTTCTTTCTTTTCTACTGCTGGAAGGCATAGAGGAGTTTGAGATCCATTCAAGATTCGAGCCATGTATCCCACTGGTTCACACTCACTTGATGGGGTTGCCTAAAGGGTACGTCGGAATGTTGTTTTTCATTACCAGCTGTGATTTCCACGATTTCTATTTGGATTACCAGTTTGGAAATCGAGCAGAAATCGAGTGGTAATGCTTTTCCGGTAATCGGCCCAGAAATCCTTCAGAAATTGCTCTCTCGATTACCAATTTGGTAATAGGAGCAGAAATCGTGTTGCGATTACTATTGCAGAAACTGGTCAGAAAGCAGACGGAAATGCTCTTGTGATTCCTGTAGCACCTGCTGATTACTAGGTAATGGACTGGAAATCTCATATGTGATTACTTACACAGTAAGCAGTGGTAAGCAGGTTTTTGTAACTTGCTGATTGCTGAGTTCAACTCAACAATTGGGCAAGGACTTCTGGAGACTCAAGTCCCCTGCTGATTACTAGGTAACGGACTGGAAATCTCTTATTATTTACACAGTAAGCAGTGGTAAGCAGAATAAGTTTGCTGATCGCTGAGTTCAACTTAACAATTGGGCAAGGACTTAAAGATTCTAGCCAAAAACCACTTCAAATATAGAAGCTAATTCAAGAGAGGTACTTCTTCGATTCCTATGACACAATAATACAAACCCAGTTCATTTCTGGCATTTTGGCCCTAATAGGGATGCCTGTTTTCTTGCAGGATTTCCTTCCCATCTTATCTCATTTGCAACTGTAAATATAAGTTAAGGTGCAGTGAGCCTGCATTTTGCACAGAAAAGGCACTCTTTTTCTGTGCTTCCATACATGCAGAGGCAGCTGCAATGAGTTGCTGGACACACCAACATGACATCATTGCTAAGAATCAATTAGGGCTACTTTAGACAGGGGTACATCCTCGTAGAGCCTTGCTGAATCATCGGTTGTGCGGCACTTACGGCGTGTTTCCAACCAATCGTGGTTCAAGGTTACAAGGGAACATAACCTTCAGCCAGATAGTTTGGCTGCTCAGTGCGTTGAAAGAAATCCATCAATTCAGAGATAAAACGATAATTGCCATTGTCTTGATATTGGAAAAAACGAAACACGTCCTCAGAGCCAGCATGGGAGAAATAGAAAGAGCCTTCTTCATTTATCACTATTCTGTGTGCAGAGAAGTCATGAAAAAAATACTTCCTTCTAAGACAGCACAAAAAGGTGCAAGAGCAAAGAAAAATGGCATGCCTTTCATCTTGTAATTGTTCTGAAGAACATAAATCACAATGAGGTGTGTGTCCATGCCAAAGAGAAGTTTCAACTCGAAGCTTGTGAGCGTGCAAACAGAAGCAAGCAATGTTTCTTTGCATATGCCTACCCAAATCCAGATACAAATACCTAGGAATATGGAGAGGTCTGCCATAAGCAGAATTATGCCTGAAGGGAAGTGCCACCCAGTTGTGGTACTTGGTCAACTTGCTCAACTGACCACCACGTTTAACCTGATCCTCAGATAGCCACACACTCCTATGTCTGTTCCGCAGATCAACTACAAAGTCTTTAATCCCAATAGGCTGACGGGAGTAAACATTTTGAATAAAACAGTTGCGCCTGTCTAATCCCTGAAAGACAGTCATAAACTCTGATGCCCAACACTTCTTAGAAGTACTGCTCATGTCAATATCCGCTCCAAGCACCTTGCGTAATGTTTGGCTGTTGCAGACAAGGGAGGCATTATAAAATCTGATAGCTGCTCGAAACCAATAGAATTGCAGTGGCTCAAACCCACATTCACGCAGTATCGACCAACTTGGTGTAGTCTTTTTAACTCCAAGAATACGCTTTAGCAAGCACAAATGTACGGCCTGCAGTGGACAATCCATCTCAGCTCCTGGTCTCATAAATCTAGTACCCCAAATTTGGCTAGCATACATGCAAGCAGGAAGAGCATATGCCTTTGTCAACCATAGCATGGTATGAGGCCTATCACCCAGCTTATATTCACATGCAAGTTGCCTAATGCGTCGACATCCAGCCATGAAAGGTGCACACATGTGCTCAGCAGAGGCAAGAGGATTGACTTGTTTTGTAAAAAACATGCCCAGATATTTAAAGGACTCAGAGCGCACAAGCTGTACTCCACCTAACGTAAAAACGGGAAGACTGTTTCCCTTTGAGTTAAAATGCACAATCTCAGACTTTGACACATTTATAATTAAGCCTTCTCTCTGAGCGTACTCATGTAGCCTATCCAACATACGCTGTAGCTCATTGGGATGGTTGGCAGTGAGACAAAGGTCATCCGCATACAACATATGAGTTACTTGAAGGTAACTTGCACCAGTCACTGCACCTTGCACGTTTTCTGCCAAGCAATCCACATCATTAATGTAAAGGGAAAACAGCAAGGGAGACAATGGGCAACCTTGCTTAACCCCCAATCTGGGATGCACATGAGCTCGCTTACAGCCTGTCACGTTAAATCGTGGTTATTGCTGAATCACTGCAAAACCTAGAGTGTGAGGTGTGACCTGTATTTAAATGGGGTTCTTTTATTGGATGCTCTCTCTTATTCAACCTTCTGTTCCACCTTCCATTGAGGTTTGACGCTGTTTTTGTTATCCCTGGCCTTGTGCCAGGGGTGCCTTGTCTCTGATGTAACCCTAACCTGGTGAAGCTGGTCCAAACGCTGTGTCTGCCCCAGACATTCTCTACGTGCTGCAGCCGAGCCAGCACTGTTCAGCAAGACCAAGAGCAGCCTAGCAGCAATAAGAAGAAGAGCTAAGCCGGTGCACTCGCAACTCCAGCCAACAGCTCGAGTGTACCCGTCCTTTGTTGCATGGTTATAGGCAACCCTGGACGTTAAACCATCTCATGTATAACCTGCTTCAAGAACAACAAATGTGCAGTAACGGTGATTCAGCATGACAAGCCATCCATTAAGACATACTCATCGTTATCATAGATGTTTCTCAAAATAGCTAGCAAGCCAGTCGGCATGCGAATGTTTTGGAGATGTGCCCATAATGCTTCCCTAGGTATGGTATCATATGCTTGCTTGAAATCAATGAAGGCAGCATGCAACCTAGGAGATGAATGTGGGCGCGCGCTTAATCTGTGCTGCATGCTGCAGGTGACGCAAAATAAATATTGGCTGTAGAGTGTTACGACCTGGGTAAAAACCATACTGCGTGTCTGGAATTTTGTTATTATCCCTGCACCACCCTGTCACAACCTCTCGAAGCACATTTGCATACAGCCTGTACATGATGTCGCTCACAGCAAGCATACGATAATTTGCTGGGTCCAACACAGAGCCTTTTTTATGCAAGGGGGTCAACTTAGCTGCTTTCCAACATAAAGGAATTTCAGCTTTATCCATCATGGCAGCAAACAAACGGGCAACATAAGGTGCCAAAACATTGACTCTGTCTGTACCCCGGGCCCTACCATTCACTGCCGGCACTCTTCTTTCAGCATACTTAATGAAAGGGGCAGTGATAACACCAAAGCCAGGTGACGTCCTGGGGTTTAATCTCCGCATATGGAAACAAACTGTAGGGTACAATGCAGCTGCATCTGGCAATTCCATTTCATCAGCATGCGCCTGATTACTGAATGCACCATCAGCCTGAGAGCTCTCTTGAGAAGCAAAATGTTTGCCTAGATAAGAGCTCCATCCATCCGCAGTAATAGGGGTCTGCTGATTTGTCCTGGGTTTCTTGAGCAACTCATGTATGTCAGGTGTATGCCGCTGCAGTCTGTCCAAAAACACAGCCTTCTTATACTTGTCATGAGCACGCCGTGCGCGTCTGGTCTGTTTCCTATATTCCTTTTTCAAGAATTGGCAGGCGTACACTGCTTCACCACTTCGCACTGCATGAACGAAATTGCGCTCCTTTTCTAGACATGCCTGATTGAACCAAACCGGCCTGCGAATGCCCTGCTTCTCAGTTCTTTTGAATATGCAATCTTTGTACTTGTACATCCCAATTGTGGTTCAGGAAAATAATTTCCAAATCCGAACCACGATCTTTTCTTGAACCACGAACCACGTTTCCAACAGCGTGGTTCATGAACCACGCTCAGATTCAATGTGCATGGTAGACCATTCTATTATAATTTTAGCTTAAACATCAAAAGAAACTGTACGCTAGCCCTTGCACCTGTGCTCTTCCTTTGTGTGGTCCTGACCTTGGCTGTCAGGAGTGCCCATCCCCAGGAGGCATGAAGCCCAACTTGAGAGCTATGAAAAATCAATCCTGGAAGAGTGTCTTTGGCTAGTTGACAGTCTACTGCTAC
Source organism: Dunaliella primolecta (assembly GCA_914767535.2). Classification (NCBI taxonomy): domain Eukaryota; kingdom Viridiplantae; phylum Chlorophyta; class Chlorophyceae; order Chlamydomonadales; family Dunaliellaceae; genus Dunaliella; species Dunaliella primolecta. The sequence goes on from OU611757.1 coordinate 9,841,501, forward strand.
TGCACGACGTGAAGGAGCTCATTCAGCTGTCCTTTCTCCTGAGGAACGCGCTTGATGAAGTGCATGCTCAGTCTGCAAGCGTGCACTCACCTCTGGGCTTGCACGTTCGCACTTGGTGTTGTGCACAGAAGCACAAACCAGAGCTGCACGCTGCGGCAATGCTTGCAACCAACCGTGCTTGCTACACAGTCCCGATTTCTTAAAATCGGATAAAGGTTTAATTCCATTCACTTTGATTCGTACTTGTTTGACTGAGCTTCTGTGCATTTCATTTTCCCTGAACCATGAAAGGACCCCCCCCGGGTCCTTTCAAGACAGCATTTTCTTGATCCATGATTGCATTTTCTTTTTCCTGAACCACGCGCCTGAACCACGCTGTTGGAAACGCTTTAATCGTGGTTCGTGGTTCGTGAACCACGAACAACGCTGTTGGAAACACGCCGTTAGCGACTTTTAGTGTAACTCACGACCGTACTTGAAGAGCAACAATTGTAAAATCTACAAATAATATTCAGGCCAACATCGCTTTGTGATTTCAACCTCTCTGCAAATGTTTGACCGTGCAAGAGAGGGACCTCATCGCTCCCCCCTCAATCCCCTTGCCCGCTGGACCCAAATGTTGCCATAGAGCAGCTACGTATGGTGCTGGCCTGCTCCAGCACTTTGGTTTGGTTTTGGTAACTGCTCAGCCTGACTGCAGCATGCACACTGCCCCCTTCCCTCCTCCAGGATGCCCCCTGCATTGAAGGGCACTGGGCATGATGGATTGGCACCACTGACGTCTGGTGCTGCTGTGATTGAAGTGCAAGGAAAGCTGAGGGGGAGGTCCGAGTTGGAGGAGCAATCGCCTTCAAAATTACCACCACTTGCTCCTCTCTTATCCTGCACTGCAGCTAGCACGGCATGGCTATGAACATGTTGTGTCCGTTGCAGGTAAACGCGCGCGAAGGACGCACTTGCAATGGCAGGGAGGCCGGCCAACCTTGTGAGAGTGGTTACACCTTCAGCACTTAGCGATTTTGCAACTAAAATGAAGTGTTTGGTACTACAGGATACAACCCCCTGCATGCAATTGAAAATTTAGCCTTTCTGACTTTCATCCTCTCTGATTTCTGGTAATCGCAAATTGGGGAACCTAACCAACGCAAAAGCACGATTCCTAGCAATCCAGACATTAATCAGTGATTACTAGTAACCAAAATAGAAATCCACACAGTAATCGGTGGTTTCTGCTTCGCTCACTAACCGATTGCCAGAAAACACTGATTACCAGTAATCAAAATGGAAATTTACTCAGTAATCGGTGGTTTCTACCTCAATTACTGACCGATTGCCAGTAAACACTGATTACCTGTCCGATTGTGCTTTTGTTTTCTAGAAATCGACTTTTTTCCATTACCAAGAAAGCGGTTGGAAATGCCCTGGTAATGAAAGACAACATTCCGACGTAATGTTCTGCAAGAGTGTGAAGAGCTGTTCATGCTACTAGAAAAATCAAAAAAGAATAAATAAATGAATAAAAATGCGTAGGTAAAAGAAACAGTTGTTCAGATGCACGAAATTGTAATGCGGCACGGTAACCACCATTAACCAACAGGATTATGGGCCCAGCTCAACCAACTGAGGAGGGGGAGATGAAGTGATTGCATACATCGACCAGTCTTAGAAGAGGAGGGATACACAATGCGTATCACACTACTACCAGGATTCATTGCAGATGGGGCAAAAGGAAAAAGAAGAAGGATTTCGTGTTCATCACCATGTAAGTTTGACTCAAATTGAAGTCAAGTATGCTAGTTTGAATCAGGATTCAAAAACAATGGTCTGGTTGGCAAAAATGCCATGAAAAAATGCCCTGCGTAACAATACCAGGCTTTTCCACATCAGATCACCAACCATCAACTACCATCCAGGCTCAGGCTTTTGGCTAGACTGGGCCAGCCAGTTATTAGAAGGATCAACACCTTCCTAGTCCTTCCCTTTTTTGTGCTGATTGTAACAAGGAGAGTCTGCCAGTGGGCGTCCAGGAGCAGCACATGAGGTCCCCATTAGCTCTGTCTCTGGCTTTCTCGTAGGCTTGCTGTGCATGGTTCAGGTTCAAGGCCCTTTGGTGAGATCCTTGCTAGCTTGCTAGATAGGGGACCTTTCCTCAATGCACGCGGGCTGGTGCAGACCTTTCTTTCCTTCTCATCTTGTCAGGGTGTAAACGTTCCATCATGTCAATTGGTGGTAACGGAGCGCCACAATACCGCCAACATAACGCTCAACAAATAGAACCCTCCCTGATACCTTTCCTCGTGGCTTCCCTGACAAACAAAGACTAACTCCTGGTCGCCCTGATGCAATATCAATTGTTCCAATAGGATAAAAATGAAAATGAAAAGTCTATGCCAGCCAAAAGGCCGCGCGCATGAAGGAAAGGTCCTCTAAATAGCAAGCTAGCAAGGGTCTCACCATAGGTCCTTCAGACCTAAACTAGACAGCTAGCCCAGGAGAAAGCCAGAACCAGAGCTTATTGTGATCTGGAGGGCTGTCAGCCATGCTCCTGGACCCCTGGACTCTCCTTCTCCCTCTCCACCGCCATGCACCCAGCAAACCCCTCTAAAAGCCCCTTGAAAATGAAGAGCATGCCTGGTGTAAATAGTTGTCCTTAATCTTTGGATGGTATGATAGCTCGATTTGGATGCTAGTGGCTTGCCCTTGCCTGGTGCGTCCCTAATTGATCAGAGGTTTAATTGTGTGTAATACACCATTATATTAGTCATTAAAGATAGTGCCTGTCACAACAATTCAATTTGAGATGATGCGCAAGCCCTGTTTGGGTTTATTGACCCGCGGCTTCTGAGCCTGGTTAGTGCTGGCATGCTGTGCAGTTGCAGCTTCCAGAGTGGGAAAGGGGTGGTGCCAGGGCAGGCATTAAAAAGAGTGCCAAGGACCGATTCCCGGCATCTGATGAGCAGCAGAGGAGGGCGCGGGGGAACAGGGAGAACTTGACGGCAGCCAAAGCAATTCCTCGTGCTTCCAAGGTCCGTCATCCAAGCCAGCTCCTTCCAGACTAGAGGCACAACGCCCCCAAAGAGCAGCACTACCAACTCTGACACAATCTTTTAAGAGCCAGCTCAAGCTACCCTCAAATCCATTCTTTCAGGTGGTTACACACCCTCAAACTTTGGAGCCCCTTGAAGAGCTTGGTCTTAACACACATAAAGCCATCAAAGTTGCTCTGAAGCTTCGTGCTCATTCTGTCCAGTGCGCTTACAAATTTGCTAGTGCTAGATGCGCTCTTGAAAAGGCTTCTTTCAACTCTCATCTCCAAGGCCAGGCACGAGGTACGGCGTGTAACCCTCCTGATCCCTATCAACCTTTTTTCTTCCTCTTAGTGGAGGGTATACAAGGTGTCTCGGCCCTAGTACACTCTTTTCCTTAACCAAACATAGGTGTGGGGAGTATTTTCATTCCCTACATAGTTTTACTTCCTTCTCTTTCTTTGAATGCGCAGCATCCAACAGGAATAAAATGCAGTCTCTGAAAATAATAGCAAATACCAAAAGTATATTGCAAGCAGCGCTGCTTGTCTACATTCATCAGTTTCACAGCACTAACTCGACCTTCAGCTTGCTCAAGCCGATTGCAGGTCGACATTAGTCAGATCTGCAGGGCATAAAAAACGTAGTTTTCAGGCATCTGTCCTTCTATGAAGGCAGCACTAAGCGCTGCAGCAGTTGCTGGACAGCAGTCAGATTGCCTGCGCCCTCCACAAAGCCCCGCAGCTCTGCAGCAAGGAATTGCAGCACATCAGGCGCGCTATCAGCCCAGGCATCCACGTTTGCATTCTCCGACATAAGGGCAGCATCACCAGTATCTGCGGCCGTGTGCTGCATCCCCGTGCCCCTCTCCAGTGCCTCTTGTTCAGTCACAGATTCCCCTGTCTGCTGCCGCTGCTGCTGCTTGAAAGTGTGGTGCGCACGCAGTAGCAGTTCCAGGTCAGCTATGAAAGGTTGGAAGTGGAGCAGCCATGCTTTGTGAGCAGCAGAGCCGAGGGCCCCGGCTGCAAATACTGGCAGCCTGGCAGTTGAAGCAAAGCTCGGGGCTGCAGAGGGCTGCAGAGAGGCGCCTGCTGCAAGATTGCCTGCAGTAAGGCTTGAGGCAGAGCTTGGTGTTGCAGTGGTCTCGCTTGAAGTGCTGCCATTGGGCTCGACGCCAACCCTCTCCAGCTCCTGCAGGAGTGAGACAGGGTAGGTGGTTGATCACTAGGAGCACATGATCAGTATTTTAACGGGTCAAGTTCACATGGCAGTGGCAAGGGAGTTGCATGGGCTTCTGTCATGTCTGTAACTTGTATAAGCAAAATTGTCATTGCAATTGATATTATCTTCTGTTTGTATCCATCTTTGATAGAGGGATGCTTGCTAGATACAAAGTGTAGTCAGGTATGACTTCTTGAGGGTCTGGAGCAGTTATCCATCAAGGCCTTGATGTATGCAGTTGCACGACTCGCTAGAAAAGGAGCAGAATATGGCACAGAGGCAAAACTTCTGCTGAATCAACGGCATGTTCTGACTTGTTCTTATATCGTGCCTGCACGCTGCTTTGTAGCCTAGGCTATAAAGTACGGAAAAGAAAATAAAAACTACACAGGCAGAGGAAACTGTCCCTACATCAATTAAGGAAAAAGAGACACATCGGCTCAAACAAGCCGTGTGTCCCCTCCACCACGAGTCTAGACCTTTTACTTTTCCATTTCTTTCCTTCATGCACACAGCCTTTTTTGGATGGCGTAGTCTTTTCTTTCCTTTCAGCACACCAAAATGGGTGAGCAGAAGGAGGTCCCCCAAATTTGCTAGAGTTAGACAACTCCCCTGTATCGCTGGATACACTCTTTATTGGTTTTCTTCTCAGATCAGTATCAGTATAGTCCAATAAAACACCATGTTCACCAAAAATATATGGAAATTGAGGACCCCAGATCAATCTCCTGGCCTCAGATCACCCAATAGCAGCCCTCAGCTCCAACCTGGGACTATTTTTCGCTCCCAAAAATGTGTGTACGTGACCACCATATACATCACTAACATCCTGCACATTAAAAAAAAAGAGGTCGAAATTTGAACTTTTTGGCACCCCTTGTGCTGGACTTTCTTGAAGGGAAAGGGCTGAAATCCTGTATCTCACCAAACACTGGGCCTTTCCGCTCCATTCTATCTGCAATGATATTCTTTATAGACAAGGAATCTAAGTTATGAAAAGTTATCCAATATGGTGCTGTGGCTGGTCAGGAATGGGGATAATGCGGTAAAAAGTATGGTTCACGCCGCGGCTAATTAGATGTGTGGGCCAGAATCTTCGACTGTTGATCTCTAAAGCAAAGACAGCAGGCTACATTTTGCAACCAAGCTTGAGTGTCCAAGATTCTGGCGCAACTACGCTGGGAGCAATTTGAAACCACCTCTTTTTGGTGGGGAATTGTCCAGCTCTGCAAATTTGCTTGATTTAATGCAGGCAATTTAAAGGAAAGAAAAACAACGTAGGCAGAGGAAACTCTCACTACATCAATTAAGAGAAAGGAGGCACATTGGCTCAGAAGAGCCGTGAGTTTCCTCCACCACAAAGCTACAAATAAGAAAATGCTAATGGGGATCTGGAGGGTTACTGGAAGCACCCGGCTCCAAAACCTGGCTGTGAGAAGCATTACTATTTTCCATAGCTAGTAAAAAAATATTGGGCACAACTCCAAAATTTGCCCGTTGTGTACATTGTGCAATGATTGCATGCCAATGATTTCATGCCAATTGCTGTATTTATTTGGAACTTCCTCAGGGCCAAAAGCTTTGCAAACACGTCTGCACTGTGCAGTGACTGCCTTCTTTGAAAGTATCTACCATGAACCTCAGCTAGGCCAGTACAACACTTGGCCTTGCACCTCTTGCAGGTAGCATTATGAATGGGAGACGTATGAAAATGTGTAGCCTCGCTTAATCAGCTCATTTCCCTTTTCCTGAATTGATGCAGGGAGGGTTCTCTCTGCCTACGCAGTTCTTCTTCCTTTCTTTCAGCTCATTTCCAAGGCAGATGCACTTCCCCGGTCACAGCACAAGCACCAGCGCACCTCCTGCTCCACAGCAGCACACATGCGTGGGAAAAGCCCATGCTGCAGCTCCTGGCATGCATCACGCGGCAGCACCAGCAAGGTGCAGCTGCCGTACAGCAAAGGCTGAATGGGGGAGCCAAAACGATGTGCTTCAGCTGTGTTGCTCTCTGAGCTCAGCGCGGTTGCAGCTCGGCTAGACAATGTGACTGTGGCTGAGAAGGCGCCTGCTGGCTGGCTGGGCAACACGCACAGCTTCAAGTTGCAGGTGTTGAGATCATCATCATACATGTCTAAGCTGAGTGGGGGAATGTGGACTCTGCAAGCAGGAGAAATTGGCACTTAAAATTTGAGGCACAATCCAAGAAAGATTGTATGCATAAGCCAAACCTGTACCTGCGCGTGTGTGGCAGTTGGCATGTATTACTCAAGTAAAGGGGGTTGCGGCCAGCAAGACCCTTGCAAGGCAGTTTCTTCCATGTATGGTGAAGCATGTCAACGGGGCCAGGTGCTTCCAGAAGCCTCCAGATCCCCATGAGCACTTCCTGTTTTGTAGCTTTGTGGTGGAGGGGACTCACGGCCCTTTTGAGCTAGTGTGTTTCCTTTTCCTTAATTGATGTAGGGAGAGTTTCCTCTGCCTACGTAGTTTTTTCATCTTTTTTTTTCTATGTAATTGTTGGCCATGTAGTTGATATCTCTGGTTTAGCTGTAGGCATGCCTGACCAGCTCCTTCTAAAAGCAACATTCTGGAGCAGCACAATATGTGCAAAACCTGTTGATGCCGAGCTTCCTGAGATGCACAGTCAGTGTACACAGTGCATATAGTCTAGTAGGGTAAACTTTGAAATGAAGAGCCTCTGAGCATTTCCAACGCAAAGCCTTTGGGCATCATGGACTCTTGCGCATTTTTGCTTGTGTATTTACAGCTTGCATATGAGTCCTTGTTTACGACTCTTCACTCCTTGCCCTGGATCAGGAGTGCTCCTTGATCAACCACGTACATCACAACTTCACACAAACACTGACCAGGCAAGCAGCATGTATTGAATGCACGCTCTGAACATCCATCAGATCTGTATCCCACCTGATGCTGTGCTCGCCCCTGTTGTTACTTCTGGAAGTTCTGCCTCTCCCTCTCTCACCACTGCCCCAGCTGCTGGTGCTGGCCCTGCCCCCCCCTCCACTGGCCCTTCCTCTCTCGCTGCTACCCCTGCTGCTGCTGCTGCCCCTCCTGCTGCTGCTGGCACCTCCAATACTGGTAGATCGCAGCTCATGGCCAACATCCACAAGAGCAGCACCATTGTCACTCATCACCACCACACGCACTGTGACAGATGGGCGGTTGCTCTCGACACTCAGGTCCACCTCCACCTCCTGCAGGCAGAGTGAGTGTGAGCATGAGCATTTATGAGTTTTACTTTTGAGCAACCATCATCCATAAGATATTTGATCAACAAGCTCCATCTGGGGCATGCAAGCAGGATTACTCTGTAAGCGCCAGCACCAGTACGTTCGCTCTGATTGTACTTTGAAGAGGAAGAAATGCTGTTGTTAAAAAGTTGCTGCAACTTTGAAAGAATCAAATTGACATGCTGCATCTCTGGGATCACACAATTGAAGGCCTTTTTTGGGATTTCCTGCACTAAAGGCCCTTTGCTTTAGAAAGGTTGGGTCAAGAAAACAATGAGAAAGAGGGAAAAGCTCAGGCCCATGTTATCGCCAAAAGCGATGTCAGAACTACTGGTAAAAGGCATGCAGGATTTTATTATATAAAGTGAAATTTCTTGAAAGCCCAGCAAGGTTACTCGTGCGTAAGTAAGTGCAAGCACCTGACACTGGACAACCTGGCTCTTGTTGCCAATGCAAACCATGACACCCAATCTGTTAATTACATTTAGCCAGGCAAGCCAACTTACTTGGGAAGCAAGAAGGGCTTGGCGGCTATCAAACACACACGGGTTTGCAGAGAGCAGCTTGATGGTGGTGGTGGAGGCGGTGGCAGCAGGGGGAGGGGCAGGTGGAACTTCATTATCAAATCCAGGGCTAGAAAGCCCAGGGGCGGCAGTGGCAATTGTGGGGGTGGCTGTCGGCAGAGTTGATTGTGATGTAGGTGCTTGAGAGAAAGCCTGGAAGGCTGCGTGAAATGACCGAGAAAAATGGATGGGAGCTGCTGTGGGAGGAGGAGTAGGGATGGGTTGCTCTGAGAGCTGCAGCTGCTCAGCCTCCATTCCCTCCACAACCTGTCTCCCAAGGATCATTGGGTTCTTGCCCTCTGCTTGTGCCCGCACAGGCAAGGCAGACAGCTCAGGTAAAGCTGCGCACATGGCATCGTGCAGCAGGGAGAGGTTGGTCAGCGGCGGTGCGAAGAGCATGCTTGCTGCTGCTGATGGCGTTTGTGAAGCAGGGAGAGGAGGGGAGGGTGAGCTCGTGGGTAAGGGTGCAGCTGCTGGGAGAGCTGGCCGGGGCACACTGGTTGATTGGTTTAGGCCTAGGGGGGCTTGCAGCAGCGTGTGGACATGGTGGTTGAAGGTGCTGTACGCGCTATCGTCGCTGGTGCGCCCTCCCAATGAGGTGTTTTCGCTGCTCCAGCGCTCTTGCATGGCACTGTCATCACTGAACCGCACAGAATAAGTTGAGCTGCTACCCTCGTGCCCTTGCTGCTGTTGCTTCTCGGCTTGCGCTGTGCTGTGTTCTAGGCTGGTCTTGTCGAAGGGCACCATCTCAGGCACCACTTCGATTTCCTCAGGCACTTGTGCTAGCTGCTGCTGGGGCTGTGGTGCCGGCCTTAGAGGGGACTGTTGCTGCTGCTGGTACTGTTGCTGCTGCTGCTGCTGCTGCTGCTGCTGTGCCCGTCGCACCTCCCGCCACTGTGCAAAGCGTGTAAGAGCGCCCTCTGCAAGCCCAGTAGACCACACCAGGAGCTGCACACAGCCGGAGACACTGGCTTGCCAGCTGTTGAAGGTCATGCCTCCGGAGGCTTTTTCCATTTCTTTGAGGTGGTAGCGGGCTGCAGATGAAAAGGCATGCCGTACTTGGCTGGAATCCAGGCCCGGATGCGCATCGACCTGCATTTGGATATTGGTGAGGTAAAAGATGGAAGCTGGACTTGTGTATCTGCGTGTTCTACACGTTATTGTGCAAACCAAGATGCAGAAACATGCCAGGAACATACCGGGGACATGCAATGACAACAAAATGACACCTGCACATTGCATGCTGCTGCGTGCACAATTGTATGCAAAGTACATGAGTAGATACACAGATCAATCCAGCACAGTTCTAGGAAGAGATCAACAAGCGACAAAGGAGCCTCACCTTAGCGCTACAAACCTCTGAGCGGGTGCTGCTGCGGTACAATACGGGAGAGGGCATTGGAGGAGTGGCGGTAGGTACTTTGAACTGGCTAGCAGTGTTGGGATTGCCGGCACAAAAGCAGCTGCTTGTGGGCACGTGCCCTGCTTTTGGAGCCTGCCAACGCGGCGGCTGCTTGTGTGCTGGGTTGTCCTCATGCTTGAATTCTTGCCTGCCTGGTTGCTGCTCGTGCTGGCTGTAGCCCGACCTAAATAGCTTGTAGGTGAGGAAAGCCAAGGTAGGGCAGCACAAGCATGCGAGCCATAGCATGGGTGATGGATAGGAGGTGGCGGCCCAAGGGCAAGGGACGTTGACGTACCCTGGGCCCTCCTCATTCATTTGCAGGAAGATATTCATCAACCACCTGAGCAGAAATGAAAATTATTTGGTATGAAGGCCATGTTGTTCAGGTGACATGCATGTTTCCGTACATACATCAACACATACGTACGCACGCATGAAGCAGTATGCTTACAGGTTGCAGCAAAAATTCCACTGCGGAATGCGTAAAGAGTCTCAGAGGCCCAAATTGCTGACCCATCTGGCGCACCTCAAGACACTCCAGACCATGGTGATGGAAGGCTGGCGGCCAAAAAGGTCTGAGCAATGAACACGAAGAACATGTGAAAAAATGCGATTGAAAAATATCGAAACCAGGCAAGCTATGCTCGCCTGGGCGAGCTCTTCAGTTTTCTATATGTCCTGAAGACCTACTATTTGATCAAAGGGAAAGGGGCTGATTCAGCCACGTCGAAGTTTACAAAACATTTTTGAAATGGAAAAGGTGTTGATCGTGAAGCCATCCCTGCTATCTCCGATCCCTGCACACTTTGCTGGTGAGGGTGTGAAAGACGCATTCATTGTAGGACCAACATACATGAACCTTGCTTGAGGAATCTTGCTTGCATCCTGCATGACCGTACATATGCACACATGCATCAAACTGCCATGCTAACACTTTCCTGCAGGTGGGAAATGGGCAGTGACCTGCTGTGCAAGATCCCTCAGCTGTGAGGGAGCTGAAGTGCATATCCTGACATGCGCCACAAGGACGCAACTGCTTGCAATTGCGGTGTCGGGATCAGTTCCAGGCTGCAGCTTGGCGTCCATCAAATCAACCAGCCTCCTGTCGGGAGTGTCAGTCGTGCAATGGCAGGCGGAGCAGCGTGCACAGCCTCAACAAAGCTCTCAACAGGGTTGCATGGATGAGGGGGTCATTTCACAGCACAGTGCCAAGTATAGCGTGGTCCTCAGTGATGGTTGCAGTCAGGTGCGTAGCTTTCTTTTAATTGTTCAATCATAGGCGAGCGCACACACGCACGCACACATCCACACACACATATACGCACGCACGCACATACACACATATGCACACGCGTACACACACATACACATACACACACATGCGCGCACACACATGCGCACATGCAGGCTCGTGTGCATCAAGCCCTCCTGTCGCTCTCAAAGGTCTTGGGGTTCAAAGACCCTGCATCCACACCACCACGAGGCCACAACAGCCCCACCGCACCTCGCACTCTGCTCATAGTGGATGCTGATGGCAGTCAGCTCAACCCTTCCAAGAGGCCAGATTGCACAGCCACTCCTGTTGGCGCATTTGGTGCCAGTGCTGCTGCTACTGCTCCAAGTGATGGCATGCTTCGACACTCCTCCTCCACTACCCACACTCCCGCCAGCAATCCATCTGAAAGCCACCACTCCAATGAATGCAGCAGTGCCGATGAGCGCAGCCTGTTTGAGTGCTTGGTGGACTGCTGGCAGCACAGGTGCCTCGCCCTTGTTCAGGTGGCCATGTTCGGGTTGCCTGACATTGCTTGATGTGTTTCTCCGTGGGCATGTTTTGTTGTTCATGTGTGTGTGTACGTTGGGGAAGGGGAAACATTTTTGTTTGTATTTAGATGTCCTGTTTTGTTTGTGCTGTCATGTGTTTACGGGTAATTGGTTTTAAATGGCCTTCTGTCAAGAAGCCTGACCGGTACCTGTGCATGCATGCATGCATGCATGCATGCTTATAGATGCTCAGGCATCAGCTGCTCTGCTTGCTTTTGTTCGTATGTCTCACCTACCAGTGCCCGTGCCGTTCTTTAGAGAGCAAATTCTTTGATGTAGATGTCATAGTGCAGTCCATGTGCACTTGCATATCAGTACACGCGCTTGGATGCCTGTGGCGACATCCATGCCTGCATGGAAATCAATGCACAAGCAACGCTTTATGAAGGGCTGGCTTCATGCAATTTGAGTCTTTTGTTATCAACCTCCTGCTCTGTTGTTTTTGCTTATATCCTTGCAAGAGCTTCTCTGTGAGAGATGCGCATTGCTCATCAATCTGTCCAAGGCTTTCAAACCAGGCACCATGCCTAACCAGGCCAGTATGCCATTGTCACACCTCACAAAGGCATACTGAGGGCCGCTTTTCTGACTGCTCCCCTGATGCTGCCTGAAACTGCGGCGCAGAATGTCCATTTCCTACCTTTCGGACCAAGTGGTACAGCAAGGAGGATGCCCAGCATGCTAAAGGTGAGATGTCACATCGCAACGGGGATTTCAGCTTTGGAGAGAAGAGTTTGGAGGTGAGGGGCAAGGCAGTCATTGTGATCCTGGCCTTAGGTGATCTGCAGTGCGATCTGTGATTCAGAGACAGATCTCTACAGATAGAGTTGAATTTGGGACACAGAGACTGCAAGATGAAACTAAGAATGTGACAACGACCCGGGGCTTGGTAAGTGTCCATGTTATCAAATAATGTTGGTTGTGCCACCTATTTATAAGTAAAGATAGTTCTGTAATGTAAACGAATTGGAGTAAATTCAGTTAGAACCAAAAACAGAGCAAGCATTGCATGCCCTGCTCCTTGTGCTCTTTGTGCATGGGCATGGGCATTGCTTTGGAGTCGTACCTTAGTAGAACCTTACCCTGAACAGCTCTGGCTTTCAATTAGAAGCACACGACCTAGGCTGAACGGGACAGCCATTGTGGTCCTCAGCTCTTGCTGGCTGCGATCCCCTGTAGCCTCCTTCCTTTTCTGTTTTCCCACTCTTTGTTCCTGTCCTTTTTATTTACATGCAGGCATGGTCGCGACTGGGCGGCATCATAAGTGTGTCTGAGGCTGTGGCTTGCTACTTGCAAAAATGGTGGCCTGAATCAGGGCTGTCCATGCCCCCTGTGCGTGTCGTGCACTTGTCTGCTTTTGGCTGCTTTGGGCGCGGACCGTTCCAGGTGAGCAGCGATCTAGCAGTCTGAAATTTGATTGCTTTTGTGTCAATGTGCTGTAAGGACACCTGCACGAGCGTTTGAGAGCACTGTAGGGATGAACCTGCCAAGCTCTTGCATGCAAATGGAGCCAGCTGTTGCTCGGCTTCCTGGTAGTCAGGAGCTGCAGGGATGTGAATTGCAGCCCCAGCAGTGTATCTGTTATGGAAGAAGCCTGTGGCCTGCAGCGTAGGAGTCGTTTTTCCTGGTGATGGCCCTCCTTGGCCATATCCTACCTGGGACCAGGCATCGCATTGCATATCGCAGTGCTCATGTGTAATGTCCTGTCACAGGACTAGCAAGCAGCAAGTCGCCTATTTCATGTGCCCTTTTGCAGAATTAGCACGCGGCAAACTCTGTGAAAGATTGACTGCATTTTGGTTGTATTTGGTGTGCACTGCATTTTGGCTACGCTTGCTGTGCACGAATCCTCCCTATGTTGCGCCTTTACTTGCCTCCTTTCAGCTTTGTTCTGCTCTTCTCGTCAATCCTGTTCAATTTTTGCTTCCCAACCCTCTTCTGTAATAAATGGAAGGTCCCACAGTTATTTTCCAGTTGCAGTGCTAGTTCCAGTCATCTCAGTGCTGGTGCTGGACACCTTTGTGCTGTTTCCAGTTCCAGTGCTGATTCACGTTCCCGTCTTCCCATCCCAGAATGCAAGCTTGGTCCAAATCAGCGTCTCCATGTCCAAGCAAGCCCCTCACCTGGCTTTTCTGTTTCACAGCAAGTTTCAAGCTTTGCTTGACTCAGATGGGCATGCAACTTTGACATGCACAATGTGTGTAGGACTTTGGACCTTCAGCACTCAAGCAACTGGAGCAGCACCGCACTCCGGCGCACGCCTCTCTCACAAACAGACCCTTGGTCACTGGGCACACCATGCAAGCCCAGCTGGCTGGGGCGGAGACAGCTCAACAGCAGGAGAGCCAGCCAGCTCAACGGCCGCAGAGCCAGCTCAACAATTGCGGAGCCAGGCCAATAGATGCAGAGTCAGCTGGGCCGGAGACAGTCCAACAGCTGCAGAGCCAGCCAGTACAGGACGTGGCAAGCTGCTGTGAACGCAGGTCGGATGAGCCAGCGCCCTTGCCTGTTTTGGGGGTCCTCAAACTGACGCCTGAGAAGGGGTGCAGCATCGTGCTGGCGCTCGCGCAGCAGCTGCAGGGGTGCTTTGATTTCTTGATCGTCGCAGGGGACCCCAAGGTTGCTGAGGTGCTCAGCCCCCAGTCCAATGTCACTGTGAGTGTTTTCTATGGTAGGAGCATTCGGAGGTGGAGGCCTCAGGTTGATGACCATTGAAGGAGCAGATACTGGGTTTGGGGCAGGGCAGGAGTTTTTAACCACTTTTTAATAATGCTTAGGGGCCACACTCTTGTTGCCACCAACCTAACAAGGAACTCTCTCAAATTATTGACAACTTTTTTACAAGCTAGACATGGCTTGCTGCTACAGCTCCAATAAGATCTCTTTATTTGGTGGCCAAAGAGTGCTAGGGTCGTGCATTGCCTTGGAGTTGCGTAGAGCTTAGCATTGTACTTGAGGTTATACAGGTTGTAGGAAACACAGATATTAAGTGAATTGAACACCATGCAGACGTGAGGCAACAAAGAAAACGATCTGCGTGTATGCCACAGTCTTCCATCCTCAGGTTCCTTCATTCCTCACGTACATTCCATTCTCACGCATGCCTTTGCTATGAAGTCTCAGCCCAGGGTGCTTTGCCATTGCGTAGTGAAATCCTTTGAAAGCAAGCAGTCATACACAATAACCATGTCATTGCTTTCCGCACATATTCCAGGTAATAGAGCCTCAAGATGATATAGACAAAGTCCTTTCCAGAGTGTGCCTAGTGCTTGCGCCCTCACTCTGGTTTGAATCGTGGGTGAGTTACAAGATCCTCGCTTGAGCAGGTCTCGATTGTATGGCCAGAAATCAGAGCTTTGCATGACTGAGCTTACATTTGTGTGGGGTATTGCGAACCACGTTCACCATGTTTCAGACTTTGTGTACGCTGTATAACCTTTATATCCAATCTAATAATTTACATATTCCTGTGATGGTCAACCTTTTTAAGCTTGCTTGGCCCAAGCAATCATTCCAGACATGTTCCAAGCCCTCCTGGCACCCAAATCCCTGCTTCTTCATAGATTTGGCGCGTATTAAAATTTTTTATTATGTTAGCCTGCAGTCTAAATCCCTGGCTCGTCAAATTAGCCTATCTGGAATTCAAGCTTTTTTCAACACGTTCAGCATGTTTCACCAATTGTTAACAGGGAATGGTGGTCACAGAGGCCTTGCTGCGTGGGCTCCCTTGCATAGTCAGCGATGCAGGTGCGCAGCTGACTTGCTGGTTTGTACGCCATGGATCCACAACAGGATATGAATGGCGAGATGCAGTTTTTGTATTTGTACCTCATGTCACTTACTTGCGGGCCATTTGTTTGGTCTGGAAACTTATTTGAATTGCTAGGATTGGACTTATTTTGCCTGCGCAGGAGGGCTTCCTGAGGCTGGGTTGGGCATCTGCCCTGTTTGTCCAGTTGCTCCCATTGAAATCCCGACAGACAGTGAGGGCACGCCGATCTGGGCTATGAGGCAATACCCAAAGCAGGACATTTGGCCCTGGGTGACGGCCATACAGCAAACCATGCAGCCTGTAGTATTTGCTGACTTAAGTCGCCGATGCCGACAAGCTGGGCACAATTTTTTGGAGCAGGGTGCTCAGTTGGAGTTGCCAGGGCTGCTCAGTTGGCTGGAGTCACTCTGTGATTGATTCCATACGTTAATGGACGCTAATGATCAGAGGGCTTGGGGGGGGGGGGGGTGCTGGGCGCATGGCGGTGGAGAGCGGGAGCAGGAGAGTCTGGGTGTCTAGCGTGGCTGACAACCCCCCAGATACTCATTAGCTCTGTTTCTGGCTTTATACTAGGCTTGCTGTACCTACTTCAGGTTTGAGGGCCTTTTGGTGGGCCCCTGCTAGCTTGCTATTTAGGGAACCTCTCTTCAATGTACATGGCTTCTTGGCTGGCATAGACTTGCCATTTTTTTATTCTGCTACTCATCAGCAGAAAGCCTCTGGCTTTGTGGAAACTGTTCTTACAGTTGGTTACAATTGGCTAAAATGGGGTTTGACCTTCAGCCAGGTAGTTTGGCTGCTCGGTCTGCTCAACTGTTCCAACTGCACAAAAAATATCCATGAGATCGGAAATTAAACGATGAGTCTCATTAGTTTGCTTCTGCAAGAAATGAATAACATCCTCAGAGCTAGCTTGAGAATAGAAGAAAGCGCCTGATTCGTCCAGTAAAATTCTGTGAGAGGGGAAGTCAGAAAATAGCTGTGCATAAGTTCTTCGAACAGAACACACAGAAGCACAAGAACAAAGGAACACAGCATGCTTTTCATCTTTGAATCCTCCTTGGTCACACCTATCACAAGCAGATGTGTGCTCCTGCCAAAGTGATGTCTCAACTCTTAAAGTGTGAACATGTAAACGAAAGTGTGCTATGTTTCTCAGCGTGCGCTTGCCTAAATCAAGATGCAAATACCTAGGGACAGAAAAGGGCGCGCCATGAACAGACAAGGGTCTCATAGGAAGTGCCATCCAGTGATGATACTTGGCTAATTTGTTCGTGTGTTCACCATGTTCTGCCAATGCATCAACATTCCACACACCTCACAGCCCTTTTCTCAGATCAACAACAGACTCCCTCATGACTATAGGCTGCCCAGACCGAACACAATGAGTGAACACACTGCACCTGTCCAAGCCTGTACATGCAGCCAGAAATTCTGAGGTCCAGCATTTACGAGAAAGACTGCTCATTTCAACATCTGCTTGCAGTACCTTACTGAGTGTGGTGCTGTTGCTGCGCAATAAGGTTACAAGGTTACAATGGGGTTTAAGCCTTCAGCCATAAAGTTTGGCTGCTCGGCTCTTATGTGACAGAGAAGCCCTGAGAAAAATCTAGAGAAGATAAAAAAAACTCAGGTCATGCACAAATAAACAAGTGTTCACAGGCATAGGTAGCAACTCTGTATTCAGGCTACCACACAATCCATAAGCCGTACAACACTGGAAGTGCTGCACTGTTCCATAACAAAGTATTGTTCCATAGAGTATCCAGTAGCAGTGCAGCACAAAAAAGCATCACACAATCCATTAGCCGTACAACACTGGAAGTGCTGCACTGTTCCATAACAAAGTATTGTTCCATAGAGTATCTAGTAGCAGTGCAGCACAAAAAAGCACCACACAATCCATTAGCCGTACAACACTGGAAGTGCTGCACTGTTCCATAACAAAGTATTGTTCCATAGAGTATCCAGTAGCAGTGCAGCACAAAAAAGCACCACACAATCCATTAGCCGTACAACACTGGAAGTGCTGCACTGTTCCATAACAAAGTATTGTTCCATAGAGTATCCAGTAGCAGTGCAGCACAAAAAAGCACCACACAATCCATTAGCCGTACAACACTGGAAGTGCTGCACTGTTCCATTACAGAGTATTGTTTCATAGCAGAGTAGAATAGCATGCAGCACAGGAGACACTGCAAAGTTCCATAGCAAACTGTTGTCCATAGCTGCGCAAAACCAATAAAACTGTAAAGGTCCATGTCCACATTCACGCAGTACAGACCAATTAGGAGTAGTGCGCTTTACCCCCAGGATACGCTTCAGTAAGCACAGGTGCACAGTTTGCAAAGGACAGTCCATTTCAGCTCCTTCTTTCATAAATCTAGTGCCCCAAATCTGACATGCATACATGCTAGCAGGGAGAGCATATGCTTAAGTCAGCCAGAGCATGGTATGCGGCCTGTCCGTCAGATGGTGCACAGATGCGAATCGCCTAATCCGTCTACAACCAGCTAGGAAAGGGGCACACATGTACTCCGCACTGCCTTGCAGGTTGCGTTGTTTTGTGAACTGGTGGGACCCTTGCTAGCTTGCTAGTTAAGGGACCTTTCCTTAATGCACGCGGCCTCTGGCTTGCGTAGACTTTTCTTTTCTTTTTCTTTTAGCTTGCTAGTTAAGGGACCTTTCCTTAATGCACGCGGCCTGTGGCCTGCGTAGACTTTACTTTACTTTACTTTGTGAACAGCATGCCCAAATATCTAAAAGAATCTGCACACGCCAAACGAGCTCCCCCTAACGTGAAAAATGGCACATTATCGCCCCTTGAATTAAAGTGCACAATCTCAGACTTAGCAGCATTTATCACCAATCCTTTCCGCTGAGCATACATATGTAGCCTATCTAACATCAGTTGGAGTTGATCAGGAAGGTTACTGGTGAGGCACAGATCGTCTGCATACAGCATGTGAGTGACTCGAACGTCCCTAGTGCCTGTAATAGCCCCTTGCACATTTGCTGCTAAGCAGTCCACGTCATTGATGTACAAGGAAAACAACAAGGGGGAAAGCGGGCAGCCTTGCTTAACTCCATATTGCGGGCGCACATGTGCTTGCTTGCAGCCATCCACCAAGATATACTCAGCATTAGCCTAATGCTGAGCATACATGCTTTTAATGATAGCCAACAGGCACGTAGGCATACGAATATGCTGAAGGTGAGTCCAAAGAGCTTCCCTAGGAGTAGTATCGGAAGCCTGCTTGAAATCAATAAATGCTGCATGCAGCCTAGGGGATGCATTTGGGCGCTTGACCTGAGCAGCATGCTGCAAGTGCCGTAAAATGAAAATGGGCTGCAGAGTGTTACGGCCAGGGTAGAAACCAAATTGAGTGTCTGGTATCTTGTTTTCTTCCTTACACCACCCAGTGACCACCTCCCTAAGAACGTTAGCATACAGCCTGTACAGGGTGCCACTAACAGCGAGCATGCGATAATTCCCTGGGTCCAGCACAGAGCCCTTCTTGAAAAGGGGATTTATCTTAGCCACTTTCCAACAAGCAGGAATCTCAGCCCTCTCCATCATGGCAGCAAACAGACGTGCAACGTAAGGAATTAAAACATTCATCCTATCCGTGCCTCTACCATTAACTGCTGGGACCCTCTTTTCAGCGTACTTAATGAAGGGTGCAGCAACAACATCAAAACCAGGGGATGTCCTAGCATTCAAACTGTTCTTAGCATCAGCATACATCTTAGCATCAGACATTGCCTGTTTCGACTCAGGAAACTTAAATCAAGCCATAAAACCCGGCTTACTAGCGGATGAACAAAAAGGAAGGGAAAGAAATCTACGTAGGCAGAGGAAACTCACCCTACATCAATCAAGGAAAAGGAGACACATTGGCTCAGAAGAGCCGTGAATCCCCTTCACCACGAAGCTACAAAAAGAAGACCCTAATGGGGATCTGGAGAGTTATTGGAAGCACCCGGCTCCATAACCTGGCTGCGAGAAGTATTTTTGTTTTCAATAGCACGCCTAGTGGTAACAAGCTTGTTGGCAACATTATGATGTTCAGTTTTAATTTCGGCAGCCTGATAGCATGTGGAGTGCGGTCTAACTTATTACAGCCTGGGAGGGGACATAGCAGCTTAATAGATCTTCTAACTGCTGTTCAATTGCTTTTGATTCTATATAGTTTAACCCAGTTCAAACTTGAATTCAACCCAAGTTGAGGACACAAATCTGGAACCTAAATGTGTCTTGCAGCACAAGTACTGGTCTGCTTGGCTCAGGTTGCCTGGATGGCATTGAGCTCCTTCTACAATTTACTCTCCCAGCACCCCCGCGCCTCCTGTCAACAGGAGTTGGGGGATTTTGCAGGGCAAAACAGCCAGTCAGAGACCGTCAGAATGGCGAGCCTGGTCATTTTTGATAGGGAGCCTATTAGGCTCAGCCTAATCCAGGCAGTCATTCTAGTGCATATTTGGGATGTCAAGAAGGTGTCGAGGCAAATTTAAATTAAACATTCGAAGGAGGGCGTGGAAGTGATTAAAAAAACCTATTGCTCATTTCGAGGAATGCTGAAAACCGCACAGTCAATCATCAGGTTGCACAACCCAGCTCGAAGTTTAAAGATCACTCGTCCGATGGCACTTGAGATTCCAAACTTTGTGTTGGCAGTTTTGCACTTTCAAAGGTTGTGCTGGGCCCCACCGCCATACTTAAGCAAAAACAAATTGGTTGACAGTGATTTGAAATTTTGCGCGTGTAGAACCCTCACCTTGCATGCATGGCGTACTCTTTTGCATTGTGCTCCATAATCCAGTTCTTCAATAAAATTAAGCGTGTTAATCCTATCAGTTTTTGTGAATATCTTCCCAGTCTGGCTCCCTTGAACACTTCGTGCTGTGATTAGCACTGTGCACAGTCATTGGTCCACCTACTTGATGCATCCATTGACTTTCATCTAAGAAGGGAAGACATCATGGTGTGTGTATGCTTCACAAATGGAAAACTGCAGTACTTAGGTTTGCCAACCAATGAGAACATGTTGCTACCTCCCTTTCCCTGCACAGAAGCTCCCCATCCCTTGCACAATCGTGACTGGGGCACTGGGGACAGGGAAAACAACGTGCATTCAAGACTTGATACGGAACAAGCCCCATACGGAAAGATGGGCCATCATTGTCAATGAATTTGGAGCGGTAGGTGTGCATGTTCTTAATCTTGGTGGTGTGTTGCGAGGGCAAGCCAAATCAAAGAAAGCGCGCCTATTTGGGCTTACGACTAAAAAAACCAGCACATGCTTCGTGCTTGTGAAGAAGCTTGGACAAATGATTATTTGTGAGTTCTGCACACCTTTGAAGCCTCGCAGGTAGGTATTGATGGAGCTGTCCTTGGCGCTTCTGCTGATCAGAAACAAGGTGACCAATGCTCGCCCTTTGCTTTCTCAGGGGTCCTGCACAGCGAAAATGTGGTGGATGAAGGCACCTGCTAGCCACCCTTTGATGAGCGCTCATGCTTTCAACTGCTTTCAATGTGGACTGCTCTGGATTTTCGTCTCACAATTGCAGATGTGTCTGTCCGAGAACTTGCAGGGGGCTGCATGTGTTGCACCTTATCAGGTGTGCCTGTTCCGGAATGATTCCGATGCAACAAGAATGCCCATAGTCACAAACCATTTCTTTCCCTTCTCATAAGCTTTTCCTGCTTCTCTTTTGGTAATCAAGAAGAGCCGTTGCTCAGCACCCCTGGTTGCACATCTTGTGCTGAAGGTTTTCCATTCCAATAGCCCATTCCAAAAGCCCTCATGCTTCAAAAAGGTTGCATGCAACTTCATCTTTAAGGGGGTAACAAGGGGATTGCATTTGAGGCCTACAGCCCAGTATCCTGGCTGATCGGGCACTGGTGTTACAGACTCACACAGCATCAAGGACTACAGCCAAGCCTGGTTGAAAATCTGTGCAACCAAGATTCATCTATCACCCTTCTCAGCTTCGAACGTGCAAGACACAGCATGTCCCTGCTTGCACTCTTTGCATAACTCACTAACAATGTGTCAATTGGCAACTTGTTGCTGTCAGTGGATGCCCTTGTAGAAATGAGGTACAGGGAACATGCGCTACAAGAAGAACTGGTCCAAATATGATTGCTTGACACATTGAAAGACAAACGTGTTCAGAGCTCAAACAGAACGCTAGAAGGTAATAGCCCTTTCCTGAAGCCCTGTGCCTTCAACTGCCGCTGCAGGACCATTTGGTGCAAGCATTGCACAGGTCATTCGCCAAGCCAAGCCAGATCGCTTGCTCATAGAACCTTCTGGGCTGGGCCATCCTGCAGGTGTGTCCGTGTTGGCTTCATTTGTATCAGGGATGGGTCATATGGGGTCTGGGGAAGCCATACGCGTATTAATGCTTGAAATATGCAAACATGCGTATAATTACATTTTGTACGTGCCATTTTTGGGGTGAAAAAGATTTGGCAGGGAGGGACCCTTCCAAACAATCCCCAACCATCTCTCCCAGCCTTGGAGGCATAAACGATGATGTCAACATATTAAACAAGTCCAGCTGAGGGGACGAAGCCCTTCACTGTCTAAATCTAGCCCTTCACTGACTGAATCTATCATTCATGCCTCAAGAGACACAAAGCCCGTGACAACACTAGAACATGCCATGATAGGCCTGTAAGAAAAGATATGCCTGCATGCATTTGAACTCATGCCCAGTAAAGCTAAGCAGTAGAAGCAAGGATGCTCAATCTGTTGTTCAGATTGTAAGGAGCAAAAATGTGACAAGTCTAGACTCAAAGCGGGCTGGGTCAGCTTGCCAGGTACTGCTCAACGATGTATTCCTCACTCGCTTCAAGCAGCCGTTTCAATCATAGCGTTCTGTAGTCGATTTTAACCATACATTCTACGCAAAACGAGCATGACCCGTCCCTTGTTTGTCTTGCATGTGCGATGTGGAGCAAGCATTGGCACTTTCCCTGTCAGTAATCACCTTTTTAAGTTTCCGGAGAAACCCGTAGTAAAGATGACTGCTGCTCGCTTATAATCTCACTGAAGAGTCTTGGTCCAGGTGTCTTGAGGCATTCCTCAATGGATATATCAAACACAATTGCCCACGCACAGGGCTTCTAGATGTTCTTCTCGGTGCGCACTTGCGTTCTGCGGTGCAAGTCAACGCAGTGGTGTGCTTGGTGAGTTGCTTTGCCTGCCCTGCAAGCGTGATTTACTTGTATTGAAGCAAATGGAAGCGTCCCTGTCATAGCTTCAGTCCAACTGGGGTCAATTATATTATAATCATTTCTTGATTTAGTGTAAGAAGCGGTTTTGTCGTGGCTCCAGCCAAGCTGGAATCAGTGTTTAGCCACAGGGAAACAATATGGACGCTTTACGGATTCCAATTTTTGGGAAGGGGAATCAATAGTTTCTTGAGCCAATCCTTTTAACTAGTGAAGCCAATGTATGTCAGCCACAAGGCACAGATGATAGCAGCCAGTCCCTATGGCCCAACATTGATGTACTGTATTATGGTAGTACCAGGTTTGTTGGACATAAGGAAAGGAAAGGGCTACATGGCTGTACCTGCCTATGTGGGCAGCTTAGCTGAAGCAAAAACGGTGCCTGTAGCCAATCCAGTCCAAGCTGGAGAACAAGAACAAGATATGATAGTCAGTTACAGCAGCGTTGGGATTAACTGAGCTCTGGCTGACTGCTTCAGCAATGAATCCAGCTCCCTTGCGGTTGCCTCAGCTCAATTTTGCTGCTGCTTGTCCAGGTGAACATTGGGAGCCACAGAGCGCTAGAGGAGAACACCTCTTTCTTTGATCAGGTGAATAGTTTCACAGTTCTTGCTTGAAATAGAGAAGAGCATTTTTCTTTCTACGATGCACACGCTCCTCCTCTGCGTTTTGCGAGTCAGCAAAAGAGCATTAATTGCCTGTAGCCAGTGTAAGTTGTGACCATCTATACCACAACAAGAATGAAAGGAGAAATCATGGAAAACGCTCTGGTACAAAAACCCTGCACGGAGAGGCAATGGTATTGTGCCTGGCACCGCATAACAATCCAACCAAAGTCCGTCTGTCTACTTCTGCTTCCTTAAATGATTACCAGCTTTTTATGGGGGGAAAGCCACATCATTGTAATCATCATAAATATTGCCATCTTCATCATTTTCTTCTTCTTCATCACCACCAACATTAAAGCCAGCAGTGGCATAAGCTTATCTCCAAATTGAAAAGTTGACAATCACCCCAGAGGGGGCTATCTGAGCATATGCCCAAATATGCTCCTTTTTTGCATTTAAAGTGCGCCCACCCACAGCCACTTCATCTGATTGGGTCACATTTTGCTCTGAAGTGTAGCTGGCGTTACAAGCTACTAGATCATATGCTCAGATTTGCGTAAATCGCCCTGTGTGCTGAGATAGATTGGGCCAAAGCTCAATGGGGCGCGTAAACCCTAATTTAGTGCGATTTTGGCTGAAATTGCCACAAAACACCAACCACTGAGTCTTTTCACTCCATTTCTGTTGCAATGATATTTCTATGTCACAAGAACCTCAAATCATCAAAAATCGCCCAATTTGGTGGGTGGTCATATATGGAGTTAAGGTGGTGAAAAGTAGGCTTCACACCGCAGCTAATTTGGGATGCTTCCCGTTACTGGCAGTTTACAAACTCTAGGTATATAGAAAGCCTGTAGCTACCAAAGGAACCCAAGTTTGAAAACTGCCCGTGACGCCTATGCAAAGGAGCATGCAAAAACACCTGATTTTAAGCCTCAGATAGCCCCCTCTGCAATCACCCTTAAAGATCTCCGATTATGATCTTTGACTTTTCTCTTCCTACTATTGATGGAGGATGTTTAGAAAACTACTTCTGTTATTTGGAAGCCATGAGCTAGCTGAAATTCTTCTTCCAAAAGCAAGCACAGCTGCTGTAGCCCACTCTTTGTGCTTGAATCGACTCTTTAGTTAGGACCTTTGTCCTCTGAAAGTCTCTGCTTAGTGCAGGTAAGGTGCTCCAACCAACCATTTTTGTTGGTTGGAGCGAAGTTGTGTGGCACCTTACCCTGATGAATGGATGTCGCATGTTTGCCAAAGCTGCCCCCAATCCTCGCCACTTGTCATATACAGGCGCTCAACAGGCGTCGTTCATAATACTGTGTGCTTCAGGTCAATATTGCGGATGTCATTGTGGGGAATAAAACTGACCTTGTTTCACCGGAGGCCATCACAGATTTTCATGCTTGGGGGGGCGAGCTTTGGCCACCAAAGGCTCAGGTGAGGGTCATCTCTCTCTCTCTCTCTCTCTCTCTCTCTCTCTTTTGTGTGTATGTGTGTCAGTGCTTCCAGTTGAAACTCGACAAATCATGTCCTTCGAACACACACACACACACACGCACACACACACACACACACACACACACACACACACACACACACACACGTGGAAGCAGGTGCACTCGACCACAGGCGGAAAGTTGCCTGGAGGCTCCCATCTCCTCAATCTCAGGCGCGACCCAGTCTTCCAGCCTCTGTTTGCAGCAGCCCACAGTGCCCGCAGGAAGCAGCAGCACCAGGCTTTGGTCCAGGGCCAGTCAGCGGGATTTTCAAGCAGCCCTGACCAACAAAAGGTCCTAAGATCCAACACCATGGACGAGGACTCCAATGTTCCTGCGCTACAGCCACAAGAGCCTCTGCTGCTGGTAGCTGAGGCATCTCCCGAGCACGTGGCCGCTGGATGGATATTCCATCCAGATGATGTGTTTGACCTGCAAGGCCTCCTGCAACTGTTGAACGCCATTGCCTCATCCAAGCATGTGCAGCGCATCAAAGGGGTGTTCCGGTGAGTGTGTTTGGGGACAATTGGTTTACAAGGGGCCCTGGGAGGCGGATGGGCTCATTGCTGAGTCCGCGGTTGTAGATTCTCAGTATGGATCCTGGGTATGGCCTGCATTTTCATTGGGTTTCATAAAGTGTAATAGCAAAACTGCTTTGTAAAGTATGTGGCAGACTACCATGGACCAAACAAGAATGATGCCCGAATGCCAGCATCCACAGTCTCTGTGCATAGAGCTGTCTGTCCTGGTTCTATTCCAAAACCTTTCAATCAAATCCTGCACTGTGTGTTGCTGAAAGTCTTCATAACTGTAGTAGAAAAACTTTGGGCAACTGTGCAGGGTACAGTCTGCGGGAGCTACCAAGAGCAAATGGGTGGTACTGAAGCAGCATCAAGGAGCAGAGGGTGACACATCCCTAGTCTTTGACGCCATTTGCTACAGGTAAATGCAAGAGGTTGATTGAGCCTGTGCATGCAGCATGCACATACAGGGCGGGATTTTGTTCAGCTTTCAGTCAGTGGCCATTGCTAAGCAAGCAAGTGGGTGAGGCAATGGTCCTCTATTTAACTTGCCCCCCAGCAGGAGTAATGTCTTGATCACCTGTGCCAATCGCTTTCTACAAATCGTGCCACTCATTCTGTTGTGGGATATGTAATCTCAGCTGAGAGCTGGCTATCCACAAAGCAATTCCTTTTTTCGAACCTAGTCCCGTTAGGGACGTACGGGTGCCCTTGGGACACACCCCAACACCTTTGTGTGCAAAATTCACTACAAAACTCACTCCTATTTTCTTGCGCTGGTATTCTCTATGTAATCTGCTACAGGAAGGAGAGCAGGGTGGAGCTCATAGCGTTGAGACCTGTCCAAGGCAATGGCTGTGCAACTAGCGTAGATATTGCTGATTTAGAGTTGGCTTGCAGGGCAGGCAATTGGGCTGCAATTGAAAGATGCCTAAAGGAGCAGCTAGTTCACAGGAAGGTGACCATTGCGCATTAAGATCCACTCATCTATCAGCTTCTTCAAGCCATGGTTCATCTGCAGTTCACTTGAGATCTTGCAACTGCTACCATTGGAGTTTGCAACTGTGCTTTCTCTTCATTTACCTTTCTATTGAAATCTGGATTGGGGTCAGTGTTTTTAAAAGTGCTTTTGCCTATTTTTTGCCATAAAAAGGAAAGAAATGAAAACCCATGTTGGCAGTGGGCAGCATTATTGTCGCTCATTACTTATTAGGACACGTCTTTGTATGCCTGCCAACCCTTTATTCTTTAAAAGGTTTATTGTTACAATGAAATTTGACCTCCAGCCAGGTACTACCGAGCAGCCAAACTAGGAGTTCGGAAGTAAAATTATAGGTCTCATTAATTTTTCTGTAAGGAATGAAAAAAATCCTCAGAACTAGCTCGAGAAGAGGAAAAAGCACCTGAATCATGCAAAGAAGTTATGTGGGTGGTGTGAAAGTCAGAGATAAGATGAGCAAAACTCCTCCGAAAAACACAGTGGGACGCAAGATCAAAGGATAACAGCACGCTTTTTGCCTATAAGTCCTCTTTGGTCGCACGTATCCCATTCAGATGTATGCTCCTGCCGATGTCTCAAATTTCAGGGGGTGCATGTAATTGAAAGCGCACCATGTTTCTCAGCATGTGCTTGCACAAATCAAGATACAAATACCTAGGGACAGTAAAGGGCGCGCCATGAACACACAGTGGTTTTGAAGGAAGTGCAACCCTATGATGACTCGGACACTTCATTAATTTGCTTGTATGCTCATCATGCTTTTTCCCTTGTAACCCTTGTAACCCTTGTATGCTCATCATGCTCAGCCAAGGCATTAGCATCTTTTACACCTTGCAGTCTTCTTCTTGAATTAACAACAGACTCCCTCACGACTATAGGCTGCCCAGAACGAACTAAGTGAATAAATGTGTTGCACCTGTTTAAGCCTGCGCTCTTGAAAACAAACATTCTTTCAACTCTCATCACCAAGATCAGGCACGGGGTACTGCTAGTAATTCTCCTGACCCCCATTGATTTTTCCTTCTCCTAATGGGGAGGATACGCGGTGCCTCGGCCCTAGGTATCCTCTTCTCTCCATTGATGTCACACGGTGAGGAATGATTCTCTACGGTGAGGAGTGATTCACTGCAGCCCAAAACTCTAAGGTCCAGCATTTACGAGAGAGACTGCCAATCTTTCAGCAGTCCACATATCAACAGCTGTTTGCAGCACCTTGCTGAGTGAGGTGCTGTTGATGCGCAGTTAAGTATTGCAGAACCTAACTGCTGCATGGAACATAGAAGTGTAAAGCTTCATATCCACATTCCGGCAGCACAAACCAGTTAGGACCAGTTTAAAGGCTGAAGCCAGAGTGAAGCTGTTTTGAAGCAGGGTGAGTTGAGGGGCATCTAATGCGTTGAGGGGCATCCATGTAAGTTGAAAATGCTTGAAAGAGAGGCACATCAATGGCTGCAACTCAAGAGAGGAGTAGCAACTTGCATTGAATCTGGGAAGCACTGGCATCATGAATTACAGATTTACAGATTAAAATGGGGGACCTTCAGCCAGACTGTTCGGCTGATCGGCCTGTGACTGGTCCTCGCCAGTCAACATTTTGTCCATAAGCTCAGAAACAAACGAAAAAAGGTTGTTTTTGTGTTGCAAGAGGAAATCAGAAACATCCTGGACACTGGCTTGTTGTAAATAAGGTTGCTCCATTGAAAAATCACCAGAGAAACAACTTGTTGAATGAAACAGAAAAGCATGCTTCCTCCTCAACGCACAAACATCTGCATCTCTGCACACCAGAATGGCATGAGCCTCATCTTGATTCTCATCACAAGAACAGCGATCACAAAAAAGAGCGTTCTGAGTATCCCAAGCCGCAGCTGCAGTCTCCACCTTCAGTGTGTGTGCCCTAAGTCTGAAGCGGCTAACGTCATGTTATGATTCCTCATGACATGTTGAGACAAATCCAAATGTATGTGCCTTGGTAAATGGGCGGGGGCACGCACATTGAGATCAAAAGGCGCTGCCAAAAGAGACTGATAAGTTGCCAGTTTACTTGAAGTGTCCTGCGGGTTCACTCCCTCAACATCTTTCCACACTACCCGCAACCTGTGCCTAACTCAGAGGTCATTAGTAAACTCTTGAACAGGAATAGGAGTGCCCTGCCGCGTAGCTTGCACAAAGGAATCACAGTGCCGTAGGCCTTGGAAAGCACCTAAGAAAAGAAAAGAAAAGTCTACGCAAGCCAGAGGCCGCGTGCATTAAGGAAAGGTCCCTTAACTAGCAGGCTAGCAAGGGCCTCACCAAAGGTCCCTCAAAACCACACTAGCTACAGCTAGCCTAAGAGAGGGAAAGAGACAAAACTAATGAGGATCGGGTGGGTTGTCAGCCGTGCCCCGAGACGCCCGGACTCTCCTTCTCCTGGTAGCCACCTCCGCGCGCCCAGCGACTCCCCCCCCCAGAAACCCCCTGTAAGCAAAGAGCATGTCTGGTGTTTATGATAGTGGTTCATTTCTGCAGGGCATGGCAGCTCAACTTGAAAGCAAGTGATTTAGCTTTTTCTTTGGTTAGGCCCAGATTGACAAGAGGTTTGATTGTGTACTAATTGTAAATGGTGCCAGCAACACCAATCAGGATTATGTGTAGAGTCACTCTGTTATTCCTGTCTGGATTTCTTGAGCTGCGGGTTTTAAGTCTGGTTATAGTATGAGCATGTTGAGTTGTTGCAGTCTCTAAAGTGACGGAGGGTTTGGTGTCTGGACAGAATTTGAGCTCAACAAGATGAATATCCCTGTGTTGAGGAGGGATCTTGGAAGGATCAAGGTGGGCTTGTCGGCCTGGTATAGGGCGCACAAAGAGAGCATCAGGGCGGCTTTGGTGCCGGGCAGAGGACCCAGTACTATTAGGAAATACCCAGTCAGGGATGGCTCGGGAGATGTTTTCAGGGACTTCTATACCCTGCTCCAGGAGTCTCTCATTACGGCAGGCATCCATACCAATAAGGGATGAGCCAAACCTGCCTTTACTGAGGGCTTTTACACAGAGACTAAGGGCCTCATTGTGCCTGTTGGTGTGCATACCACTTATGGTCGTGTTTGAGCATCTGAGGACAATATGATTGATACTAAGAAAAGAAAGAAAAGAAAGACTACGCAGTCCAAGTCTGGCCGCGTGCATTAAGGAAAGATGATACTATCCATGTCGTCACAGAGCACCTAAACCTTGAGCAGTCCAGCAGGAAGATTCTCGTGAATGAATGTTCAAATCCGCTTTCAGCACTCTTCTCAACGTCTCACTGTTAGACCTCAGCATGCTATCATACATTTTGGCAACAGACCTAAACCAGTAAAACTGAAACGGCTCATGACCACACTCCCTCAGAACAGCCCAGTTTGTAATGGTACGCTTAACACCCAGCAAGCTCTTAAAATAACTCATGTGCCACTCTTGCAGATCACTTGCAAACTCCTTGCCCGCTTTAATGTACTCAGTGCCCCACACTTGGCCTACATACATTCCAGCTGGAATGGGAAGCACTGTCATCATGATCAAGCTGTGGACAGAGAGAGCCACCTTTGCTTGTAATTGTTTGTGCCAATTTTGGGCTTGCAGGCGATGCTTGCCGGCTGGGGTGGTGAGGACTCCATCGGATCTGGTGGGAGATGACCCCTGAGCACTACTGGCAGCAATGCTGCCAAAAAGTTACATGTGTAGCATTCGACGGCAATTTTTATTGACAGTGCCAAGCCAACCACTGCTAACACGCCTGCCTCTACTTCCACGCCTGCCCCCACTGCCATGTGTGCCACCACTGCCGACACGCCTGCCTCTACTGCCCTGCCTGCTCCACTGCCAACACGCCTGCCTCTACTGCCCTGCCTGCCCCACTGCCAACACGCCTGCCTCTATTGCCATGCATGCCACCACTGCCCCTAGTGCCCTACCTGCCCCCACTACCATGCATGCCACCGCTGCCCCTAGTGCCCCGCCTGTCCCCACTGCCCATGCGTGCCACCACTGCCCCTAGTGCCCCGCCTGCCCGCACTGCCGTGCGTGCCACCACTGCCCCTAGTGACAACACACAGAACTCACAGAAATAAAAAAGCCTCCAGTCGGATCAACTGACTGCTAGCCTGTTAACAAAAGGAGGAGTTCATGTAAGTAAGGATCCTGTGGTACAGTTTGTTGTTATTTTGTTCATAAATTGAACATATCAGAAGACCGTACATGTTGGATCAAAGACAAGTGAAGAGCTGTCTGAGAAAAGGAATAAAAGAGTGGAAGAGAAGGACCTAAGGACAGGAAATCGTTTTTTTGCCTAACAGAGCAGACCTCTGGATGTTAGCACTTGAAAATAGCACGCTTTTCACCCTCCATGTTGTTTTGCGCACCCTGTAGGTCACAGGCAGGAGAAATGTCACAATTCTAACTTGAAGTTGCTTTTTTTTCCCTGGTACATGTGCCCAAGTACAGAGATGCCCCAAATAGGCCTGGGCCTCTGCAAAAAAGGGATATGGTGCAAGGAAAAGCAAGAGAGGCAGGTGCAGGCCCGCAACCAGCAGGAAAGGCTGGGGCTCCTGGACAGAAAAAAAAATACAGACAGGCTCCTAAGGCCTCGAAAAGACAGGCAAGGCCAAGGTTTGTACCCATCAAGAGATGCTGGGACTCCAAAAAAACAGAAAGAACAAGCCAGCTCCTAAAAGGAAATGCGGCACCTCTAGAGTAGGAAAGGAGACAGGCTTTTAAGGAACCCCTATG
Source organism: Dunaliella primolecta (assembly GCA_914767535.2). Taxonomy (NCBI): domain Eukaryota; kingdom Viridiplantae; phylum Chlorophyta; class Chlorophyceae; order Chlamydomonadales; family Dunaliellaceae; genus Dunaliella; species Dunaliella primolecta. Next base: position 9,872,171 of record OU611757.1, read on the forward strand.
CAGCCTCAGGCACGGACCCAAAAGAAAAAGAAAAAAGAAAAACCACCAGGCAGTGAGAACAATCCCTACATCAGCTAAGGAAAAGGAGACACATTGGCTCAAAGAGCCGTGAGTCTCCCTCACCAGAGGGTAAGAGGGAAGCTAGTGTGGGTCTGACGGGTTTCTGGAAGCATGCAGTCGCAGTCGCCAGAATTATGATGAGTATTTTTGATTTCAATGGCACGCCTGGTAAAGGTAAGTTTTTGCGCATACTGCACAGAATGGCAATGGAGCTTTTGTGCAAGGTTGGCAGACCTTTGTGGGTCAATCCCTAGTGTTTTTAAAATGATCCAGGGTATGGGCAGTATAGATAGTCCCACCCGCACCCAGAAGGATTGTGTGGAGAGTGATATCAGTGCCTTGAAGTTGTTTGCACAATTCACTGTGTTGTTGCTGTGAGGCTTCTAGCTGGGCACCAGGCCTCGTATCTTTGTAGTACCTTTGTAGTGGTATTTGATTTCTATTAAGTGGATATTGTGGTTTTGGATGCTCAATTCATGAAGTCGCCTGGCTGGAGTTGTGCTACTTCTTACTACTTCATTACGTCTCATACTGCGGAGTACTCGATGTGAGGGGGGAGTAGGTGGTCTATTTGGGTTAGCAGGGCAAGGAGTGACCAAGATAGCATCGGGGCGGCTGGAGGTGCATCTACCTTGATCAGGGATGCTGGGGTCAAAGAGGAAAAGAAAAGAAAAACTACGTAGGCAGAGGAAACTCTCCCTACACCAACTAAGGAAAAGGGGATACATCGGCTCAGAAGAGCCGTGAGTCCCCTCCACCACGAAGCTACAAAAAGAACACCCAAATGGGGATTTGGAGGGTTATTGGAAGCGCCCAGCTCCATAACCTGGCTGCAAGAAGTATTCTTGTTTTCAATAGCACGCCTAGTGGTAACAAGCTTGTTGGCATACATGACAGAATGGGCATGAAGTTTGCGAGCAAGTTTATTGGCGCGTTGGTGGTCAAGTCCCAATTGTTTAAACTGGTTAAGGGTGTGCTCTGTATAGCAGATCCCACCAACACCCAAAAGGATGGTGAGGAGAGTCACAACTTTTGCATTAATGAGTTTGCAGAGGTCTGCATGCTGCCGCTGTGCCGCCTCCAACTGCTGTCCAGGCCTCGTGTCTTCACAGTACTTAATTTCAATCAAGTGCACATGCCGCTGGTTCACATTCAGTTGGTGGGGTTGCCTCACGCGGTTGGCTGTTGTGGTCCTCAGTGTGGGTTTGTGTCTGCTGCTTAACACATGATGGTGTGAGCAGGAGGTAGAAGGAGAAGAAGTGGGTTTGGCTTTTTAGGGAGTAATCAGTATAGCATCAGGACGGCTGGGGGTGAGTCTAGATCTCTTAGAAAGTTTTCTTGGAAAGAGGTAAGGGGGTATAATGCTGTTTGATGCATGTGCAGGGATTTGAAGGTTGTGCTGCGCCAACCTATCACCACTCCCTGTGTCCATGTTAACCAAACCTGCTCCCCAAGGGCTTTTGCTAAGAGCTTTGATGATCATTCTTCCAGCAACAACGTGGCGTTCAGTTCTCATGCTGGAGATGATATAATTTTGGCAGCCTGAAAGCATGTGGAGTGCGCTGTTTAATTGATGACAGCCTGGGCGAGGGTATAGTGGGTTAGTGGACCTTTTGAAGCGAACTGCACGTTTTTGGTTATAGAGGGTGCCAGTGCGATATTGTAAGATGGTGCGCTTCATGGGTGTGGATATACAGGACATGTTCCTAGAGGCATTGCTGATTTTCTTATCTACATGTGGTAACAAACTCTGGTAATATGAGTAGTAGCCTGTTTTGGAGTTGGCATATCCAAGTCTGTGTTTTGTATGCATATGAGACTTGAGAGCATTTTGAAGATTGGGGAGGTAGGTGATGTTAGGATTGGGTGCAGAAGCTGTGGTGTGTCAGCATTGTGTTCATTTTTTCCATCCTTGGCTAACCAAAATAAATGAGAAAAAGGATTTCCACCGGGGCCTGCGCTAGGGATCCCAGTATCAGCCACATTATTATTGGCTCGGCTTGCTTGATATTTAGCAATCATTGCTATGATAGCATCTGCACATTCGTTACCAGCAATGCCAGCATGAGATTTTACTTCGTAGAAACAAATATTGTTTGTGAGTTGCTAATGAGGGTAGATATGGTTTTAAGACATCCCCTTGAATATGTTGTTTGTGCTTCTCTGGGTAAATAAGTTGTTTACGTATTTGATGAAGAGAGGTGAGACTGTCTGAAGCAATGTGTGAATAAGAGTGCGTGATGGCAGCAGCAATTGCTGCTAATTCAGCTCGACATATGGTGTTGGTAATTCCAGCACCGTTGGGCTCGACAAAACTTCTGCTGTCAGTGAGAGGGCAGTAGACGCCTGCTCCAATTTCTTGTATGCCATTCTGGATTTGACAACTACCATCAGTGTAAGCCCACGTCCTCCGGTCAGGGACTTTGAGCTTGAGGGTTGGACTAGATTGGTAAGGTACAAAAAGTTCTTCCTGATTGCTTATATGTGGATATGTTGGCTTTCTAGATGTTTGTTGTTTGTCAGAGGAAAGGCGTTGGCATTTATTGAATCCGGGCATATCAGCATGCATTGAATTGAGAGTATAATGGTTGCATATACTGCGCAGCTTCCAGTTAACTTCTGGTACAGCCAAAGCCAGGCCTTGTAGCCAAGCTGGGTTGTGATTGTTAAGATGAACCCTTGCAGCTGTGTTCCAGACTGCAATAATTTGTAGGTCCCAGGTGTGCTGAGAAAGGGGTATTTCCTGTTTGAGGGAGGATTGTGGATCGTTGTAGCAAAGGTTGGTACGAGCGATGGTCCCAAGTTCACAACAGAGATGCGGATAGGCAGTTATGAGTTTGGAATAGGGGTCAGTTATCATGTGTTGTCCCCATACAGGGAGGAACATGAATGTAGCAGTGGATTCTGTGTTGAGAATGGCTGAGTAGATAGCATGGCGTAAGGCCTGAGTCATAGCTTCCTCGGTGTAAATGGGATGGCAGACAGAAAAACCGGAATATTTGGATGAGAGGGAGTTATGATGGGCACCAAAGAGAGTGTCTCGGGGGTCAGTGCTCCAGTAGTGTTGGTATTGTGGGTAGTGGTCCAGGGGGAGGCCATTTTTCTTGAGTTACCAGGGCCCATTCTTTAAGGGCAGTGTGGATGTGGGTTGGCAGGGCCCGCAAAAAGGAGTCTTTAACCTTTTTGCTAGCTTACTTGTTTTCTAGCATAGTCTTGCGAGCAAGGAGCCCCTGCAGCCCAGATGCAAAGCTAGTAGGAGCAGGTGTTATGGCTTCATGCAAGCCTGCAAGCTTGGCCCTATAGAAAGCCTTGTAAAGGATTTGAAATCGGCCAGGGTTTATCATCCCGACACATTTGCCTTGTGTGTTGTAAATGCATGCCATGTATTGTAAATTTCTGGGAGGAAGAGGGGAGGTGGTGCACGAGGTTGGGGGCTGTGTGATTCAGGAGGTATAATGCGGTTAGTGATTTGCTCAGTGATGTGCAGGTCATGCTGAGCCAGGCGGCCTACATCCATTTGTAAGAGGTTTGACCCATAAGAGCCTTTGCTGACCACTTTCAAAATCATTCTGCTAGCAATGTTGTGACGCTCAGTTACCATGTTACGAATGGCGGGGCATTGGCAACCTGAGAGAATGTGGAGGACGCTATACATATGGTGACATTCTGGGAGGGGGCATACAAGGCTAGTGGATCTTTTGAAGTGGACTGCATGTTTTTGGCCTCTGTGCAATATGCGCAAACACTTACCTCTACCAGACGTGCCATTGAAATCAAAAATAATCAACATAACTCTGGAGCCCTGGGGCTGCATGCTTCCAGAAACCCACCAGACCCACACTAGCTTCCCTCTTACCCTCCGGTGAGGGAAACTCACGGCTCTTTGAGCCAATGTGTCTCCTTTTCCTTAATTGATGTAGGGAGTGTTCTCACTGCCTACGTAGTTTTTTCTTTTTTTTCTTTTCTTTTCTTTTCTTTTTTCTTTTGGTTGTAGAGGGTACCTGTGCAGTATTGGAAGATTGTGCGTGCTCAAAGAAGCAAGTAACTGCTACGGTCCGTAACAATGGATGCGTGTTCCCAAGAAATCAAGTTGGCCAAGGGGGGCTGCCGCAAGCTATGAAGTCCCGGAGTCCCTGACTAAGGCGGGATGCTCTAAGCTTGACAATGGAGTTCAGGGAGAACAGGAATTCAGACATGCGCATTAATGATACTCATCGATATTGATACTAGGGCAGGGGGGAATAACAAGCCACACATGCACATTTAGAACAGACACGCCTCCAGGCAGGTCTTTTGAGAGTATGGAGGCAAAAACATGCCAAATTGAGCGCAACTTGTTTGGGTAAACCCACTGGCAGGTACAAGTATTGAGTAACCTGTAAGGAATATAGAACATGAGCATTCTTGCTGGGAGAGCATGCCAATGATGATAATTGCATGTTAACTGTTGAGCTCTCGCTGATACTGGTAGACTTTTTCCTGGTGTGAGGCAGATGTTGGTGTGCCTTTTGAGCCAAATGTCTCCTTTTCTATAATTGATGGAGGGAGAGTTCACTCTGCCTATGAATTTTTTTCTTTCCTTTCTATGCTGAGGCCACTGGTCATGGGATGTCGAGACGCTGTTCTGGCTGCGTCACTTTCTCAGCCTGAAACACAGGAAAATATGCAGTCCCCCCAGCAAGGACTGGTGTAATGGAGGATGAAAATGCAACAGCTTTGCCTGCCATTGAGGATAGCTTTGCTGAAGTGAAAAAGCGTTTGTTTGTCACATTATATTATTGTTATTGCTAGATTGCTGCAGAATTCTGGATCGGGTAGTTTGGTCAGTTGGATGAGATATTAATCTAGCACTGGAGCAACTGGCAGAGTTATTGAGAATGTTCGCTTATCCCTAGCTGATATTGAACATACTCTTATAACATGTAAAGCACGACTGATGACTGAGTAGAAAGCTGTATGAGCTCCGGGGAGAGCAGGGCAGGCAGCCAAGCAACCACAGGAACTATGTTTTGGGTGCAGGGAATCCTCTGCAGAGCTGCGTGCTGCTTTTGACGGGGAGAGCAGCCGAACCAACACAGAACCACTTCCACTGGGGCTTGCTGGAAACAGCGGTTCCGCCCTTTGCGCGAGAGATACCTAGCCCCTGGACCTTAAACCATCCATTTAGTGCTGTGTGCTGCCAGGTCAGTGGAATGTGCATGACAGTGATCTCGCATGACATGTTGCCACGGCAGTCAAGTTGAAGGTCAAGAAAATAACTGACGCAGTGAATCAAGTAGCTATCATCCAACCAGAAATGAAACATTACCTGTGCAGCATCTGCTACTGGCAGCAGGGTAGCAACAAAATTAAAAAGAACTCGCGTTCACTTGTTTTTTGGTGAGGGGACTCAAAATCCTTTGAGTCTATGTGTTTTCTTTTCCATAACTGATGCGAGGAGAGTTTTATTTCTTAATCAGTTTTCCTCTTCTTGTCTGAGCAAAAATGCAGACACTCCAGTGCACCCACAATGGCCAAAGTAGTCAAAGCGAACTGTAAGGGCCCAAGATCCCCCCAACCCTGCTCTGTATGCGTTACAGGACGAGTTTATATAAGAAGAGCGCAGGTAGCGCGGTTCCACAGCTGTAAGCTGAAGGAGTAGTCGAAAGTGGTGTCGAGTGCCAACCCTTCCCCTCATCATGCTCCAGTCTCATTCTAAAACAATCTGAAACACACATTTACGTTTTGCAATTGTCTGGTAAATAAGAAGTCAACCCAACCATCCAGGATCGTATGGAAGCAAAGTACGAGTCAGCCGAACGGTGAAACATCGATTAAATAATTGATTTTTCAAAAATGCAGAGTCAGTCACTGTTTCTGAAGGGGCTGTCGAAGGGGTTCACGGAGGCATCGGTCTTCCACACCCTGACCAACGTGGGCGTGGCTGGCCTGTCCGGTGTACAGGTAAGAGGAAGATGAGTCTGCAGCCAATGCCTGGGTGGTATTTGGGAGCCTGCTTCAGGAGGGCAATCGGACATTTCGAGAGTAACGGCGGTTACAGGAGTTATCATAACCTTCCCTCGCCGCTTCGCACCTTGATGGCCCTGCACACATTCATCGGCGGCAGGAATGTGCTGTAAATCAGTTCTTCGTTACTATAGGGGCGCATGCTGTGTTGAGGCCGGTGCTGGAGGCCCTTGAAGTTGCACTGTTGCTCCTGCTGTAACTCCCCTTGCACCAGGCTATGCCCGGGTTTGTGCATGCAGAAAGCTGTGGCAGCAAACATGTTAGCACCTGCACATCTCTCGACTTTGTGCAACCGTTCCTGCCCATGGCTGAAGGCATGCAAGCTTAAGAGCCTGTGCTACTCACCCCCGCAACTTGTTGCATTCCAGTTTCCCATAGAGGATGCACGCCAGCTTACTTGATGCTGCAAAAACATGCTGGCCTGCCTGCAGATAGCAAAACACAGGAGCGGCAGGTCGGCTGGCTTCTGCATTCTGTCCTTCCACAGCCATGCAGATGCGAGCACCGCGCTGTCCAAATTGGACCAGTTTATGCTGTGTGGGAGGAGGCTGAATGTCCGCTGGTATTCCCCAAGTGAAAACAGTGAGGGCATGAAGCAGCAACAACAGCAGCGGGTGGGGGATGCTCCTGGGGTCGCACCGATTGTCTCTCAAGAAGCAGCCGTGAGCTTTGCACAAGCAGCTGCAGCAGCACAGCAGCAGCAACAGCAGCAGGCACCTTCCCTCCTCCCTGTGTTGCAGCAGGAGCCTCTGGTGCTTGCCACCCCCCAGCCCAAGGCGCGGTTGCAGCAGCCAGAGGCATCCCCGATGTTGCCCTGGAAGCGCATGCCTCTGAGCACTCCGCCTGGTGGGCTGGGTGCAGGTGGCAAGCATGCAGGGGCAAGCCAGCCATGCGATGAGACCCCCTGCTTGAGTCATTTGATGGGGATGTGGCTCAACAACGGACCCAGCCATCCCCAAAACCAACAGGTAGATTCCTGCCCCACATGAGCCTTAGTGATTGCTTAACTGCAAGGTGTGGTTCTAGAGAGTGGTGTGCACCATTTATGATGTGCACATGATAAAACAGGGCTTGCTCTCTTAGCTCCTCTCTGACGGGGTGTGTCACGACATGCATGAGATGAGCAGGAACACTGAAGTAGTTGAAAAGTTCCTTCTTTTTGTGCATTAATCTTGACTTGCCTTGATACACTCACACACTGCCATAGCTGCTGCTTTCTTGTGCACCCACACTGTTGCTCACTGGCGTCACAAGATTGTTTGCTGATTTCGGCTCACCTTGCCACTGTTCTGCAGGATGACGTGCTGGGGCCCTCTTCCTTAGACCCAGTGCAGGCTGCTACACCACTCATGCACCGAAGCTTTGACGACCTGACACCTTGCCATCAGAAGAAGCGCACCCCACAGCAGCAGCTTGCAGACGAGATCAGCCAGACCATAGACAGCTTAGATTTGTCTGGCCTGCCCTCCAAGTCAAGCGGCAAGAAGGTAGGTGGAATTTCATTCTCTGAAGCTCACGACCATTTTTGCTGTGGGTACGGATCTTAGCTCATGTCATCCAGAGATTGTGCCTTTTAAAGGGGCGCAAAGGCCCTTGTGCACGGCTGTGTTTCAACTGTCACATTTCAAACATGGCAAGCATATTGATGCCAATGCATCATCATTTCAGGAACAATCCACTGCATAGTAGCATTCAAAGGCTCAAATTTGTTGGAATGGTGTATGTGTACAGCGCTTGCGCGCACGGTGCAAGCCTTGCATAGGTACTGAAAGCAATAATTTTACCTCAATCATGCTCCCGGTTTGGCTGAAAAGCTGGCACTTGCATCCTGATACTTGTTAATCCTTGTGTGGTCCAAGCACACAATTTGTGTTATACTTTGCATGCTGACACACTGCAGGCCGATGACCCTGGCTCTTTTGGTAAAAAGTCACGCCTGATCACCAAGTGGGGCGTTTCCCTCCAGTCCAGATTTGCGGACGAAAGTGTTCAGACCTCACCACCCCCTCCTGAGCCTACACCTGCCCCCTCGGCCAAGGAAAACGAACAAGGAAGCCAAAAATCAGGCTCCCTCTCCTCCGCTGCTGTCCCGTTTTTTGCACCTATCCCCAAGCAGCAGGTGCAGCAGCCAGCGCCTCAGGAGCAGCAGCAGATGCCTGCAGGTACAGCAGCTCAGCACGCTGCCCCTGTGCGATCCCTGTCTCTAGATGCTGCTCCCTGGCCTCACAATAAGGCCAGCAGAGCTGTTCCCACAGCAGCAGCCGCTGGCTCTAGCTCGCAGCAGCCTCCGTTTGCCATACCTCACACAAGAGCAGACACCACCACCACGTGTGACCAGCTTTCCCGCTCACAGGGCACAGCGGCTTCTGGCGTGCCACCCATGCAGCAGCACAAGGCCAGCATGGCAGCAGGAGGCAAAAAAGATGCAGCACCACAAGCCCAAAACAAAGTCCGCCTGCCAGGCATGCAGGATGCCTTGAGCCGGTCTGCTGCCTTGCTGCGCTGCAACACCGCTCTGCAGCACTGCGACACCGCGCTGCACATGCCCCCTGTCCCTGTCGCCGCCGCTCCTGCCATGCCCCCTCGCTCACATCCGCAGCAGCAGCCTCCGACAAGCGGCCTGGCCATCCGCCCAGCGCTGTCGATGGATGATGCATTTGTGCAGGGAACACTGCCGTTTGGGCCGCAGCAGGGCCTGCCAGGCCTCAGCTGTCATCATGGCAAGACTGCAAGTATGGGCAGCGCGTTTCCGCTCCCTGCCTTCCCTGCCTCAAGCATGGCAGGCCCTGGCGCAATGAGCCAGCCGCCAGCGCAGCACCTGCACCAGCTATCCCTGAGCCAGCAGCAGCAGGCCCAGGCCAGCCAGCTGTGTGCCGCGCAGAAGCAGTATGCGCAAGCTCTGGCTGCCATGGAGGCCGCGCGATCACAGGTGAGGAGGGGACCTTCAGGTTCTTTTGGATGCAGAGTTGTCTGCATAATGGCATCAGGTCTTGGCATGAGGGTATCAGGTGTGGGGAGGTGAGGCGCTAGCAAGCTTGCTATATGTGCTTGGTTTGAAAGGCCAGGTGCCTGTGTCTGTGTTTTTCTGTCATTCATGTAAAATTGGATTTTGTTGTATTTTGCAGTATCTGGCTTGATATGATCAAGTCAATAACATGCTTGCACCACATGTCCTTTTTGTACACAAAGCTGTCACTTTGCTTGCAAGTCTTCATATCCCACTTGACATCGTGTGCATTCTTTCAATTGCATGGACAGGAGGCTCAAAGTCCCCAGTCTTGTCTGACCAAACTTCTGACCATCTCAGGCATGTGCTCACGAGTCAACTCTCTGGTACACATGATCTGCTGCTGCCCACACCCCTTTCATTCTCCCTATTTGCAGATGCTTGCTGCCAGTGCAGCATTCCCTGGTGTCGTGTCAAGCATGCCGCTCCCATTCCCGGGAATCGAATGCCCAGATGCTTCAGCAATGGCGCCCCTCCCACCCATGCATGCTGGCCACCCGCTGCAAGCCATGCCGCCCATGATGCGCCCTGCAGCAGCACTGGTGGGCTATGGCTACCAGTAGATCCCTGGTTTGCTTTGAGGGTCTGTTCGCTTTGGAGGGGTCATCACCAAGGAATGCTTGCCATAGTTGCCAGCACTGACAGACTCTTCTGGCGTTCGTGTCCAAGACGGAGACAGCTCAACTGAGCTATGCACTTGTACACTCTGCCATCGCATCACATGCATGATCCTTGTAGCACTGAAGAAAATAGTTTCTAAAGTTTTGGTAAATGTTCTCGTACAATCTGTAGCCTAGATTGGGTATGAGGCGCTTTTGTGAAACACTAAACACTTTCAACAGTCCCCTAAACATACATCATGAGATGCAAGGAGACCATTTTAAGCATAGCTTCTTTTTAAGCATAGAGTATAGAGTAATGTACCCATTAAAGCTGGTGATGGAGCAAGCTCCTTGTTTTGACGAAGGGATGAATTTTCAAGCATGTATTTCTTGGAGCATGAGCAAATCAGAGATGTTGGAAGTCACGGTTGGCACATGCATTACTGTTGCCACAAAATGTCTGATGTGTGTGTGCGTTTCTATATTTATCTCCTTAAATATCAATCACGGCGTATGCATCTCATATGCTTGTGTGCTTGCCTCGATGTATTTCCTTCATCAAAATAAATAGGTTTCGGACCTTTCGTATCAATGGACACATTTTTTGTGTGCATTAGCAGCCAGCAAAAGTGTAAAACAATCAACTAGTCAGTGATGTCGAGCATCCTAGATGCAAGTCCAAAGGGTTACAAGGGGTTGGCCTATAGCTCGAGACTCTGGCTGATCGGCTGCTGGTGAAACTTTCTCAACCAGCATAAAAATTGAAATTAAGTATGACAAAAACTTTTTTAAATCTGTACGAGTCTTGGGAAAGCATTGATCTCAGGATCATTTATAATGTGAGAGCTCGCCATGAAAGGAATACAGTCTGTGTTTGGAAGCCGAGCAAAAGTATGTAGGGGCTCAAATAAATAAACGAAGAGATCCTTGTATTTTCTGCGCAGCTCACACACCTCAAAGCAATTGCAATAGAAGAGAGCATGTTCCTCGTCTTGGACTTTAGCACACTCAGACACAAACATTTGAGCCACTGGCACCCAGCCATTTATAGGATTCAATCTTTAAGCCATGGGCACGAAGCCTAAACCTACACAAATTGCTCACGACTTCTTTATCCAGATCCTTAAACAAATGTGATGGGATACAGAAGGGTTTTCAGGGAGCATCTGGGAGGGGGTTTGCTGGGCGCGCGGCGGCGGCAGAGGATGGGAGAAGGAGAGTCCGAGCGCTCAGGGGCATGGCAAGCAATCCCCCGGATCCCAATTAGTTCTGTCTCTTGCTCTCTCCTAGGCTAGTTTTGTCTAGTTTAGGTGGAGGGCCTCCTGGTGAGGCCTCTAACTTTTGTTAGGGGTTCTTCCCTAAATGCACGCGGCCTTTGGCTTGCATAAGGGTTTACAAGGGTTTACAAGGGTTTACAATGGTGGCCTACAGCCCGAGACTCTGGCTGATGGCAGCTGGTGAAACAAGCTCAACCAGTATCAAAAATTGAGACCAAGTCTGACACAAATCTAAGAAGTCTGTATGAGTCTTGGTTTAGGAAAGCATTGATTTCAGGCTTGGCTTGCATAGACTTTCCTTTTTCTTTTCTTTCTTAGGGTGTGCGTGCTGTTTGTTTCAAAGGTTTCCCACACCAATGATGGTAAGTCACTGCTTTCCTGTTCACCTCTCGGGGCTTAGGGCGTCTGCTTCCCTCCAACCTTCTGCTGTCTGCACCTCAAATCCCCTAAAAATTCCTGCATGGGTATCTTGGAAGCACTCAGTAATTTCTGTTTGAACACCTCCCCATTGCGCATGCCATTAAATGACTTAAATACATGTGCAGACCAACAAGACTCATCCAAAGAAAAGAAAAGAAAAGAAAAGAAAAACTACGTAGGCAGAGGAAACTCTCCCTACATCAATTAAGGAAAAGGAGACACATTGGCTCAGGAGAGCCGTGAGTCTCCTCCACCACAAAGTTACAAAAAGAAGGGCTAATGGGGATCTGGAGGGTTATTGGAAACACCTGGCTCCAGAACCTGGCTGCGAGAAGCATGACTGTTTTCCATAGCACGTCTAGTGGTTACAAGTTTGTTTGCATACAGAACAGAATGTGCATGAAGTTTTTTAGCAAGTTTATTGGCTCGTTGATGGTCCAATCCAAGTTGTTTAAACTGATTCAAAGTATGATCAGTGTAGCAGGTCCCACCAACACCCAGAAGTATAGTGTGGAGAGTCACGATTTTAGCACTAACGAGCTTGCAGAGGTCAGCATGTTGCCGCTGTGCCGCCTCCAACTGTTGTCCAGGCCTTGTGTCTTCACAGTACTTGATTTCAATGAAGTGCACATGCCGCTGGTTAACATGGAGTTGGTGGGGTTGTCTCACGCGGTTGGCTGTTGAGGTCCTCTGTGTTGGGTTGTGTCTGCTGCGGAGCGCATGGTGTGAGTGAGTGGGAGGAGGAGATGAAAGAGCGGGCTTAGCTTTGTAGGGAGTAATCAGTATAGCATCAGGGCGACTGGATGTGAGTCTAGATCTCTTAGGAAAATTTCTTGGAAAGAGGTAAGGGGGTATAATTCTGTTTGAAGCATGTGCAGGGATTTGGAGGTTGTGTTGCGCCAGCCTATCATCACTCCCTATGTCCATGTTAACCAAGCCTGCCCCCAAAGGGCTTTTGCTAAGAGCTTTGATGATCATTCTTCCAGCAACATTGTGACCATCCACATCAGCAAGGTGTAAATCTGCCTTCAGCACATGGCGTAGTGTTTTACTGTTAGAAATCAGCATATTGTTGAAAAATTTAACAGTAGCCCTAAACCAATACAACTGTAAGGGCTCTTGACCACACTCTCTCAATACTGGCCAGTTCGTGGCAGTACTCTTCACACCTAGAAAACACCTTAAAGAGCATAATTGCCTTTTTTGCAAATGGCTTTTGAATTCACTGCCTTCTCGTAAGTACTCTGTAACCCCCACTTGGCACGCGTACATCCCAGCCGGAATGCCATACACCTTAGAGAGCCAAATCAGAGCATGTGGCCTATTCCTTAGATCATGTTCATGCACAAATTCCTTAATCCTTTGCTGGGCAGCCATGTACGGCCGCACTGCATGCTCCTCAGACACCTTCAAATTCATGTGCTTGTCCACAAGCATACCGAGGTATCTAAAATGCTCTTTCTCTGGAAGAGCCACGTCTCCATACATGAAAGCAGGCAGAGAAGGACACGACCTACTCTTAAAATGCATGCATGACCTCTGAATTTGATGTATTGACAGTCAGCCCCTTTCTTATTGCACAAGCTCGTAATCTATTCAGCATAACTTGAATTTCACCTGGGTCATCGGTAGTTAAACTCAAGTCGTCTGCATATAGCATGTATGAGACGCCATTCACTCCATCCACTATCACAGCACCTCTTATACCTTCACTAATATCTCTGCCCATGTCATTGATGTACAGAGAAAACAGGAGAGGGGACAAGGGACAACCTGGCTTAACTCCATTTGTTGGACACACACGTGCCCTTTTATCCCCATCCATCATCCTGGTACATTTCCTCAATTGCCTGGAGAAGTAGTGCAGGCATGGCAATGCGTTGTAGATGTTCCCAAAGTTGTAAACGGGGCACAGTGTCGTATGCTCGAGAGAAGTCAATGAGGGCAGCATGCAGCCTAGGCGATTGCCGTGGCTTGAGCTTTTTTGCAGCATGTCTTGAGTGCCCCAGGATGAACAGTGGATGCAGAGTGCTCCTACTGGGGTAAAAACCAAATTGGGTGTCTGGGACCTTATTTTTTTGGATACACCAATCCGTCACCAAGTCTTTCAGCACATTGGCATAAATGCGGTACATCACCCCACTGACAGCAATCATCCTGTAGCTCCCAGGCTTTGATAAAGCTCCCTTTTTGTGAAGGGGGCTCAGTTTTACCACCTTCCAACACGCAGGGATCCTAGCTTTACTCAGGAAAACCCTGAACATGCGTGCTATCAGAGGCACCAGCACGTTAACATGATCCACATGCATAAGGAAAGTTCCCTTAACTACCAAGCTTGCAAGGGCCTCACCAGAATGAGAATCTTAGAAGCACTCAGCATTTTCTTTTAAACATATCCACGTTGTACATGCCACTAAATGCCTTAGACACATGCGCAGACCAGCAAAAGCCGTCTCTATCAGCAAGGTGTGAATCTGCTTTCAGCACTTGACATAAAATCTCACTGTTTGAATCAAGTATGCTGTTAGAAAACTTGACAGTAGCCTTAAACCGATAAAACTGCAAAGGCTCTTGGCCGCACTCTCGCAGTATTGGCCAGTTTGTGGCAGTGCTCTTCACACCTAGAAAACGCCTCAAGGAGCGTACGTGCCTTCTCTGCAATAGGCTTTTTAACTCACTGTCTTCTCGTAAATGTTCTTTACCCCACAATTGGGATGCATACATCCCAGCAGGAATGCCATACACCTCAGAAAGCCAAAGCAGAGCGTGCAGCCTATTTCTCAAACCATGCTTGTGCACACACTTCTTTATACTTTGTTGGGCAGCCATATAAGGCTGCACAGCATGCACCTCAGACACTTTCGAATTCATGTGCTAATCAACAAGCATATCGAGCGCTCCTCCGCCCTCGAGGTACCTGAACTTGTCTTTTTGGGGAAAAGCCACATTTCCATACATGAAAGTAGGCAGGGAAGAAAATGTCCTACTATTCAAACTCATGACCTCTGACTTCAATGTATTGACAGTCATCCTTTAACTCATAGCATACGCACGCAAGCTATTCAACATAACTTGCATTTCACCCGGGTCATTAGTGGTTAAACTCAAATCATCTGCATATTGCAACTCTTTTCCCTTCACTGATATCTCTGCCCATGTCATGAAGTATAGAGAAAAAAGGAGAGGGGACAAAGGACAACCTTGCTTAACTCCATTTGTTGGAGGCACACATGCTTTTTGAGAGAAGTCAATAAAAGCAGCATGCAGTAAAGGTGATTGCTGCGGTTTGAGCTGTTTTGCAGCATGTTTCAGGTGCTTTAGTATGAAGAGGGGATGCAGTGTGCTCCTACCAGGGTAAAAACCAAATTGGGTGTCGAGAACCTTTTTTCCACACACCAATCAGTCACCAGGTCTTTAAACACGTTGGCATATATGCGATGCATTACCCCACTGACAACAATCAACCTGTAGTTCCCAGGATTTGACACTTCTCCTTTTCTATGAAGGGGGACCAGCTTTGCTACCTTCCAACAGGGATCCTAGTTTCACTAAAAAAAACTTAAACATGCGCGCTATCAGAGGCACCAGCACATTAACGTAATCTACTTCACGACCGCGCTCAATGGGGAGACAGGCGTATTTTACGGAACGGATAGGAATGCCATCAAAACCAGGTGAAGCATCCGCATTCAACTCCTTAAAGTGGGACCCGACCATTACTTTCAAAATTGCAGTGCTAGGAATTTCCAAGCAGTTGGGTTCAGGAGCCCACCCAGATTCAGCACCTTGTCTCAAGAGCACCTCTGGGAGCACGTGGTTTCTACCTAGAGGCACAGCCATATCATTTGCTGAAAAGCAAGTACGTCCTGAAGTCCTAGTCGTATGTTCACGCCTAACCTGTTGTGGCACTCTCGGTTGTGCTCAAAAGCGACTACTCAAATGTTGGTCCCGTACTGTTGGAACTGGAGTGATGTGTGAGGTTAGCTTTTTCCCTAGCATAGTATGAACCTGAGGGTCCTTCTTAAACAACCATCATTAGTGCAAAAGTTATGGTTCTCCACACCATCCCTCTGGGTGTTGGTGGGGCCTACTCTTTTTAGCATACCCTTATAAGGGTTAATTAACCAGCCTACTCTTTTTAGCATACCCTTATAAGGGTTAATTAACCAGCCTAAACAACTGAGACTTTTTCACCAACGAGCCAGTAAACTCAGTTGCAAAATGCATGCTCATTCTCTTATGTACATCAACAAGCTTGTTAATGCTAGGCGTGCTATTGAAAACAAAAATTCTTCTCACAGGTTCTGGAGCCGGGTGCTTCCAGTAACCCTCCAGATCCCCATTAGCGTTCTCTGTTTTGTAGCTTCGTGGTGGAGGTGACTCATGGCTCTTCTGAGCCAATGTGTCTCCTTTTCCTTATTTGATGTATAGGGAGTTTCTTCTGCCTTCCGAGTTGTAGTTTTTATTGTTCTTTTCTTTCTTGGTAACAAAATGGTAAGGAGGGTAACTCGAGCTGAGACCCTTGAAAGATGGTGACCTGGATAGCGGTGCTGCTGCTTGGAGGCCTCGAGCTGATTCTTGGGCCCAGTGCCTTCAAGGCAAGGCTTTGTAAAGTTCACAACAGTTGACCTCCACAAGATGGATGTGCCTCTGTTCTAGAAGAAGCCGACTAGGGTGACGGACCTTGGAAGCAGGTGGAGTGGCTGTGGCTGGCGCTGAGTGCTCCCAGCTCCCCCCTCGTCCCTCTACTTCTCAACGGATACTGGGAGTTGGTCCTTGGCACTCTTTTCATCAGAACAACTTATATTGCATCAGGTCAACTGGAAGTGAGCCTTTGTTTGTCAGAGAAACCATGAGTGAAAGTGTATCTAGGGAGAATTCTATTTGTTGAGTGTTCAAGGGTCTGTAACTTTTGTGAAGCAAGGCAATTTGCGCTGCCAATTGGCAGTGCTGTCCATGGAGGCAAGGCCTGTCCCAAGAGGGAGGGGAAAGGCCCAAGAGGGCCTTTGCTGACACTTTTAAGAAGGTCTTTTGGCGCTCGATTACCGTATTTGATCCTGCTTTGTGGTGGAGGACTTAACACTCTTCTGAGCCAATGTGTTGTCTTCTTTTCCTTACTTGATGCAGGGAGAGTTTCCTCTGCCTACATAGTTTTTCTCTTTCTTTAAAAAAAGTGTTGCCGTGGAAGGCTTGGACGAACTGCGCTGTCAAGAACTTGTCATCCTTTGATTGCAATTCTAGGTCGGCTTGCACAACATGGTGCGAGGACTGCTATTTGTACCAAGCATGCTGTCACGAAGCTTGACTGCACCTCTTAACCAATAATACTAGAGTGGTTGGTAACCAGTGCCCATATTCTCTCAAAACAGCCCAGTTACTGGTAGTTTGCTTCACACCCGAGGAACCTCCGGAGGATCCTGAGAATTTCAAATGCGTAGTTTTTAGAACCCTAGGAAACTCTTTGCCTGTCTGCATGTAACCTGTATCCCACGCCTGATCAACAACTTGTTGGAACGTCTTTGCAAGAGTAAGGATTGATACTGATAAGAACCAGCAAGCTCGCTCCAAAGCTTGTGAAGCTCGTCCTTGAGTGAGAACCAATAAAGTTGCACCTGCACAATATGTTCTCAAGGCATCACATAATAACTCTCATCGCCAAGTTCAAGAGTGGAAAATTCCAAGTCACCCATGTGGTCTCCGTTCATTTCTATTATCATTCCATCCCGATTCTATCCTGGAACGAGAAAACCACTTGGAACGCTCCCGAAATAAATCAAGGAAATGTAGCAAAGTTCATGACTTCTGGGAATCGTTTTGACATACCTATAATGGTGCCTATAATGGTACATGTACTTTCGGGACGCTCTGCAAGGGAAATTTTGATCATTTTGAGCATTTGTTTCTGATCCTTTTTTTATTATGAAATTCGCCAAAACGCAGCTGTCAGCTGTTTATGGCGGTTCGCAGTCTCAAGAGCCTGTCTCTCATGACAAACACTTTGTTTGAGTTGAATAACACAACTTTGACGTTTTTCTTTTTTTCGTCCTGGACTCCCAACCGCACATTGAGACTGCGGGTCACCATAAAGCAGTTTTCGGGACAGGTCTTCTTAATTTGTATCACCAAAGCATTTACATATATGATTTTTAATACTGTTCCATTTGCTTCTCCATAGAGCAATTTCGAAGTGAAGGAGCAGCACAGGCTTTGGAAGGGCAACAATATTAAATCTAAATTTAAATGTGTTTGAATTACACATCAAAATGAAAAGAACCCTGAACTTGAGTGTTTGCAACAAACAGCCTGCAAACAAACAGGCAAGGAGTGATCATCCTACAGCATCACCAAAACCAGATAGCCATGCGCAAAAAGTTCAGAGTGCCTTAAACCTCCTAGGTTTGCATGCCCTGAGGAACGGCCAGCAACAAGCTGTCACAGCTGCTCTGAATGGTGAGCGTTTGAATTTGTTTGGCATATCCTCTCACTTGCTCATGCTTTTTAAATTTATATTTTGCCTGTCTGCATCACTGATCTGCCTGCACCAGTACAATGCATGCAAGCATCGTAGAAGAAAAAATTCCGAGGACACACACACACACACACACACACACACACACACACACACACACACACACATACACACACACACACGCACGCACTCGCACACGCACACGCACACGCACACGCACACGCACGCACGCACGCACGCACACTCACACGTACACACATACAAGCACATGCACACACATATACACACACACTGCAGGCCAAGACACGTTCGTATTAATGCCCACAGGTAATATTTCTAAAGTTATGCTTTACCGGACATTCGTAACTCTTCCTTCCCGTCCTTCCCTTCCTTTCCTTCCTTCCCGTAACAAGTGCAGAAACGCAAGTGCAGAAACTTTATGCATCACACCCCCAAACCTTGATATTTATGTTGGCTGTTGCGTTCTTGTTGGCATGGCAGCAGAGTCTTCACTGCAGCTCACAGCAGCTCACCCTCTGCTGCTGAGGTTTCAGCTCTATCTTGCACAAGCTCAATCACCTTGCACGTATCTGTCAACACTTAAGCCTGAAATATTTCCATGCGATCATTCCTAAACCTTTGAAATACTTCAGTGAAAGTCAAATTGTGTCACACTCCAAAATGGGAGACGGCTGCATCATGGTGTGTGTTTGCAAGAAGATGACAGCTTGCGCGACAGCTGCCAGATGCTGCAATCTATAAACAAAAGGAACAACTTGTGGGATGGTTGGTGCTCCAGGCATTATATGCAACATGGTAGCTGCCTTCACTCACAACGCAATGTCAGCCAAGCAATCACAATTTCATCCATGCCGTTGAATCCAGCAATGCCGACTCATGCACCAATGTTGTGTCGATTTCAGGCGGTGGAAAGTCGCTCTGTTACACACTGCCAGCTCTCTGCGCCAACGGGGTGGTGGTGGTAGTGAGCCCCCTTATAGGTGAGTGCAGCACTCGCAAGACAGTACCCATGACAATCCTGACTACCAGTTGGTTGGAAAGTCAACAAGGCTCCTTGCTAAGGTGTAACACGCCCGTGCTGAAGAAGCTAGCGGGGAAGTGGAAGAAGCCAGCGGGGCACTGACCCTGGTTCCAAGGGCCTTTGCAGGTAGCATGCATAAGGGATTGGCCCAGAGGCAGCAGGCGATGTTTGAACTTAGACTCTAGAGTTAAGCTTACGTGCTGAGTAAGCTGTGCAGGCACGCGCATCTGTCCTCACCATAAGGTCTTTGTGCTCCTCCAAACCTTCCAGGACATTCTAGTACAGTCATTCAGTTGTATATTCATTTTTTCCATGTACCTTGATTGGTCGCGCCTCCTCGTGACGTCTGAAGCTTTGGCTTGCGCTTGGACATCTTGGCTGAAAACCTCTTGTCACTGCCAAAGTGTCTGTAGCTCTGATGCAAGACCAGGTCTCAGGGCTGCGAGCCAAGCGCAGTCATTGCTTTACATTGCATTGTCATGTATAATATATTATATGCCGCACCTCATGTCTTGCACCTCTTCAGTTGTATCTGCATCTGTAGCTCTTATTGGCAACCAGACATCTTGACAGAAGATCTCTTGCCTCTGCCACTGTACGCGTAGCTCTGATGCAAGACCAGGTCTCAGGGCTACGGGCCAAGCAGGTTCCCTGTGCGTATTTGTCTTCCACTCTCAGCGACAAGGAGAGGGATGATGTCAAGGGGCGGCAGCTGTGAGTCATGATTGATGACGTGAAGGGGTGGTATCTGTGAATGCATTGTTCATGATCAGAAGGAACGACAGCTGTGGGTCTATGATTGATGGTGGGGGCCCTCACTTTTGCTTATTCCGGCAGCTATTTTTGAGCTCATGATGAAAGGAGGCAGCTGTTATCGCTCCCTGGATCGCTGGACATGGTGTCAACCGAATAAAAGCAAAGTAGCAATAATACATTTAATGTTTCAAATGACTATTGCTGTTTCAACGAGTCTACACTATTTCTCATTTGATACAGTAAACTTTGCATCTGCCTTTGCCACAGGGGGATCAGTAGCAGCAATAACAGCAGCATGAATCCAAGCTATGTGGCGCTCCCAAGGACACAGAGCACACTGCGCATGCTGTATGTCACGCCGGAGTCACTGAACAATGAAGAGTAGGTGGTCTGATGTGGCATGAACCTACTCAATGCGCATGCTGTATGTCAACCAGAGTCACTGAAGAATGAAGAGTAGGTGTTTTGCTGTTGCATGAATCTCATCAGTACGCACAAGTCTCCCTGCACTGAATTGGTGATTCGTGTGTGTGTGTATGTGTGTGTGTGTGTGTGAGGGGCATTATGGCATTATGGGATCTGCTCCTCCGAATGGAAGAATGCTTTCTTTCATTCTTTGTTGGAATGCAGATTCCCTGTATGAAAGTCATCAGATCATTACTCTACCTTTCGTTTGCACCTGCACTGCAACCTAACTCTAACCATCTAAAATAAATTTGATTCAAAAAGCTGCTGCATCTTTCCCTTTGCCATGCAGCTTCAAGGCACGTCTCCAGGCCTTGTACCGCAAGGGATACCTCACCCTGTTTGCTGTAGACGAGGCCCATTGCATCTCTTCATGGGGCCATGATTTCAGGTGTTATGGTTTTGTGTCTCATGTGTGTGTGTATGAATGTGACTGTCTTTGATGTCCTTGCTCCTGATTCAGTGGTCAATCTGCTTGTCACCTTAACAAGCTGTGCCTAGATTGCTGGATGCCTCGTGGCTTCGTGTGTCAGATGTTTCACACCTGCACTCCTGCAAGCCATTTTGTTCTGTGATCTTTGAGCCTGCTTCCAACAGTTTCCCTTCCTCACGCTCCCTGACTCCATCTTTCATCCTTTTTCTCACAGCATGCACAGGCCCAGGTTACCAGTGGCTGGCATTGACCAAATTTTCTTATGGCATGCGCAGGCCAGCTTACCGGTGGTTGGGGAACCTGCGCCGCTGCATGCCCAGGGTGCCCCTCATGGCCCTGACTGCCACTGCCAAACCAGAGGTGCGCTTGTATGTGTGTGTGTGTACATCTGCCATAACATCTCCTGGTGCAGAACGATTGGAGGTGAGATGCTCGCGTCATCGCACGGTTGCCTTGTCCTTCATACATGGACGTGCAGTCCAGAAGCGCGTTTCTGCTCTTGCTGTGTGTTTCTTGCATGGACAAGCAATTTAAAGCCCATATCTGCCTTTGCAGTGCGCTTTGTGCATGGGCAACCACTAAAATGGTGCGCATTCCTGCTAGTGCTGTTGCTGTTGCTTCATGTATGAACAAGCATTCCAACGCAGCCCTGGTTGTCAGCAGCGTGCTTTTGTGAAGTCTTCCTAATGCAATTTGACCAATTTGGGCTAGGATGTATCAGAAAAGAAAAAGAAAAAGAAAAGTCTACGCAAGCCATAGGCCGCGTGCATTAAGGGAAGTACCCCTAACAAAAGTTAGAGGCCTCACCATCATCAGCTACCGTCTCACACGATGGCCTGCCCAGCAGTGGCCCTCAACACATTGAGATGATGAATGCCCCTTCCATCTGCCATCATTGTGACTGGCGCTGTAATGTTGCTGGGGCCCGCCTCCATGCACCATGAGTTGTGCTTAGGTGTAGGATCTGCAAAGGTTCTGCATATTCAGCTTGTTCGTGCCTGTGATAATGATCCTGAGCTCTTGGCTTGGGTGTAAGAGCTGCAGAGATTCTGGACATTCAGCTTGTTTGTGCCTGTGTTGGAGATCCTGGCTCTTGGATTTCCAATGAAGCATTTGCAACCGCCAGAAGACAGAGGCTCTGGACTGCACATCGTTGCGCGCAAAAGCATAGTTAACAGTTTCCTCTGTCTGTTGCCGGCTGCAGGAGCTCAACATCTTACGGCATTGCCTTGCATGGGTGCTGGTGTAATTTTCGAAACAGGGGTCAGTCGCTTGCGCAAGCATTGTGGCACTCACACGCACATCATGTGTGGCACATACACACACATTTGCTTTTTGTGATGTTGGTGCTGCAGGTGCAGTCGGACATTGTGAAGCAGCTGCGTCTCAACACAGAGAGCCTTGTGCGCGTGGTATCCAGCTTTGATCGGCCCAACATTAGGTAAGCTGCCGAGCTCATTCAGTGCAGCACATCGGCCCAACATTAGGTGAGCTGCCGACCTCATTCAATGCAGCACAATCCATGGATGAATAATTGCATCTAGCCTTAGCTGAGAGCAAGCCAATATGACAACCCTTTTATTGACTTCCATGTCCAGTCCCAAGACAATTTTACTGCAGCAAGGGTCTATAGTAACAATGGACCAAGCCTGCCTTTGTTCATGGCTTCCCATGGAGTCATGACCCCAGCGATGGGGTTGCAATATAAATTCAAGGATATCATTGTTTATAAATTTCTATTATGCTGCAAAAGAGGCAGTGAGCAGGGCCAGAAGATGATGTAGCTTTAGTTGATTCCATTTGAAGGCAGTGCAGATGTGGTGTCTTGTCTTCTTTTGTGAATTTGAGGGGGCTTAGTCTTTGATGCCTGCTTTGATATTGAGTTTTAAAATTGTGGGTTGCATAGTGTGGTTTAGTGTGGTTGGAGTGCAAAGAAGGACACACACACATACACACACAATGGAAAACACCCTGCATCAGATCTGGAAAATTAGATGGGTGTGGGAAGCCGACGAGGGAACCAACATGCCTTTGTCGATCCTTATTGGAAAAAAATGCTTCAGGAAAGGAGTACGTTGCATATTCAGCTTTCCCTGATAACAAAAACGGCTTATCAGAAAACAGCGAGCACCAAGTCATTCCCTCCAACCCTCTGCTGCTTGAGTGTCCGCAAGGTGCATCATGCCATTATGTCTCTTGTAATGCATGCTTGGCTACAGACGTGATGCATAGTATTGGTGCATGTCTCTTCATTTTCGTCTTTGTCTTCTTCATGGCTTTGTGTATATCGTGCTTAAGGATCGGCGTATAACGTTATTTGGAGACATTCATAACGTTATATACCGTTATATAACAGAATAGCGTTATACTTAGTTATAGCAGGTGCCTGTCCCTAAGGATCGGCGTAAAAACGTTAATTGGATACATCCATAACGTTATATACCGTTATATACCATTATGTCATACTATTTGTAATATAGTGCCTATCCCTAATCGTGATGCATGCATGCCTTCAGACATGATGCATGTCCCAACAGACATGGTGCAGGAAAGTAGAGTGTGTCCCTTCATCTTTGTCTTCTTCATGTCTTCCTTATTCTTGTGGTGGCAGAGAAGCAGTCCTTTCATTTCAGAAGCAAGAATGATGGATCTAGCTACGGTGATGCCCGTATCTGGCGGTCACAAAGATCATGGAATGGCTCCATGTATGTGTATCCCTGCAAGTTGCACCCTTGGTATCCTCTTCTCCTTGATTGGTGCGTGGAGTGTTTTCGCTGCCTATGTAGTTTTCTTTCCTTTCTTGCCAGCTGTGCCGCCATTGCCTGTGCCTGTTACAGCTGCTGCCGCTTCTGGGAACGCAAGATTCATGTAGAGAGAGCTTTCGCTGCCTACATAATTTTCTTTCCTTTTCCTGCCAGCTGTGCTGCTGCCTGTGCCTGTGCTGCTGCCTGTGCTCGTGCTGCTGCTTATGGTGGTGCCTGTGTTTGTGCTGCTGCCTGTGCAGCTCCCTGTGCTGCTGCCTGTTGCAGCTGCCGCTGCTTCTGGGAACACAAGATGTGAGCAGCACAGCCTGAGTATGCCCCCCCCTTTCATTTAGGCAGCGGGAACGCATAAGCAGATGCTGCTGCTCTGTGCCATGTGCTTCCCCTCCTCGTCCATCCACCTAACCCACTGCTAACAAACATGCATGCCTGCATGCCTCCTTTTGCCACCCATCTTCTCCCTTCCCTGTCAATGATGCTTCCTTGCTCCCTGTGTGCCCTCTTGTGCCCAGGGTCTCCGTACTCCTTGCAAATGTGCTGCTTCCCGTCCCTGCCACCCTGCCATTCCTCCCTTCCCTGTCAATGCTGCTTCCTTGCTCCCTGTGTGCCCTCTGGTGCCCAGGTTTTCTGTATTCCTGCAAATGCACGGCCTCCCGCCCATGCTACCCTGCCACTGTACCCACCCCTTGTTAAGTCCCCTTCCATGCTGCTCCCCATGTGCCCCCCCATGCCCTCAGGTACTCTGTCGTTCTTGCGGATGTGCTGCCTTCCGCTCCTGCCTCCTCCTTGCAGGCCTCTGGCCAAACACACCTGGAGCCAGATGAGGAGGGTGGTGATGGGTTTGGGGCAGGGATGGGGGCAGCGGGGGGCTCAGGGCTTGGGCTGGGCGGCTTCATGAGGAAGCAGACAGACGCGCTGTGCAGCCTGATCCAGCAGCATGTGGGGCTGTGTCCAGGTGTGCACTGCTCTTGCATTGATTCCTCTCATGATCATTTTATTGACAATAAAGTTGAGCTGTGCAGCTTGATCCAGCAGCACATTGTGGGGCTGTGTCCAGGTGTGCGCTGCTGTTGCGTTAATTCCTCTCGTTATCATTGTATTGCCAATAAAGTCAAGCTGTGCAGCTTGATCCAGCATCACGTTGTGGGGCTGTGTCCAGGTGTGCACTGCTCTTGCGTCAATTCCTCTCATTTTCATCTTATTGGAAATGAAGTTGAGCTGTGCAACCTGGTACAGCAGCATGTCGTGGCTGTGTTCGGGTGTGCGCTGCTCCCACGTCGATGCCTTGTGATGACGGACAATGCATTTAACAATTTATGTGCGCTGTGTTTCGTGATCTAGGACACATGGGTATACTCACTGTGAAGGCTTGCAATCTTGTGCGTAAGCCTACATCAATTGGCCAGTAGGTGTTGATCTGCTGCTGAGGGGGCCCTTCTCACATGCCCACATATTTGCTTGCATTGTTTTGCTCCAGCAAAATAAATTCATGTGTATGAGGCGGGGGCCGTGAGGTTATTATTTTTGCTCATGCTTTGGATTATAACTCAGCAGACAGGTGTTCGATTCATTATTTAAAAGTGAATGCAGATGATTCCACCAACTGCTGTTCTATTGCAGGTCCTTTTTCAAATTGCCTGGTATGATTGACTTAATCATGTTGTGTGGTTAACTTGTCTTTCTTATACTTCATGCCTCATGTAGCTCATTCTTTTCCCATGACGCAACTGCCCTTGCAGGTGAAAAAGGCTGCGCCATCATCTATGTGCGCAAAAAGGAGGTAATTGATTTTTTTATCATCACTTGTTTGCAGCTAACCAGGCAAATGCTCCATTCTTCTGTCCTTTATCTATTTTTTCTATCTGTGCATCCGCAGAGTTGCACTTTTATGTGCTCCTCTAGCATGGGGACATGAAGATGCAAATATCATAAATGTTATCTAGATTTAGGTCCACTTTTTTTTGTAAGCTCTCCTTGAGGCAATGATCACAGGCAAAGATCCTTACTTTTTAAGAATTTCAAATGTCGGGGCAAAGCACACAGGGTTTCTGTGGCAATGCTTGTTCTTAAGATGGCTGGCTGGCTTTCTCTTTGTGTGTGTGTGTGTGTGTGTGTGTGTGTGTGTGTGTGTGCGCGCGCGCTCTATCAGCAGGAATAGCTTCCCACTCCGCGGAGTATGATGCTCCAATCAGGGTCCTTTTATTCAACTTAGTATCTTATGATAGTATTCATAAGTGTTCATGCGTTTGCTAACAGGACAACGAGGAGCTGGCAAACACTGATGTCTGTTTGCTTTGCCATTGAGGACTGTGTGCCACTGAGAAGTTGGCAATCACTGATTACTACTTGCTAACAGGACGCCGAGAAGCTGGCAAACTGCTTATCAAGAGTGATACCAGGGAGCCGGTTACGGATCGGCTTCTATCATGCGGGCATCCCAGCCAAGCAGCGCACACAGGTAGGGAGGCTTATTGCATGTGCACACATTTCCGATGTAATTACTTTGCCAGTAGAGAAGCTTCTACGATGCGGGCATCCCAGCCAAGCAGCGCACACAGATAGGGAGGCTCAGTGCATGTGCACTGATTCTAATATGATTTGTTCATCTGTGAAGAAGCTTTTACCATGCAGGCATCCCAGCCAAGCAGTGCACACTGGTAGGGACGCTTAGCGCATGTGCACTCATTTCCGGTTTGATTCATTCATCAGTAGAGGAGCTTTTGCCATGCGGGCATATATATCCCTGATAAGTAGCGCACACAGGTAGTGAGGCTTATTGCATGTGCGCTCACCGGAGGCATCAGTGGAATCTTTTCATTTTTTCTATTTTTCTGGAGAATGCGTGCCACGAGCATTTGCAAACCGCACACATTTCGTCATGCAAAACATTGCAAGCACTTATCATGTCAAGATGATTTCTAGGCAGCCGATGACAAAATAATATGTGCAATATTGGTGGTGACCACTTTGAAGCATAAGCTTGATGATGCCCTAGACAAGCCCTTTAGGTAGCAGATTGCAACGTTCCTTGAGGAGAGGAGCAGAGGAGCACAGCTTTCTGCTCTTTAAATACTATTTCTTTCCTTCACTTGCTCCTCTTTTGAGATGTGCCGGCTTTCATTTCTTTTCTTTTCTTTGCTTTCTCTTGCTTTGCTTCACTTGTTCCCCTCCTTTGATGTGCAAGCTTCCTGTGCTTTCCTTTGCTCTCATTGTCTTGCTTCTTTCCATGATGTGCCAAAAGGAAAACTGTGTGCAGAGGAAACTCCTCTTACATCAATCAAGGAGGGAGAGATACATAGGTGATTCCCTCCCTCAAAATGTGCCAACTGGGGCAGAGAGATGATAGCGTATTTAAGCCAGACACATTCGCGTCCATGTAACGCCGCAGGTCAATGCAGATTGGAAAGCACAGCAGCTGGATGTGGTAGTGGCCACGGTGGCCTTTGGCATGGGACTTGACAGGCCAAGTGAGTAGCAGGCCAGATGTCCAGATGTGTGGAGACATTTGCCGTATTCGACATACGTGAGTAGTGTGATCATGGTGGTGGCCTTGGTGGCTTTGTTTTCAAGCTACACAGACCAAGTGGGTGATAGGCCTGTAATGATCAGCTTTTTCTGGATCCTGATCAGCCTGCTTTTGAGCCAGCCAATTGTGCTCAACTTACTCTTGGCTTGCGCTCACTCCATGCTTGTGTCGTGAACAGGGCTGTGAAAACACGCCTTCTTAAAGAATTCAGAGTGTCTAAACGGTCCGGTGACGGTTTGGTTTGGTAGACATCGTCAAAAGACGCATTCAGGAAAATGACGGTGGCCAACTGACCGAATGATAGCACCGTCTGGCTCAGCTGAGGCGCATGTTGCTTGCATGCACTTTGCAGCTGCAAAATGCCGCAACTCCGCATGAAAACACAGGAGCCTATTGCGCTTCCAAGCATCATGCAAGTGCAACAGTGCCAAACGTGCAATCCTATTCCACCTACAGCTAATCTTTGGCAAGGAATGGGGGCTCTAGCATGACAGCCCTTCCTGATGCCTTCAGTGATGGCCCCCTCCGCCTCAATATAGGGTTGCCCCAAAAGGGGGGAGAAGGGAAAAGGCAAGAAGAATGCCTGGGTGTGGGTACAGTACGTGCTGAAGCAGGTGTTCACTTGGGCTTGGGAGCACCAAACAGCAACAGCAGCAGTGCAGTGTCTTAAAGGTGGTGTGCAAAGCAGTGCAAGAGGGCCAACAGGCAATGAGGAACAGGCGTAGCGCAGCCCCAGCAGCAGCAGCAGCAGCAGTCCCAGCAGCAGTGGACACTGTTATGGCTGAGCAGTGGCTGGGCAGTGAAGGGGGGGGGTCTGAAGGGTCCAGAATTTTGCATTTCAGCAGGCACCTTGTTCATATGTAGTCCATTTAGTGGGTTCTTCAAGTTGTACACCGAACCGTCAACCGTTGGTTCACAGTCCTGATCAACAACGTACGCTCCTTCACAGCCTACGCTGTGTGATTGTTTTGCTGCAGATGTGCGGCTCGTGGTACACTGGAACCTGCCTGGGAGTTTGGAAGGGTGAGTTCTTTTTTTCTGTCTGGTTTGTAGAGGAAGACACAAAAATATGATGCAAAGTAAAGCTTCTTACCATACCAAAAAATTGTCAAATGAATTAACAACCTTCAAGCAGTAGCCTCCACATATTAGGGATTATAATTCTCATTTGTTTGTTCCTTGCCTGCAGGTACTATCAAGAATCAGGGCGTGCAGGTAAGCAGAGTGAAAGAAAAGGGTCGTCAAGGCTGACTCATGCAGTTTACAAGCATTCTCATGATGAAGCGCCCCAGGCCTTCTTTTATTGTGCACTCTTGTTGGCTCTATTCTAACTTTTGATGCATGCTCTGCCATCTGTAAGAAAGTCGTGTATCCATGCTGTCCCGAGTTGTTGGAAATTTTATCAAGATACAAGGGTTTGTCCTATCCAGTCATCCTAAATCTTACTAGCGCAGCCAAGTAGTCAGGGAGCCCTCTGTGCCTAATGGAGTGTTAGTCACTCCCCACCTGCAGTGTAAGGTGTGCTTGCAAGCACTGAAATGGCTCAAAAGTGGCAAAAAGGCTCTTAGTTGGCTCATTGACAGGAAAACGGTGCAATCATTGACCATCATTGACCAAGCACTAAAAGGGCTCAAAAGTGGCAATAAGGCTCTTATGTGGCGCATTGACAGGAACACGGTGCAATCATTGACCATGACGGCAGGGTTGCGCTATGCCAAGTGGCACGTTCTCTGGAGGATTAAGTACGCTGGTGAAGGTTCCCTGCTGCTTCCTCGGGAAGCAGAAAGTGAAGGCGCAAGGAGAGTAGTGTGTGCAATGGGCGTTGGGGCTACTCTTTTGTTAATCCTGCAGCTGGCAGGATGGGTAGGCTCGCTGGCTGGCAGAAGTTCTGGATGATGGGCTGATTTTTCCCTTGCTGTAACCCCTAGCAGACCCCAATGGCTTGGCTAGCAACCAGACTGCTTTGACTGATGGCTCTGTCTTGCATGTGGCCCTTTTTCCCTCTATTGACATTGAGGCTACTTCACCAGTTGTCCTGCGGTTTGCAGGACGGGATGGCTTGCCTATGAGTCAGAGGTTCTGACTGATGGCCTTTCTCCCTTGCAAGAGTTGTGACCCTTGTTGCCCCATGCAATTAGAAGTTGCAACTGCTGGCTTTTCTCCCTTGCACATGTTGTGCCTCCAGGTGCTGTGACTGATGGCTCTTTTTGCATATGCCCTTGTTGCCCCACGCAGGCCGTGGAGGCTTGCCTTGCAGCCAGGTGCTGCAACTGATGGCTTTTTCTCCCTTGCAAACGTTGTGCTGTGAGATGGCTTTTTTATGCGTGTGCCCCATGTTGCCCCATGCAGGCCGTGATGGCTTGCCTGCTCACTCTGTGCTTTTCTATGCCTCTCAGGACAGGTGGGTGTTATGGTGTGAGCCGGTACTTCCTCAACAGATTCTTGCATTGAGATGCCATGTGCCTTGTTGCCAGTGTGGAGCCTTTTTTTGACTCTGCTTCAAATTAGGTGAAATGAGCGGATGATGTTATATCATTGGTATGCAATTTGACTCGCTGGGTCAATGTCAGGATGAATAGCAGATGGCATGCCAGGTGACTTGTTGTCAGGGTGTAGTGCTGTGGCACCTTTTTGTACATGTGAATCTTGAAAAGCAGGTTACAAGATGGCTTTCCACAGTCAGTACCTCGGGGCACGCATGCAATCGATACATGTGCAAGACAGGTGCCTATAGAGCACAGTGGCAAGCTGTTCAGATGACGTCATGCTGAGGCTGCCATCTAAGAGACCACTGCCTCCTTTTTCTGATCATTGGAGGGTGCAATCATTAAATGTATGGCAAAGCCTGACTCAGTGATGTCCTGCCGCGCCAACCAGGTGAAGCTGCAATGAGGCCTTGCAGGATAATGGTTTGGTTTCCCTGGCACACCAACAGGGTAAAGCTGCCAAGATAATGGTTTGGTTTCCCTGGCACACCAACAGGGTAAAGCTGCCAAAAGGTTCTGGACTGTAATGAGCTGCGACCACCCCCTTGAATACCGAAGCAAGGTTTCTGTTGGACGCGAGCTGAGGTTCTGAGCATCACCACATGATGTTGCACTTTTAGCCTAGCCTTGCAGAGAGCCCATGGCTCTGTTGGTGACATAGGCCTCCAAGATTGCATCTCAGAGAAGCTCTCGACATCATCACATGATGTTCCATTCTCACGCTGGCTTGCAGAGAGTCCGTGACTTTGCTGATGAACAAGGCCTCCAAGAGTAAATCAGAGCATCAAGGCTCACATCCCCTAAGTGCTACGTTCCCATCAGAGCATCAATCTCACTCACACACACCAAAGAATGCAGTGTGCCCAGAGAGCGCCTGTGAAGTGCCAATTGATGCCATGCTTGAGTACTCTGCAGAGTTTTCACTCACAGCTCCAAGAATGCAGTGTGCCCAAAGAGCGCCTGCAAACTGCTTTTCTATGCCATTGTTGGGGACTCTGAAGAAAAAACGCGAAACCCCGGTTCATCATGGCTTGCAAAGCTCATCAAAGTGTGATGCAATGTGAGTGGTCCTGAAGCAAATTACAAGGACCTTCGCATTGAGCTGATGACACCCTGCTCGATGCTGCAGGAGGTCCATGGAGTTCCTGGTCAACAAAGCCAAGAAAGAGGCTGAGGCCAAAAAGGCTGCCGGTGCTCCTACCAAGGGGGGGGCTGCTCTTGGCCTGAGCAGCATGGCACAGGTGCGCCTACATGCAGCACTTGTGCATATCTCAGTGCAGAATATGTTTGTCTTGATGCAGCATTTGTATGTTTTTATGCAGCACAGGCGCGTCTCAGTGCAGCACACGCATACCTCAGTGCAGCATATGTTTGTCTTGATGCAGCTTTTGTATGTTTTAATGCAGCACAGGTGCGTCTCAGTGCAGCACATGCATATCTCAGTGCAGCATATGCTTGTCTTGATGCCGCATTCGCATTATTTTTTGCAGTACAGGTGCGTCTTGATGCAGCATCCACGTGCTTTTATGCAGCAGTGGTGCGTCTCAGTGCAGCTTTTGCGTGCTTTCATGCAGCACTGGTGCATCGCAATGCAACATTCACGTGCTTTCATGCAGCACTGGTGCGTCTCAGTGCAGCACACACATATCTCAGTGCAGCACACAATTGTGTCAGGGCAGCACATATATGTGTCAGTGCAGCACAGGTATGTGTCAGTGCAGCACAAGTTTGTCTTCATGGAGCTGAGTAGACGTAGGCTGAGAAGGAATAGGCTCAGTAGGCTTAAATGGAATGCAAGCCTGCTGGCACTTTGGGACGCCTCTGCATTAAGGGTTCGCTGCACCCCACAGGGCCTTGAAGCTGCTCTGTGTGGTCGCCCTCACAGGACGCTTGACCAGGTGGCCTCCCTCGTGGCATCCCAAATCTGGTCAATTGAGTTGCCTTTGACACGGAAGAATGGTTTTATCATGCAGTGAGGACCTGGATGTGCTGGTCTGACCATTTAGCCTCCCTTCTTGGATGCTCTCATTGAGGGTCTCAGAGAGTCAATCTAACTTGAGGCGGCCATTGCTTTTAGGTGCCTACATTTCAGCATGTGTGCTTGCCATCCAAACTTTTGAGCGTCTGCTTTTGTTAAATTGCGTCACTTGCTGATTGCAGAGGAGCCTGAGAGAGGAATTCTGGCGCTGTCCTATGTACCTTTTAAACAAGCTTGAGGCAAGAGTCTATTTCTGGTTGCATGTATTTTTCTTTGCAGACAGCAGAAGAGCCTGACAGCGGCATTGTGGCACGCTCCTTTGCCAAAGTCGTGGAATACGCAAAGCAGGCAAGCTGCAGGTTGGTCAATTTCTGGCTGCCTGCTGACCGCGTGCGTGTGTGTATATGTGTGTGTATTTGTGTTTGCCTGTGTGCGTGTGCGCACGCATTGTATAAGATAGGGAAATTCTCAATCAATCCTCACAAAACCATGTGTTCTGCATCACTTCCTTTGTCTTGGGCTGCAGACATTTCCATCTATTTTAAGCCAAGAATGCTTTGGGCCTTGATATTGCTGTTTTTGTATAAATTGACCTTCACTTGTGTGTCACGCCTGCATGCGTGCACAGGCGTGCTGCCCTGTTGGCCCACTTCAGTGAGAAGTATGCCAGCAGCTGTCGTAACTGCGATTTTTGCAACTCCCCTGAGGTAATGCCAAAAGTCTTTACTGCCACCTGGAGGTATTGCCACTGGTTTTTGCTGCAACTTTGTGGTGTTGCTATCGGTCTTTGGTGCCACCCCAAGGTGATGCCACCGGTCTGTGCTGCCACCTGGAGGTGTTGCCATCAGTATTTACTTGCATTGCTCTGAGGTGAAGGAGCGATGCTGTTAAGCAGTGATTTGCTGCATTCTGGAGGTGATGCCATCAGTTTGTGTTCGCCACAGACTCCATTGATTTTGGTGAGTCTTTGGGCCTGCAAGGTGCTACTTGCCACTGCACATGCCTTGAGGAGGACTGTATAAATCCATATATGGGCTTTATATTCATGCTTTAGCGGCACTGGGGGTTTTGGTATCAATTATTTTATTTATGGGGCCGTTTGCAATATGAGGTGTCTAAGAAAATTCGTTTCTCCAAAGCCTCAAAAAGGTCCAGCTCTATACCAAGCAATTAGTGGAGCCCAAATTGCAGCCGTATGCTGCTGAGGCAGGCAGTTCACCTGCGCTTGCATGACTCACAGCAGGCAGCAACAGCAAAGAGGCAGCAGGGTGGGACCTGGCCAGCAGGGCTTGGCTGGATGTCAGTCTGCCTGCCCGGGTTGGCCCAGGTACTACACTGCAAGCACCACCATTTCCTAAGAGCTCTCTTACCAAAGATGGAGAGGTAGAAGAAGGGGATGAGTAGAGACTGAGAGCCAGTGCTTGAGACGTGAAAACGCGGTACGCAAATTTCGAGATTACTTTGGGCGCTCCTTGTGAATCCTTGATACCTGCAAATTGATAAATATAATTATTTTGGTACCTTGTAATAAATCAGCGTCATACTTCATTAATGACGCTACGGTACGAGGCTTTTGCAGATTTGTGCACAATTCCTGTTGTCATGCTGGTTTGAAGCAGAGTCATTGTGCAAAATGTGTTGGATAACTGGTGCGAAGAAGATGTACAGATGGGTGATGTTTGTTTGTTCCTTCTGTCCTCCAATATGCCAGAGGGGGTAAACAGGCCTATTTTGTCACGAATGCTCTTTCTCATGTTTCTTTCTCCCCAGCATCTGACCATGCCAGCTATTATCTTTGATTAAGAAACGTCAAATTCACCAAAAATTGGTGAAAATTGGAGGACATCAGATCACTCTCCTGGCTGCAGTTCACCCAAAAGGGCCCACAGCTCCACTTGGGACCATTCTTCTCCCCCCTTGAAAATATTTCCGTTGACCTCCATATACAATACTACCATCCTGCATATTCAAGATAGCGGATGGGCTTTGTCAAAATTTGGCCTTTTGGCACCCTTTGTGCTGGTTTTCATACAGGGAAATGGTTGAAATCCTACATTTCATCGATCATTGAGTCTTTTCACTCTATTTCATTGTGCAATGCTTGTTTTGATGCAAGGACTTCAAATCACTAATTATTACCTAATTTAGTGCAGTTGGTGGTCCAGAATGGAGATTTGGTGGCCAAAAAGCAGGGTCCACGCCGCGGCTAATTAGGCATGCGCCCCCCAGCTAGTAGGCTCCAAACTCTAGTACTACAGAAGCAAGATTCAAAGCTGCCAGTTGAGGGGCATCTGTGCTGGGAGCATGAAAAGAAAGACTGTTCAGAGGCCTCAGCTCCCCCCCCCCTCTGCCAATGTGCAATGAGGGCGCTCTCATAACCTTATTCATGATTCTTGCTTCAACTCTTGTGCTGTACACACCTTTCAGCCGATTTCAGCTCATCAGCTGGTTTCTGCTCACCAAGAGCAGCAGCTGGTAGCCAACAGTTGGCTATCAAAGTGTGAACCAGCACTGCAAGACCATCCCGGTCTCTGAGCTGAATTCAAACATGAGCCCCTGCACTCTCTGATGTGCTTGCCAACTACGACCCAACAAAACTGCTGGACAACATTAACAAAAAAGACCCTCTGTCTGTGCTTTGCCTGTAGACCGTACGCTCATCCCTTTGGGCGTCTTTCCTGGCAGAGGCGCAGCATGCATTGCCAGTTTACAGACTGTTAACAACAGCAGAAGCCCCCCACCTGCAATTTGCCTGCAGACCGTGCGCTCATCCCTTTCAGCTCTATCCCTGGCGGAGGCACAGCAGGCATTCCAGCGCACGGCCAACCGCTCATTTCGAATGGGTGCAAGCAGTGGAGAGGGAGGGGAGTGGCAAGAGGGTGAAGAGGAGGGAGGAGGGGATGGTGAGGAGGGCCCAGATCCAGAGCAGGAAGACTATGGCCAAGGTAGGCAGGGGACTTCAAAAGTGTGTGTTGCCACATTTTTTCGACGAGATGGATGAGGCCGGTTGCAGCAAGGGGGCAGTGGCTTGCATGAAAGTAGGAGAGATTCAAGTTGGTGTAGTGTGGAAATTAGGTGACAAGGCAAGGGCACCAAGAAGGCATGTAGGGAGAGGTTTCTTTGCCTACGTACTTTTTTTCCATTCTTGGGAACAGCACACTGTGCAAGCTGTGCAAAGCTGTGAGACTTTCCAAATGGGAGTGCCCTTTCTCGACGAACATCACAGCTCGGTCCATTACCATTGCAGCTGAAATATTTGGCACACTATAATACAAGTCTGCAGCGCCGCACCGATCCCCTCTATGACACACCATCCTCGCAACTGCCCAAAAACGATTCGCCATCAAAGTCATTCCGTCACCACACTGTGGACCATTGTTCACAGGTGTTGTGGTACTTGGTGATGTGCCCCGCACGGCAGTGGATTGCCAGCAAGACCAGGACAAAAGTCGCTCTGTTACTTTACTGGACCATTGTTTACAGGTGTTCTGGTAATTGATGATGCGCCAAGCACGGCAGCGGATCGCCAACGAGATCAGGGCCAAAGTCGTTCTGTCACCACTTTGTGGACCCTTGCTTGCAGGTGTTGTGGTACTTGATGATGTGCCCCGCACGGCAGTGGATCGGCAGCAAGACCAGGACCAGAAGGGGGCCTGGGCTGCTGCGCGGTCAGCAGCGGCTGCCAAGAAGCGGATGAACCAGGTGCGAGAACATAGGTTGTTGCATGTGCACAGACTGCCTGCACACTTCTGCAATGTTGCAGGATTGGTGGTTTTGAGGTGTCGTGTAGGCAACCGTTGGGCACGCGGTGGAGAAACTGAACTCATCTTCCCTATGGTACAAAAAGAGAGGCCAAGGAATGGTGTCCCTAGGTATCCTTGTACCAGCGCTCTGGTGGCTGACTTCAAAGTCACCAGAGCGCTGGCTCAGGCACATCCGGAGATGCACATTTTTGTATCACCAGGGGGAGGACAAAGAGAGGAGTGATGAAGAAATGGGCAGCCCTGTTTGCAATACCAAGGAGGAGTAATGCAGAAGTGATGCATTCATTTGCCCTGCTCTGAGCGCATGCCTGCCATTGCCATACTATGCTCTGGAACAGCTCTGGCACAAGGGGGTCTTCAGCAATGCCCTCATGCTTGTAGAACCAACATGAGCCAGAGTGAGCAGTGTGTTGGTGCATGCATGCCTTGCCCTGTGCATGTGCATCGCACTTTGTCTAGACATCATCTTTACAGCGCACAAGAGCCTTCTGTTCAAACTGCACTCCTGTCCATTGCACCCTTTGTTCCCTCAGCTCCATAACAGTTAAGTGTTGCAGATGGGGCGCATTGGCCACACACTTGACGCAGTCCACCAATGCTGACAGTATGCGCTTCTTGGGCCCCCTTAACCGTCAAGCAGTGCTGATGGTACCATGGCCTACTTGGAAGCTGATTGAAGGCGCCTCAATTCTTACACACTCATTACAGTCAAGCAGTGCTGATTTGATTCGACTCATTTGCTGCACATCCATCACAGTCCAGCAGTGCTGATGGTACCATGGCCTACTTGGAAGCGATGGAGGCTGCTGAGAGGCGGAATGCTGGATCACATGGAGCAGGAATGGGGTCCAAGATCCTGCAGCTGCAGCCAAGCTTGGTGGGTGGACCGAAACCTGAAGTGGTGTGCAATAGTTTTAATGCAGCTGCAGCCGAGTTTAGGAGGTGTGCCGCAAGTGACTGTGTATATTGTCTAGCTGCAGTCGTGTCCAAAGTACAATCAGTAGAGGTCATATATACCCACTCGAGCATCGAGCATCGAGCTCAGCCACCATCATGTTACGGAGCCCTGGTCAAGCGCGAGGAGGGCAACAGCAAGGAGGAGGTCCCCGGATCGAATCCTTGTGGCCGGGATGGAGAAAAAGATGCCCTCTATCGGTGGGACTCATTGGGAGGCTCTTTCCTTAATGCACGCGGCCAAACGGCAAGCGTAGATCTTTCTTTTCTTATACCCACTCTGCAAAGATCCCTGGCACCCTCCCCCTTCCAGAGCCCCTCTCTTCCTCTTATAATTCTCATTCATCTGCATATTTATCTCACTCACTAGTTAAATTGCAGCAGTTCTGGGGCAAAATGTGGACTGCAATTCCTAATGCATACCTGCCCTGTCCAGTAACCACTACTGGCTTGTATGTCCACAAACTGCCATCCTGAAAAAGCGATGGAATTTCACATCTTGCATTGTCACTATCCTGGAAGTT
Source organism: Dunaliella primolecta (assembly GCA_914767535.2). NCBI lineage: Eukaryota > Viridiplantae > Chlorophyta > Chlorophyceae > Chlamydomonadales > Dunaliellaceae > Dunaliella > Dunaliella primolecta. The sequence continues at coordinate 9,908,702 of OU611757.1, forward strand.
CTAGTTGATTTGCTGCGCTCTTGCCTTCAGATCCCCCGCGCCCCGACCCCATGCGCATGTGGCACAGGCTTCCAACCATGTACACAGACATTCTTTTCGATCCTTGTGCCAATTGACAGAGCTTGAGCCAAAGGATCTAATGGTTTTTAAAATGTTTTGTAAGAGGGGCCTAGTAAAAATTATCTTGTAGGTTATCCCCAGGAGGACCCCCAAAAAGTCAGAAACCTTGTGCTTTTTAACCCTCAAAGTGGACCCTTTGTTATAGATTGTACCGGTTGGTAGCTTTTGGGCTCAGGGTTTTGAATTCTTGGTCTTTTACTGGATCACCTTGACTTCCAAAAGTCATGCTCTCCTGCAGCCTCTTATTTGCCCTTAACACATACTCGAGTCTTTACGGCCATCCAGCTAGGACAACATCGTACTGGCACTCCTTCTCAAAATCTGCTTGAGTGTAGTTAAGGTTATCATGACCTACCGAAAATCAGACCTCTCTCTCTCTCTCTCTCTCTCTCTTTCTCTCTGATCTAATGTGAGCGTGAATATTGTGATGCCTCCTATGAAATACAGATTTGTCGCCCTCATCCATGGTCGTTGCTTGAGCACTTGCGCTTAAGGTTCAGAGTTGTTGCATTTTTTGGCCTTGAGCACTTACCCTGCTTCCCTGAAAAAACGCAACATCAAGGCATCACAGGCACACACAACACTCAACACTGCCTGCATGTGGACACACATCAGCAGAGTCCTTACCAAGCCATTGCAAGCTTCTGATGTCAGGGGCAATGCTGCGGTGGCAACCATGAAACAATCATATTATGTTGCCTTCTTGCTCATTGCTGGAACACACACACCCCTGCATTAATCGCTGCCTGCATGCGATCATTGCATTTGGTTGCCCACTCGCACACTGCTGGAGCACACACACCCCTGCATCAATCGCTGCCTGCATGCGATAATTGCATTTAATTGCCCACTCGCACACTGCTGGAGCACACACAACCTTGCATCAATCGCTGCCTGCACACAGGCGCGTCAGCAGGCTTCAGCTCCCCCTACTGCTGGGGTCACCCCAGAGCTGCGCAACACCAGCGTGGCACGCTTGGAGCAGAGGCTGCGCCTTGCTCCATGTGCACAGGGTCTGGACAGTTCGGCTTTGCGCATTGTAAGTGAGGAGTGCACACCATAAGCGTTACATGCTTGGAGCAGAGGCTTTGCCTTGCTCCATGTGCACAGGTTTTGGACAGCTCGGCTTCGCACATTGTAGGTTATTTAGTTTGCGTGATGTTAGATGCAACCATACAACATTGGGGTAGAAAGCTGTTAAACTGGTTTATGACCACAAAGTCGATGTAGGCTGGTAAGTCAGTACAAGTCTTTACATTGAGATACCTTGGCGCTTCAATGACTGCCTTCATTGCTTGATCTTCTTTGGATGTACAATGGAACTGTACAGCCTTTCGCTCTCCTTCTTGCTTTCTCTCTTTGCATAAACAATGGAATTCCATGGGTGGCTCACTCCAAACGTCCTAATATACCTGTGGTCTATTACTTTGCAGCCTGCCATTCTTTAGTAGCTGCTCCCCTCAAAACGTTGCATTTGTCGAGCACGTTTATGAAACATATGCTTTAACAGAGCATTTGTGCTAACCACAATCTTGCAGGTGGCAGTGTCCGTCGAGGGAGCAGTGCACAAAGAAGGGGGAGGGCATCGCCAATCTTACAGTGGTGCTCTCTCCAGATACGCAGCCAGGTAAGCTTTCAAGGAATTCCGGTAAAGCCATTGTCATTCTTGGCGCATTCTTGATGCATCATCAGGGCAGCAGAGCTTCTGTTTTGTTCACTACTGAGGTGAAATGTCTTCTTGTTTTGAAAAGCAAGCAAGATCAGTCCGATGCCTCCTTGTTTTAAAAGCAAGCAAGAAACGTCCCATGCCTCCTTGTTTTAAAAGCAAGCAAGATACGTCGGATGACGCGGCTTTAGTGCCCCGTTCTTGCCCTTCAGGTTCTCCAGTGCCCCCTCAGTGTTTGCACTGCCCCTTCAGCTGCTACATGGGCTGCAGGCCTGCTCCTCCAACCCCACCAGTAACAGCAGCAGCAGTAGCAAGAGTCAGGGTCAGCTGCAGATGCTGGGCTCCCTGCTTTCAGCTGAGCTCGCTGCACTGAGGCAGCAAGTGGAGGGCCTGGTGGCTGTCCAATGCAGCGGGGTACAACAACAGCAGCTTCCTCAGCAACAGGGACAGCAGCAGCAGCAGCAGCAGCAGCAGCAGCAGCAGCAGCAGCAGCAGCAGCAGCAGCAGCAGGGATTTTGTGTGGACACCGCCGAGGCCCAACACCACAGTCTCCCACCGCTTCCTAGCTCTAATGATGCTCAAGTAGATGGGGCTGACGCAGTACCCAGTGCAAACAATGCTGCTGTTGCTGCTGCGCTGGTGGGGCGGCTGCAGGCATTGGCTTCCATCTCGTGCGTGCCGTTGGAAGTCCTTAAGATGGGCGTGGCAAAGAGCTGCGGGGACCTAAAAAGGGCCTGTGAGCGCCACCTTGCTGCCTCACATCCCCAGGTGTGTCTGTGCGTGCATGTGCACATGTGTGTGTGCGTGTGTGTGCGTGTGCGTGCATGCGTGCGCGCTGCAGAAGTAGCATTCTCTTTGCTGCAAGCGTACAAACATTGTCTAGTTTACATAGAAAATCAAGACTTCACTGAAGTGCCTCAGGGCCTCCTTTCTATGCATTTCTAATGCCTTTCCCCATAGTATGCTTTTGCTCTGTTGGACAGCAGCATCCTAAGTTGAGGTCTGCAGTGGTAGGCACTAATCTGAGCGCAGCAAGACTGTTGCCTGCCATCATAAGCTTAGGAATTGGACTGATTGAGAGCTATGAGCGCACCCTCCCTGCAAAGCCAAATTTCTGTGGGCTGGCAGTTGCCGCCTCTGCCCATTTAATCAAGTACACCCTTTCTACATGTTTTCCACTGTGTGCAGGTGACAGAGTGTGCAAGGAATCTGGTTGGTGCTTGGAGGCAGCAGCAGCAGCAGCAGCAGCAGCCACATTAATCTGGAGGTTTTATGGCAGGTTGGAAGGGGGGCTACAAGATCCTGCCAAAAAGTTGCATTTGTAGAGTACATTTAATTCTCTGTAAAGAAAAGAAAAGAAAAAAAGACTACGCACGCCAGGTCTAGCTGCGTGTATCAGGGAGAGGTTCCCTAACTAGCAAGCTAGCTAGGGCCGCACCAAACAGGCTCATAGGCCCAGCCTAGACTAAGCTAGGAGCTAACAGGAAACAACTAGTGAGGTTCTGGTTTTCTGTAGTCTAAACTATAATTATCTGATAATGATCGCATCAAGCTTCACAATTTTGTGGTACTCCACTTCACTGCACTAAGCAGGTCAATCATCGTACCTCTTTTCTACGCTGCTGTAAACGCATGATCCTGCCAGCCTTACTGGATCTTAACTCAGAGCACCTCTTCTACCTGATTTTGGTGTTGGTACCAGGAACCGCTATTCTTAGGGTGTGTGGCTTAATGCGACCAGGTGCAACATCACTTCTTTGTATTCATTTAATTGTAATGATGACATGTGTACATGCATGTGTGTGTGTGCGCGCGCGCGTGTGTGTGTGTGTGAGAGAGAAAGAGAGGTTTTCAATCAACAAGCTCTGTAGACCAAACAACACCTTCTTCATTTGCCTTGTCCTAAGTAACTTGTTTACGCACCCGCTTGGCTGTGTGACACTCAGACGCCTAGTGCCTAGTTTCCTGCTTACTTCATCCTTTTATACCAACTGCTTGCAATGGCATATTAAATATTACTCAGGTTGGAAGGTTCTTCCCAGCTTCTCTGCTTCATTCTGGTGATCTGTCCCCCTTCCAACAATAATTACCAAAAGAATAATTTGGCTAGTAGTCTGTTTTAGGCGATCAAAAAGGATTTGTCTTATTGAATGCTGCCACTATGACGTAGGAGTAGCAGACATACCTGTATATCCGATGCATGATACAGCGCCTAACAAGCCATGTTCTAAGAAGTTGTGCACTTTTTTTCTACTAGTGCTAGCTTCCTTCCAGTAAGTTACGGACATCGTCAACATCAAGTGTATGCTGCCTTGGTGCCGTGAACTAATGGAAGGGTTAAGTCAGACAAACAGGGCTTGATCCAAAGGACTGCAAAGCATGCACATAAGCTCCATGCCCATTCATTTCATTATGCAAACTTCAACCACTAGACACCGTACCACTAAACGGCGTGCCTTCAAAAACAGTTGCATATCTTACAGCCGTAGCTTTAGTATGTGGTAATGCTAGCGACCCTAGTAAATTTCTCATGTTTTCTCATGTGCACTTTTTAAAGAAAAAAGAAAAGAAAAGACTACGCTTGCCAAGTCTGGCCGCGTGCATTAAGGAAAGGTCACCTGAAAGGCAGGGCCCCACCACACAGACCAAGAGGAAGAGTATATAGGTGTCACGGAAGTCTACACCAGCAAGTTGGCTTCCACCATGGGACCTACAATACGACTGCCAGACAGGCCCTGCCGGGCCCTGTGCACTTTTTCCCTCAACTGATGATACGAAATTTAAGACATAAAAGACTTGCTAGCTAGAAAGGCTGTGCACAAGGAAGGATTCCTTAACTCGCAAGCTAGCAAGGGTCTCACCAAAGGGCCCTCAAATCTAAACTTAAAACCTGTGACAGGTAGTCTAGGAGAAAGCCAGAAACACATGGGGATCTGGAGGTTTGTTGGCCATGCTCTTGGACTCTAGGTCTCTCCTCCCGCTCTCCACTGATAAGTGGCCTGGGTCCCCCCCCGAGGCCCCCTGCAGATGAAGAGCATGAGAAGGAAAGAAAAGGAAAAGAGGGTGATACATGCGGCTAACTTGAAGCCTGAGATCGTGAACTTTAGTTGAGGAGGCGACAATGTGCCAGTTTTTCACTCTAGGTGGAACCCATTTGGCTTGTGCAGGTTCCCTCAGGTGTTCAGGCATGTTGTTAACAAGACAGCACAATCCTTAGGCCGATGCTGAGAAAGCGTGCCCCTTTTCTAGGCTGGTTGTTGACGGTCCAGGCAATTCACGTCTGAGCACTGCACCATCTGACGGACAGGCCGCATATCATGCTCTGTCTGACCAAAGCGTATGCTCTCCCTGCTAGCATGTATGCATGTCAGATATGGGGCACTAGATGTATGAAACAAGGAGCTGAGATGGACTGTCCTTTGCAAACTGTGCACCTGAGCCTACTTACTAAGGGTTACAAGGGTTATAAGGGGTTGGCCTACTACTTACTAAGGATACGCTATACGCTTACAAAGCGTATCCTTGGGGTGAAGCGTACCACTCCTAAATGGAATGTGCTGTGGGAAGGTGGACATGATAAGATTACAACGGTTACAAAGGGGTCTGGCCTTCAGCCGGGTAGTTTGACTGCTCGGCCTGCTCAACTGTTCCAACTGCACAAAAATATCCATGAGTTTGGAAATAAAACGATCAGTCTCATTAGTTTGCATCTGCAACTTTCTTGAAGAAATGAAAGACATCCTCAGCCAATTTGGCCAATCCGAGGGCATCACCCTTTTTTGTGAGACCTTTGAGATGAGATGACCCTACTGGAGCATCCCCCATTTTAAGGAGGCTTCATGAACTATTTTAAGGACCTCCAGGTGTAGAACTAACAGGTGCCAGAAATGAGTGCGTAGATTCCTCAGGGTTGCAAGAATAGTGGGAAAGCCATAATGTTACACACCATCCTTCTAGGTGTCAGTGGGACTCACTAATTAGTGATAAGTGCACCAATGTGGCCCCCTTTCCTTAATTGATGTAGGGAGTGTTTCACTGCCTATGTAGGTTTTCTTTTCTTAAGTAACAGGAGGTTACAGGAAAAAGAAGGCCTTCAGTCAAAACGGTTGACTGCTAGCCTGCTCATAAAAAAGCAATAATTCATGTAGAAAAGGAAAAAGCTTGTTATTGCTTTGATTTAAGCGAGAAGAGGTATGATAAGACTGTGCATGGTGAATGCCAGGCACGTAGGGTTCCACGCTATTGGAAGAGTGAGATAAAGAGAGGAGAGGACCAGAAAATAAGCATAATTAAGCCGAAGAGAACAAACATGGGGATGAGAACATTTGAAAAGAACGTGTTGCTCATCCTGCACATCCTCTTGGGCATCACATAGATCACAGGCAGGGGGAATAGCATCATCCCATGTGGCCTGCTCAACTTTCAAGGTATGGACACGAAGGCGAAATCAAGCCACACTGCGGACAATGTGTTTGGGTAAATCCAAGAAATATTTAGGCAGAATAAAAGGAAGGCAAGTAAAGTTATGTAACTTACATGCCAAAGGTTTCAACCCAGCAGTGCAAACCTTTCCTTTCCCTTTTCTTGAGGTTTGCCTTTCTGACACGACGTCTTTTGCTGTAGTGAGTCAGTAAGAAAATTATTCTGGTGGCGGAGGGGGCTCACAGCTCTTTTTGGCCAACGTGCCTTGTTTCCTGCATTGATGTAAAGAGTGGTTGCTCTGCCTATGTGGTTTGCAGATGATTAATGCCTAACCATCTATCAGCCTGATCAGCTCTAACTGATGCTGAAAGGCTGCATTCGTATACTCAGCGGAAAGGATTTGTGATAAATGTTGCCAAGTCTGAGATCAAACCAAGGGGCGATAACATGCCAGTTTTTACTCTGGGTGGAGCCCGTTTGGCTTGTGCAGATTCCTTCAAATATGTAGGCATGCTGTCTTTTGAGCCAACGTGTCCCCTTTACCTTAATTGATGTAGGGAGAGTGGCCTCTGCCTAAATAGTTATTCTTTTCTTCTCTAGGCATGCTGTTTACAATACAAGGGTTACAAGGGTTACAAGGGAAAAAAGGCCTCAGTCAAGACGTTTGACTGCTAGCCTGTTCATAAATACACATGAGGTCATGAAGAAAAAAAGGAAGTTTGTTGTTATCCTGGTTTAGAAAAGTATTGATATCATGTTTACAATACAGCGCAACTTGCAGGCCACTGCTGAGTATATGTGTGCCGTGTGCCTCTTTCCTGGCTGGTTGTAGATGGATTCGGCAATTCGCATCTGAGTACCATCTGACAGGCCGCATACCGTGCTCTGGCCAATTAGAACATATCCTCTCTTCCTGCTAGCATTTATGCATGCACGCCAAACCTGGGGCACCAAATTCATGAAAGGAGCTAAAATGGATTGTCCTCTGGAAACTGTGCACTTGTGCTTACTAAGCAGTAGTATTGAAGCGTATCCTCGGGGTAAAGCGAACCACTCCTAATTGGTCTGTGCTGCATGAATGTGGTCTTTTACCATTGAAAAGAAAAGAAAGAAAAGAATTATTATGTAGGCGCTGAGAACACTTCCCGCATCAATTAAGGAAAACCATTCCAGTTTATTGGTTCCATGCAGCAGTTAGGTTTTACAATGCTTCACTGTGCAGCAACAGTACTACACTCAGCAAGGTGCTGCGAGCAGATGTTGAGATGAGCAGTCAAAGCTTTTGGCTGCATGCACAGGCTTAGACAGGTGCAACATGTTTACTCATTGTGTTCGGTCTGGGCAGCCTATAATCACGAGGGAGTTCGTTGTTGACTTGACGAGGAAAAGGCTGAGAGGTGTGTGGAATGCTGATGCCTTGGCAGAACACGGTGAGCACACAAACAGATTGGCTAAACATCATCACTTAATGGCATTTCTTTTGAAACTTTTGTCTGTTAATGGCGCACCCTTTTCTCTCCCGAGGTATTTGCATCTTGATACAGGCTAGCACAAGCTGAGAAACATAGCATGCTTTCTTTTTACATGCTCACACCCTGAGGATTGAGACTGCGCTTTAATAGGAGCATACATCTGAACGTGATCTGTGTGACCAAAGAGGATTTCATGAAGAATTGCATGCCGCCGGCGTGTTCCTTTGTTTTGCGTTCCAATGTGCTCTTTTAGAAGGACTTCAGACCGAGCAGCCAAACTACCTGGCTGAAGGTCGAACCCCATCGTAACTTGTAACTTACTGATCTAGTAGGAGAACTTCAGCAAATCTCTTCTCTGACTTCCCCTCAAAACACAGAGCGTTTCTGGACTCCTAGGAGTCAGGCGCTTTTTATGTTGCTCAAGCTAGTCCTGAGGATGTTTTCCATGTCTTACAGAAGCAAACAAATGAGGCTTGTAGTTTTATCTCCAACCTCATGGACACTTTTTGTGTGGCTGGAACAGTTGAACAGGCCGAGCAGCCAAACTACCTGGCTGAAGGTCAAATCCCATTGTAACCTTGAAGCCTTCTAACCTACGTGTTATCCTTTTTCCTTCTTCTTATTCTGTTCTTAATTCTTTTCACCAGTATACATAAATTTAGGTCAAAGCTAATGGATTTTTTCTCTTGCTGGCAGAGATCAGCCACAACTCTCAAGCCAATGACTCATTGTTGGACTTCATCAAATATCACTCCCCATTGTAGCCATGGAAATGCCGTAGTGCACGTTTTGTGAAAAGGCTCCACATATTACACTGTGTAATTGTAATAGCATGCCTGATATATCAGGTATATAGCGTGCCGAGAGGAGACAAGAAACAAAATTGCCCCAGGCTCTTTGCCACAAGTGGAGCACACAATCCCAGCAATAGCATCATTTTAATGTAAATGGATCCTGGGATGCAATAGCCAAAATATGTACAGGGACAAAATGCACTGCAGAAAGGAGAACCAATTGCCAAAATTGTGCTTGCCACGGTTGCAAGCAGGAAAAACGACGACTTTCTTAGAATTTCATGTCTGCGGGCACATCACCATGCAATGTCACCGCAAGACAAAGAACCACGAGCGCATTAAAATCAGCAGCTTGCTACATCAAATGTATCCACCTTGCACGCTGGGGAATATATGAGCAGAACTTGTTGCAGCAGTGCACTGCCGACTGCTATGTAATGAGGCTACATAGGCTGCTTGCAATATGTAGACAAGGGCAAGCCAGATGTATGGTGTTGGTGTCCAATGAAACGCATGTGCATTTTTACCAATCCACACACACACACACACAACTTCACAATGCGCAGTTTTATTGGTCGGAGGATGCTCAACAGCCCATCACCCTGCTTATGTGGAGCGCTCAAGACGCGATTCTAGGTGTCACCTCACATGGTGACCCTGTCCCTACCGAGTGGGTGTTGATTCAGAAGCCTGAAAAGAAGGGATCTAGTGCTTGCCCCTTGCATGAACCTATTCACTTGTCCTCACGCAGCTGCTGTTCACCCAAGGGGTATCCCCTTCCGCGCGAACCTATTGCTTGCCCTCAAACAGCTTCTGCGCACCCAGGGGGAAACCCCTTTCAAACGAGCTGGAGTGCCCAAAGAAGTGTGCATTGCCTCCAGCACTGCCCACCCCTGTTTGCTGCTGGCCCCCCGTGCTGACATGCAGCCCCTGCACGCTGGTGCGCGTGGGCATGCTCTGGCATTTCAGAAGCAGGGGCCCCAAGAATCCAGACGAGGAAATGGAGGAGCGCTCGCTGGTGTAACTATTGAACTGGTTGAGGAGGCCTGCAGCAACAGCGGTAGATAAGAGGAGGTAACGTCAGCGGGTGTCGGGGGGGGCTGGGATGAGGGCTACCAGTTTGAATCCAGATTCACGCCTGCTAAACCCCCAGAGGGGATTATTGGAGCAAAAGATGATCATGCCCCTTTTTTCTAAGCATTCCGTATTGGAATCATGCCATGATCACAGTGTGATGAGCCATTTTCTTCCTCTGCTGCATCATTTCATTTTGTACGGATATAATTGGCATCATGTGATGGGCCACTTCATTACTGCTGCATCACTTCATATTGTGCATATATAAAGTGCGTAATTGGCATCATGTCATTCGACCCTCCGTGAAATCTGTGCCACAAAATGACTCTGTGTAGGACTGGGTTGGTACCTGCCCCTTCTTTAGCATAACCATCAGAAGCCTTCTGGCCCACCACACCGCAACCAGAGGTCGTTTCAGGTCCGAAACACAACAGTTGTCCACCTTAAAACATTCCAAACCATCATGGAAATTCGGTTCAGATTAGGCTTGGTCCTGGCCCTCTTTGGCACCCCCGAAATAAGTCCTTCTCAAGGGAACTGGCTGAGTCCGCACACCTCCTCAAATGGCAAGCCTTTTTGCTCCATTTCGATTGCACTGATGTCGCTTGGGTGAAAGGACTCGAAACCATAATCACTAAAGATGACCCAACTTCGTACAATGGATGGCCTTGAGGGAGGTTCAGTGTTAAAAGTCAGGGTTCACGCTGCGCCTGATTAGGCACATAGCCTGAAATGGGCAATGTCCAGCTCAAGCGCTACAGGCTATCATAAGCTTAAACCTGCCTGTTACAAGCACCCTATGGTGGGAGCATGCAAAGCAAAGCTGGCCACAGAGGAAAGTGAACCCCTTAAACTAAAACACCGTGTCTGCATTGCTGCAACCAGCTACCAGGAGTGGGGTTTCCACAGGACAGGCATGCGCGTCTGCCTGCATTTGCATGTGTGCGCGTGGGCTCTCTCTCTCTCTCACACACACACACACACACACACACACACACACACACACGTGGACACATAGCACACACAAAACACACACACACGGGCCTCATGGGTTGAAGCTCAACAGTTGAAGGAAGCTCAACCTATGAAAACAATCTAGGGCGCACCTTGGTCTTGCTGGCCCTGAGAAGCGCGCTTCTTGGGTATATCAATGGTTGCGCTTTTCAGGGGTGCGGGTATCAATGGAGCAGCTGGCACAGGGCAATCGATGACTGCTTGTTGAACCTGTGTGTGTGTGTGTGTGTGTGTGTGTGTGTGTGTGTGTGTGTGTGTGTGTGTGTGTGTGTGTGTGTGTGTGCGCGCGCGTGTCCGTGTGTGTATTCAACGTGTGAGTTTACATATTCATGCTGAGGCCAGCTGAATTTTCACAGTGCCTCCTTATCCGGTCCACCATCTCCGAGAACAGGGAGCAGGAGAAGGATGCGTGTCTTTCAGCACATTCGGTTCCACTCACGACAAGAGTATCCTCAAAGCTCATGTTTTCAAGTTCCACGACAGTCCAGGACAACTGGCCGGACAGCGTCAATTGAAGGAGTCCGACGTCCACGGAAGAAGGCTGCAAAAGCTCTGAGAAAAATCCGGAGCGCCCCTTCGCAAATGATACGCGAAAGACGAGCAATTGATGTCAGAGTAAGGATAACAAATGTAAACTGCAATATTATACGTGTTTACGTTGTTGCGATATTATTGTTCCACACCCCCAAACCCTAGTGCGAAAAATATCCCATTTTTGCATACCAGAGTAGTATACTAAGATACAGGGTAGTATACTAAGATGATGAAACATATAAGAAGCTATTTTAAAACTATGTGTAGCTTGTCAGAAGGTCAGACCTCCCCTCTGAAGGTCAAATCAAGGGCCAGGTGAGGGTCACCCTGTCTTTTGGGTCCTTGCTGAGATTCATCCATATCCCTGAATATGAAATGTTTAAGTTGCGTGATACGTTGCATTTGCTGCAGTACGAATGAGGTTAACCTATAGGTCTTAGCTATGGACCGAGCTGCGCAGATGAATCAGCCAAGTTTATATCTGCATGCCTGAAATGCTGTGACAGATTTCTATGTCTTTGCATTTCTACTTTGAATCGGGTTGGCTTGGTTACAGGCACCTTGATTGCTTCAGCTGAACTTCCAACTCTTTTGTTATATGGTTATTAACTGTTATCAACTTATACCTGTTTGCCTTGCCTTCTCTGCCTATTCCTGCACAAGTGAGATAAACCTTGTAATTTTACAT
>OU611757.1:9925488-10085488 GCA_914767535.2 Dunaliella primolecta
ACGAACAAATCAGCCAAGTATCATCACTGGATGGCACTTCCTTTGAGACCCCTGTCTGTTCATGACGCGCCCTTTTCTGTCCCCAGGCATTTGCATCTTGATTTGGGCAAGCGCACGCTGAGAGCATTTTTTGCTTACATGCTCACACTTAAAGAGTTGAGAAACTTTGGCAGGAGCACACCTCTGCTTGTGATAGGTGTGACCAAGGAGGACTCCAAGATGAAAAGCATGCCGTGTTCCTTTGTTCTTGCGCTTCTGTGTGTTCTCTTAAAATAACATGCACATTTATTTTCTGACTTCCCCTCTTTTCATAAAGAAAGAAAAGAAAAACTACGTAGGCAGAGGACTCTCCCTACATCAATTAAGGAAAGGGAGACACATTGGCTCAAAAGAGCCGTGAGTCCCCTCCACCACTCATATACTCTTTCTGGACGAATCAGGCACTTTCTACTATTCTCAAGCTAGCTCTGAGGATGTTTTTCATTTTTTGCAGAAGCAAACACATGAGACTGACCGTTTTATTTCCGATCTCATGCATTTTTTCGTGCAGTTGGAACAGCTGAGCAGGCTGAGCAGCCAAACCACCTGGCTGAAGGTCAAACCCCATTGGAACTTGTAACTTTAAAATACACATCAATCAAATAGTGGTACAGCATGGTGAATGCAATAAGCTCGGTTTCCTCACATTCCAGCTCTGGAATCCCTCCCTCCAGATCATGAGGGAACAAATCAGCTCCCATCTGAGCATACTAGCAGCTGTGATAACCACAGCGAACAGGCGCGCCCGTGCTGACGTGGGACAGTACGGTGGCCACACTCTAGTGAGTAAGTGTCAAAGGCGTGCGGGCACTTCCAGGAAGTGCTGGTTGCTTGGCGCGCGCGCTATTGGTCATGAGTTCCAGCCAGGAAGGAACAGCCTGACAAAGTCCAGTGCTTCAGGCGGTCCTGATCAGTCAAGCACTGATTGCGGCCACTCCCTTCTTAGCAGCATCATCCAGGTCATCCGCAGTGATGATCGTCATGCCTGAGTTCTTCAGGATCTCCTTGCCCTGGGCCACATTAGTGCCCTCCAGGCGCACTACTAGAGGCACAGGCAGGGCAACCTGCAAAAAGAAAGCACCAACATGAACTGAAGGCATCCAGGTGTGAATTCGGAGTGGACTGCTGCTCTCCAACAACATACACAAGGACGTGTATGGCCATGTGCTGCTCAGCAGCTGATTTGACACTTTAACTGCACAACTGTACTGCACAACTATAATGCACTGTCCTTACTTCGCAGGACACAACCTGGACTCAGCATAATTTACACCCACCTGCTTGGCAGCGCTGACGATGCCGCCAGCAATGACATCACACTTCATAATGCCACCTGCATGTTGAAAAATGCGCATCCAGTATATGGCAGGGGCAGCAGAAGCAACAAGTTCCATGCATAGCATGGCTATACTCTTAAGGAACATGGTGGTGGAGCACCAGTTACAAGGTAAAATCAAGGCTGCATGGAACTCTTATGAAAAAGGGAGTGATGCAATCATCCAGAGGGATGAGGATGAGGGGCCATAGCAGGCTGCCGTGCATGGCAAAGGTTGCACACTTACCAAAAATGTTCACAAGGATAGCCTTCACTTGCTTGTCGCTCAACAAGATGTTGAAGGCGTCAATGATCTGAACAAGGAAAGGGACAAAAAACAAAGTCTTGTTGAGATATTCGATCTCATCAGTATTGAATAACACTTGACGAACCCTTCCATGTGCTATCAGCATAAGATCATTTCTGTTTAAGGCTTAAACTCGCCGTTCCCATTTATTGGCAACTCACACCTATCATCATCGAGCTCCATCGATGGAGAGCAGTTTTTCATGGACAACCATTAAGTCAACAAGGCCAAGCGCATGCACAGGTGAGAGCCACGAGGTGTGCTGAGTCAACGGAGCAGCACTTCACTAGAAACTTCGAGAAATTTTCAGCGAAGTGCACATGAGATACCATTGAGTTCTGAAGGGAAATCAGGGATATCTTCTCAGTTGTTGGTGCCTGGCAGGTCATGTATATACCGTAATATATAATATAAATATAATTATATAATATAATGTATATAATATATTTTATTTATTCATATTATATATATACGAGCTTCTGCAACCAATTTGAAACCTTGTTTCTCTGCACATAGATAGTTGTAGTGATTTGAGCACGGGGTGCACAAATGGATGAAGAGCAGACCACCACCCTTTGTCCGAACCAAACACTGGACAGGATTCTGGAGAGGGTGCTTCCAGTGGAGCCAGCTCATAAACTCTGCAAAAGAGCCAGTGTAAAAAGCTTCCCTTTCTCCTGCTACCTTATCACAAGGCTCGCACACCTTTGCTTGCCAACAAGGCTCACCCACCTGCTTCTCAGTGGCTGCACCCCCCACATCCAAGAAGTTTGCGGGTGCGCCTCCGTGCAGCTTGATGATGTCCATGGTGGCCATGGCCAGGCCTGCGCCATTGACCATGCAGCCGATGTTGCCCTCCAGGCCAATGTAGTTGAGGTCCGCCTTGCCAGCTGCCACCTCACTGCAAGCAAGGGATAGGCACTTTCTTGCTGTAGCAAATTGGCCCTTGTAGGCAGGTACAGCTAGGTGGTTTTTTCTTTTTGTCTTACAAGCACAAGCCATGGTTTTCTCTATTGTCAGGCAGGATTGCATGCATAAGAACCAAGAAGCTCCTGTGGTTGGCAGTAGTGACCACGGTGGCACAGGCAGCTGCACGGAAGGAGCATAGCCCTGCAACTAAGTTAACACACTATGCTGTGGCCCAGGTCGCAGCAAACAGGGAGGTTCTTAAAATGGTAGGCTTGATAATGTGCGTTAGCATGGAGGCACACTGGAGTTGGATTCAGCCGTCTTGCTGCAAGTAGCTGGAAAATTTTCAAGTGCATGGTAAATCGCTGTACGCTGTTGCATGCTTGCCCAAAACAGAATATTAGCTGAGGATTAAGATCCAGAAGCTGACCTCAGCCTCTCTGCGGCGTTCCCAAAAGCTGTCCAGGGCATTGAGGATGTTTTAGCTCCTCATCGAATCTACCACACTGAAGAGCCAAGCAACAAAGGGGAGGGCATCAAGCAGCCTTTCAGGGAGGGCAGGAGGGGTCAGCAGGCGTGTTTCAGGGCATCAAGCAGGGGTGTTATCAGCAGACATGTTTCAGGGCATCAGCAGGCGTGTTTCACGGCATCAAGCAGCCTTCAGAGAGGGCAGGTGAGGTCAGCAGGCGTGTTTCAGGGCATCAAGCAGGGGTGTTATCAGCAGACGTGTTTCAGGGCATCAAGCAGCCTTCAGGGAGGGCAGGTGAGGTCAGCAGGCGTGTTTCAAGGCATCAGCAGGCGTGTTTCAGGGCATCAAGCAGCTTTCAGGGAGGGCAGGTGAGGTCAGCAGACTTGTTTCGGGCTGTTCATTCAAACAAGTGAGGGTGTAGACCTGGGCAGGAGCGACCTGCCTCAAGTGTGCACGCAAGCAGAGCCAGGGGCACACATCTCCCAATGCACGCTCCTCATGCAAGGATCGTCATGCTGAGCAGCCTTGTTCCAGGCATTGGGCAGATTGGCCTCCCCTTTGGAAGTATGTCATAACACTGCTCCTTGTCGCTGATGGCACATTGAGCATGCAGAGCTCCGTTATGCAGCCACGGATGGCAGCAGCATCCTTACCGCGGGTCCATTTGAGATTCATCCCTGAGGTCAAATATCTCCTTCTGCCGGTACGCAGCATTCTCATCAAACCCTAGCTTGGCATCTGCCGCCAGCAGCGTCCCCTCCGGTGTCTCAGCCAGAGGGTTGACCTGCACAATCATTGGTGCAACAGTGAATTTGTGCGCACATTTCTAGCTGTTGTCAAAGGAAGCTCAGGCATGTCAAACCACAGCAGCGCACGTGGACTTTCCCAGCTCATGACGAGTCATGCTGCAAGTGTGTGCCGTTGCAGACATAAATTTTTAAAACACAGGGGCTCTTGAACTGGAGGGCAGCTGCTGTGCATGTGGGATGCAAGGAGCACCGTTCTTTACCCCCAGCAGAAAAGCATGACAGAGAAGGATGGGCATGCTCAGAGGGGATGTTGTGACTTCACAGGGCTGCTGCTTTGGCGAGTGAAGGCAATGCTTGCAGGCAGCCTTGCTCCAGACATGAATCCGCGCCGCGTCTCACCTCCACCATTGTGCAGTCCGACTTCACAAACATGTCGTACAGAGCCTTTATCTGTGCCTTGGCATCCGCCTGATCTCCTGATACCTGAGGGAGCAAAGACAGGCAAAGCCAGCATGACGTGCTGGTTGTTGCGCGCTGTGTGCTCCTCCCCCCCCCAAAAGGAACCTTCCTCTGATGGCAACTCAATGAAATTCTGCAATCAAGCACATTCCGAAGACAGTGCTGCGTTTGTCTCCCACAGTACAAAATTTGCACCACCTGTCATCAGGTTATTGCTTCTTACAGGTGTTCCCAACAAGGCTTCGCTCACTTTGAAGACTTGTTTGATATCTGTACTTCCTTTTATCAGAACAGAAAAAAATTTTCCTGAATGAGCTGACTGTCCTTTTTAAGGACAGGCTCGCAAGCAGCACCTTGACGAAGGCCCTTGTCTGACTGTAATCATGGAACCCTGCGCATTCCTTGAGCATCGCAGCCTTGATCTGGTCGCTTGCTTCCTGATTCAGATGGGAAACATGCTTTTGGATGCAGTCACTGAAGAAGCCTGAAGGCCCCCCGGCATTTACCAAAACTGCAACATGCTTGCTTTGAACCTCAGATTCTCCTCAACCCTAAGCATGCTCACATTAACAGTGCCTCACTACTCAAGCCTTGCTTTGGAATTGCCTGCCACATCATCCCAAATAGGTCCTGCTGCATGCCAGTGCCGCTGTAGGTTTGCTCACCTTCAGGCCTTCTACAATGTGGGCAGCTTGCTGGTCAGTGATGCCTGTGCGGATGTCAATAGGCACCTGCAAACAAGCGAAATTGGTGATGCAACCCATGTTATGCGCAGCAACAAAAATGCTGCAGTACACCCAGCAGTGCACGTTAGCACACCGTATACCTATGGTGCATACATGGTGGCAACCCTTCATGCACCACTGGTTCATCCCCAGCATCTGACCAAACACACAGTGATCATCTGCTCTCCGCGTCGGAGAGCCAACCTGCCTTGATGATCTTGTCTGGGTGCGCATGGGCAAGGTCCTCAATGCTTGTGCCGCCCTCTGAGCATGCGATCACGATCGGCCCCGCGGTGGCACGGTCCAGCATGATTGCAAAGTACATCTCGCGTGCCAGCTTCATCTTCTTGGCCACCATCAGCGTGTTGACGGGCTTGCCTGAAAAAGCAGGCACAGCATTGCAATAGGTTCTGAAAAAAGGGGTGGTAGAAGACAGGAATCATCACTGGAGGCATGGGGAGATTGCCATACTAAGAGGCATGTTGCACTGCACACGCTGCTTGTGCGTTTGAGTACAGTCCGTTTGCGTACAATTGTACAGGGGGAGTATATGCCTAAGGTGCGTGCTTGCGTGCATGCATGTGTGTGTGTGTTTGTGTATGTGTGTGTGTGTGTGTGTGTGTCCGTCCTCACTACTTGAAGTGGCACCTTTGGATTAACAAAAAGCAAGGCTGCAGACGCTGTCACTGACAGCTCACAGTGTGAGCGCAAAGGAGCGCAATCAGTTGGTAGCTTCGTCCCCATGTAGCATGCGCACCTGCGGGCCCCGTTTGCTTCGTTACCAATGTGCCCCCCAGCATCTGCTTTGCCAGCTCTACTGCCTTGGACTTCTCAGTGATGTGCACACCTCCCTGCAGCCCATTCGTGAATTTCCCCAATCCGCGGCCACCTGCCAGGATCTGACTTTTGAGCACGACCTGGGGGTAGATCCGCAAAAGTGCAAGCGTAATGATGAGCTATGCGGTTTTGGGGGCTCCATGCTCGTGGCAGTGGGCAATCAGCTTGAAAAATAGCTTGTGCAAGCATGCGGCATCACAAACAAGTTTATCAAACTCAGCTGTTGCGCAATGTGCAAGAGAGTTGGTAAGCTCACCTCCCCCTTTTCATCAGCCAGCTTATCTGCACCAGCCTTTACATCATCAATGCTGAAGGCTGGCAAGCCCTCAGGCACATGCACCCCGTACTTGGACATGAGTTGGGCGCTCTGCAGCATGCACAGGAGGGAGCAGGTTGGTTATGAGAACTCCGGCACCAACCTGAGTATGCTCGACACGGGAGCAGCTCGTGGAGGTCTTTGCAGGATGTGAGCTCATGCCTGGTATTCATGGATGTTCAGGAAGCGCTTCTGTTGATGGCCCAGAGTAGCCTGGGCGACTCTCCAGGCAGCATTGGTATTGCAGACACGGGACAGCACGGATGGCAGCATTTTTCATTAATAAGCTTTAAATGAATTCCTGATGCAGCTGCATTGTTTTCTCTACACCCTAACGAACGGATAGCTTTGTCAAAGGCTATGCAGTGTCTAAGAAGATAGAATTTGGTTAAGTTTCAATGTATACAATGTAGCAGATGCAATCATCTGCAGGCTAGCTGTCCATGAGGCAGATGTGCAACAGAGGATTGCATTGAGGCTGCACTGGCTTGCAACAGAGAAAAAGTGTTGGCTCAAGCTTGCCTAGACAAGCAGGGGAATGAACGATCTTCCCACCCTGCCTCTTTCAGCAGAGCTCCTGCAAGCGTACCTGCGTGTGTCAGAAGGCATCCTCTCTTCACCTGCGCCCCAGGTAAGGGAGCTGCTGAATACACGAGGGAAGGTGGATGCAGGTCAAGTGCACGCATGCACGGTGGAGTGAGGTGTATTTTGTTGACCTTGCATTTCTAGCCCGCAGTTTGTAGAGCTCATGTTTGAAACAAGAGTGAAATCAAGGCTTTGAAGTTGTTCTCGGCCCACGTCAAACAGCTAAAAAAAGGTGCACTCCCCAAGCTGGCACAAGCCTGTCCAACAAACTTGGATTGGAAGCATTCAACAGAGGATCCAGCATGCACCTTGCTTCTTGCCATGCCGACCGCTGCATGTGGAAAGGGCTTTTTGAGGAGTGAGGCTGGTCCCTGTCATGAAGTTGTCTGCTGTCAAAGCCTGCGAAGGTCGCCAAGAGACAGATTTGTGCCATGGAACACTGTGCGCATTGGCTCTGCAGGAAAAGACCAACGCTGGCCTTTCCAATGATCACCAGTATGCGAGGGCGCTCCAGGGTCTGCAGCTGGTGGCTCAATACCACCAAACCGCCATGATGCAGGCAAGCACGGTTGCGTGCGTGTTGCAGTGCAGGCAGTGCCTTGACCCATTGCCTTGAAGAATGCCACTACCAGGCAGTGGTGAACCTTTCCCTGCACGAGTGCTGGTGCAAGTACCCCTGGGGTTGGCGGTTGCATGAACCTGGCTGTGCATGGATGTGGAAGTTGGATTGTTTATGTGGGGGCCAATGTCAACGAATGGCTTGGTCCTTACCTATGCTTAGCACACCTGCAATTAAAACGGGCAGATTACAGCGTTGCCCCCTCTTTGTCCAGTCCATGTGCACATCTTGTCAATTGGAGCTATGTCCACAATTCTGCAATGTTGGGGGGGTCTTTTGATCTGCATGGCTCGGCATCTTCTGTAGGGACATGTTGTTGTCGGTGTGTTGCTTGTACTGCTGGCTATGAATGGTGTTGTGGTCTGTCCCTCCATCTCCCTCCTCTGCCTCCCTCAATTCCCTTGGATGTCTGAATTGTCAGTGGCTATGTGTGTGTGATGAGATTCGCAAGTTTGGTATCCATGGTTGACTTGTCCTTTTACGCCGTAACATGGCACAGACCCTGGCGTCTTGGCGGCACAACTTGCTGGAGGCCATGAACACCAGCAGGCCAAGGGATGCTGCCATCAAACGGGTGAGTGCAGGGCATGATGGCCATTGGTGTGTGTGTGTGTGTGTGTGTGTGTGTGTGTGTGTGTGTGTGTGTGTGTGTGTGTGTGTGTGTGTGTGTGTGTGAGTTGCTTTGCAACGTCAAGTGCCCTTTGGAGGAAGGGGGTGTTCAGAAGCTGACCCTGCAGTTATGAGTGTCAGACGGTCCAAAAGTTGAGAGGTTTGAGTGTCTGATGGGTTGTAAAGCCAAGGGATTGGAGTTTCTGATGGGTTTCAGAGCCAAGGAAGGAGCAAGCAAGTGTCCATGTCAAGGTTTCACCTGTCAAGCTAATCCCTCAATTTGTTCGACAAGTTCCCTACACCAGCAGAACGCCTTTCTCATAGCTTTGTGAAAAGTGTGGCAAGCTTGTGGCTCATAGAGAAAAAAAGTGAGTCAGGAGTCAGAGGCTGGAGACAATAAAAGAGCTGAGACTTCGAAGGTTGAGGGGCCAGGTTGGTGCCTCGGCCCTTCTTCGTGTTCATCAGCTTCTTTAGGCTAATTGTGTATAGGTTTTTGTGCGCTGCTCGCCAGCAATGGTGGGAGCCTTTGCTTGTCTACCCCTTGTTTCCTCTCACAAAACTGTCTTCCCATCTTTGCTTTGCTTTCTATTACAGTTCAGTGCAAAACACAACACCAACTTAGGGCTATTTGAACAGGCTTGTGTGCCTTGCTGGCCAGTGAGGTTGGATGCCTCTGCTTATTTACCCCTTGTTTCCTTCCAAGAACGCTGTTTTCCTTCTGTTTGTATCACTTGCGTGCACAGAGCATTTATTGAAACTGCTGGCTGCTCCTTTGATGTGTGTAGTCCATCCAGACCGCTGTCTTTTTGAAGCTTCAAGCTTTTTTCTCCCCGTGAGCTTAACCCAACCTTTTTGCAGCTAGTCTGGATGTGTTTCCTTCCCTTTGCAGCGCTTGCTGGAGTTATAGCCTTGCTTACACATACACTTGCTGCTGCCTCATTTCAGCCTCTTGGAGAAAGAGTGCACTCTTGAGGTCAACCCTGAAGCGACTCTAGTCTGCACATGCTTCTTTCCCTTTGCAGGGCATGCTGTAGCTGCAGGTCCTCACCCTTGCCTGACCACCATTTCACACATTCTTCCTGCAGGCTGTACTGATGCTGCTGTTCCTCGCCCCCTGCATTGTCCGAGCGCTTGGGAGCCACAGCTTCATTAAACCTCCCCACAATGAGCACGCACGGAGCACGGCTCTGCCTCATTCAACCTCCCCAGCATGGTCGCGCATTGAGCTCTGCTGCCACCGTGTCCCATCCGTGTGTGCTTCCCCACAGACTGTGCTGGAGCTGCTTGCCCCTGCTTCCCCCAAGTGCTCATTCACCCTCCTGACAACAGCATGGTCATGCACCGAGCACTGCTGCTACCATGTCCTGTCTGTGCGTCCCTACAGGCTGTGCTGGAGCTGCTGCTCCTCGCCCCTGCTTCCCCAAGCTCATCCACCCACCCCATAATAGCACGCACTGAGCACTGCTGCTCCTGGTTCACACGTTCCCCCACAGGCTGTGCTGGAGCTCCTGTTCCTTCACCCCGCCATGATGCTGCTGTCTGAGCTTGTCAGCCCCTCTGCACCAGCTGTCGTGGAGGGCAAGGATGCTGCAGGGGCGTCGACAGCTGGGCCTGCCAGGGGTGGCTCAGGCAGACGGCCACCCCTGGAGCCGCAGCACAGGCAGTTCTGCGAGCTGGTGCAGCAGTGAGTGCTGGGGAACGGGCTTGTCAGGAACTTTATGCGGTGCAAAGAGGGTGGAGGAGTCGGGTTTGTATGGTACAAAGAGGGTGGAGGAGCCGGGTTTGTATGGTACAAAGAGGGTGGAGGAGCCAGGTTTGGCAGGAAGTCACAAGAATGGCCCTGTGTGCTGGTGTAGCAATGAGTGCTGGAAGGTGAGGCGGGCTTGAGCCGTCCATCCTGGTTGGGAGGGGCGGGTTTGACAGGTAGTCACAAGCGCAGCAGTGAGTGCTTGGGAGGGGAGGAATGGGCTTGACAGTGGAGGGGGTGGGGTTGAAAAGCAAGTCACAAGAGAAGTTCTGTGAGCTGGCACAGCAGTGATTGTCGGCAGGGGTTGCTGAGGGAGAGGACGGGTTTGACATTGAACTTGTTCAACAAATAGTGGGTGGAAGGGGCAGGGTTGATAGGAAGTTACAAAAGGGCAGCTCTGTGGGGTGATGCAGCAGTGGGTGCTGGCACTGAGTGCTGTGGGAGGGGGTGGGTTTGATGTTGAATGAGTCAACACATAGTGGGTGGATGGGGGTGGGATTGACATTAACTTACAGGGGCAGCTTTGTGGGGTGGTGCACCAGTGGGTGCTGGCACTGAGTGCTGTGGGAGGGGGCAGGGTTGACATGAAATTAGTGTAATACACAGTGGCGAAGGTTGTGGTTTAGACAGAAGGTCATAAGGGCAGTTCTGCGAGGTGCAGCAGTGAGTGCTGGGTGGATGATCTGAGAGGCTTGACAGGGCTGTACATGCACATGCATGTCATTTTGTCCTGGTAAGTGGGATGCATACATGTGCTTGTATCATCGATTAAAGAAACGCCACACCCACTTACACCCCCCCCCCCCCACACACACATACACGCACACACGCACACATACACACAGACTCGCACAGGCAGGCAGAGTAAATGATGCTGTTGAGGATTGACTTGAGCACGGGCATTTTTGAGCTCTGAGACCAGCGCCTGCCCTCCGTCTTTGCTCTCCTGCTTTTT
The DNA here is from genome assembly GCA_914767535.2 of Dunaliella primolecta. Taxonomy (NCBI): domain Eukaryota; kingdom Viridiplantae; phylum Chlorophyta; class Chlorophyceae; order Chlamydomonadales; family Dunaliellaceae; genus Dunaliella; species Dunaliella primolecta. Next base: position 9,936,129 of record OU611757.1, read on the forward strand.
TCCTCCATTCCTTGGATCGCCCTTCTGTCGGGGCACAGCTCAACCTTGATGCCATTGCACTCAAGTCCCTCACCTCTGTCTGCATGGCTGTAGGTCCTTTACGGCCCCCACTTCTATTTTCATGGTTTGTGGCCCTTCTCACCTCTGTTTACGAAGCTCTTGGTCCTTCTCAATCCCCTACTTCTGTCTAAATGGTTTGTAATTCTGCCTGCTGAGTCCCTCACCTCTGTCTGCATGGCTCAGCCTTGGTGCCTGTGCCATCCCACACTCTGTCCCAGCATTGATGCCCTCCCTCCCTCGCAACATTGATGCCTGTGTCATCCCACTTTCCCTCCTCACTGGATGCCTGTGTCTTCCCACACTTCCTTCCAACTGGATGCCCTCGTCATCCCGCAGGGTTTGCTTCCACTGGCTGTTGGCAGCTGATGAGAAGTTACCAAGCGAATCGATGCCTGGAATCCGGCACTGCTTGCTGACTACGGTCACGGAAGCAATAGGGGTGAGTCATGGCTGTGCTGCTTTGCCAGCTACACCCTTGCAACTCTGCACCGATTGTTGCTGCATTTAGGGCAGTGTGCAAGAACACTGCTATTGGTGCTGGTTGTTGTTATTTACTTTCTGGCGAGGAAGGGCCAATGCTTGCTGTCTGCTCTGCCGCGTAGGGCTTGTGACCCACATACAAAGATGGCGCCTTGTGGCTTGGAGCATATAATGTTAGCACTTGGGTCAAATAAGCTTGGTCACGATTTTCCTGGGTCAGAAGAGCCCAGGTTGAAAGAGTCCAGTTCAAGAGTCAGAGGTCAAAATGAAAGTTTGAATTGAGCCTTTGTTTGGTAATGCTCAGTGGGGTTGAGGGAGTGTCGGTCAGCCTTGGGGGAGATTTACATGTATGCAGGCACTCAGGCATGGGGTGCGTGAATTCCGCAAAAGAGAGAGAGTGTGTAAGAGAGTGTTTGTGTGTGTGAGAGAGAGAGAGAGAGAGTCAAGTGACATCGAGAGCAAAGGAGTGAGAGTGCATGCCTTAAGGCATGTGAAGCCTGCAGGCGCAAATACCCGGAACCTAAATACTGCTAGTCTGCTGCCCTGCAACCCTGAGACTAGCACCCGTGCTGGGGCATGATCTCACTTTCAGGACTTTGTGAAGAAGTCACCTGTTGAAACTCCTTGTGCCTGCGCTGCATGTCATCCACGTCTTCCTATGTGCAGGAGCTGTTGCTTGTGTGCTTGGCCCCCATGTGCTCCTATGCTTCCCTTGTATGACTTCGCAGCATCTCTGTACATGTGGAGCATCATGCTATGTGCGCAGATTTCTTCTTCCCGCGTTCAAACCCTTGACTCCAAAGCACTCCAGTAACCCACATCATTGTGTGTAGCGTGTGCAGGCGCTGGCGTGCATATCCCTGCCCATGGTGGGCAGCCCCTTCCAGCCTCTGAATGTTGCTATGGGTTGAATATTTTTTCCCGTGTGTATAGGCGCTGTGTTGTGCATGTCCCTCTCCTCAGGTTCCTCATTTCCAATCGTTGCTGGTTGTTTAGCTCAGTTACATGGGGTTTTTGGGCTGGTTGTCACATCTTTCCCCATCTTACTGTGCGCAGGCGCTGTCGCGTGTGTCCTTGACTATGGTGGGCAGCCCCTTCCAGCCCCTGAATGTTTGTTGAAGTTGATTGTTTTTCTGTGTAAGCATACGCGCTTTGTTGTACATGTCCCTGTCCTCAGGTTCCTAATTTCCAATTGTTGCTGTTCAATTTTCTGCTCACATCTTCCTCCATTGATCTCTGTGCAGGCGCTGTCGCGTGTGTCCTTGACTATGGTGGGCAACCCCTTCCTCAAGCACCTCGGAGAGCGCGTGGCCCCCCGCAGGGATTCTGCAGGATCCAAGACGAACCAAGACTTGATGCGTGCACAGGTCAGTGATAGAAGGTAGATCTAAGGCCATGCTTTGTTTGCATAGGGCAAGGAAGTGGCGATGCCCTTTGGCTCTAAGCCAAGAGAATGAGGGAAGGGGCAAAGGAAGAGCTTGAGGACAGCAGGAAATAGTTGGCAATACCCTGGCAGGCCGACGCTTGGCAATACGCAGCTCCCAGCTCCTTCAGATCAAGCAGGGACATCTTAAATGACACAACAGAAGGAAGTTCCTGGATGAAGGTCCAGCTCCTGCAGATCAAGCAGCCTGGGCGTGACTTCAGGTCATCCAGTCCTTTGGGTCATATTTTAGAGTTGGAAGATGCAGAGGAGGTTAGCACAGCCCCTGCGCAAGGATGACGTGTGCAACAATGGGGCCGTTTAGCCAAGACCCCTTTGGTGAAAGAAGAGGATGGAAGCGAGGCCCAGGGTCAGAACAGGAGAAAGTTGTTCGTTGTCTGTACCTCCAAGGGCATCTGTTCTGAAGCAAAATGAGGGAAGACTGTGCCAGGCCAGACCAGTACGGCCAGCAGGCTGCTTTCAGGTTTTTCAGGCTGCCCAGGCCCTGCCCTGCAGCGTGTCAGGGCAAGGTGGCCTGACGTGAAATGACAAAGCACCTGCAGCATTCGTGCCCCTAGCCAGGAGCCATGGAGAGTGTTTGCTACAAAAAACATTGGCGCGCCTGACATGCACGTGCAGGCAGGCAGAATATGTGACTTACAGGGCCTTGTTGTAATACGAGTTTGGGGGTTTCGTGTTCACATAATTCCCTCGCCTGGCCATGTGAGGGTGTAAGCTCCTCTGGCAAAGGTTTATGCACGATTCTTTGCCTCATGAATTGCACATCCTGGGCTTAGGCAGTGGTACGTGTCTCATCTACCTGAGACACAGAAAAAAGCCTAGAACAAAACGTGGATCCACACACACACACAATTGTATGCCCCATACAGATCCTGCGCCTGTGCAGCGGCATGCGCCTTGTGCAGCTGACCATGGACTCCGATGAGGGTGTGCGTGAGGCTGTGTCTTGGCTGCGCCGTGCGCATCCCCTGAGCCACACTACCACGCAGCGCAAGTCGCAAGTGCACCACGCGCTGGCAGAGATGATGTCAAACGTGAGTGCTGGCCAGGAAATGGTCATCTCTTCAGACATTCGTCATACAAAAGGAGCCGTCTGTTGTCTGTTGCTTGAAGTGTTTTACCTTTTTTGCTGCGGGCACACTACACGAGTGCTGCACTGGCAGAGATGGTGTCAAGCGTGATTACAGACCAGGAGTGCGAGTGCATATGTATGTAAGTGTGTGACGTATACAAGTTCGATGGATTGCGTGAATATGAAGGAGAATGCATGAAGGGTGAGAAGTGTGGACCCTGTCAATCGCATGCTAGTCTTGGCCGTGTAGGTGTGTGGCCTCTGGTGCAATGCATGCTACCCTCTCCTTACCCTGCATGGCCATGATAACCCGGCAGTTTTCTTGACGTCATTCCCTCAAATCACCATGCCTTGCTTTTGTGTGCAGATCTTGTGGCCCCTGGTTCGTAGCGAGCTGCCGCTCTCCTGCCCCCACATCAGCCATGATGTGCTTGATGAGTGGTTTGCCCTCATCATGCAGCTCAAGAAGGACATCTGGTCATGGACGCAAAAGCATGACAAGCACACCAAGGTACGTGCAGACGCACGGTAAGCATGACTGGGACATGGCAAGCACCACCATCAGGAGCATGACAAGCACACCCAGGTGCATGCAGAAGCATGGCAAGCATGACTGGAGCATGGCACATCAACAGCATGTCAAATATGACTGGATCATGGCACATCAACAGCATGTCAAATATGACTGGAGCATGACAGGAGCATGGCAAATCAAAAGCATGGCAAGCATGACTGGGGCATGACAGATCGGGAGCATGGCAAGCATGACAGGAGCATGGCAAATCAAAAGCATGGCAAGCATGACTGGAGCATGACAAGCATCACCAAGATGCGTTACCAGGATGGGAAGTGGAGAATGGATGAGCTCAGTTGGTAGCACGTAACGCTCCCTTCATCCGCACGATGAGTGATTGAGCACCCATGCATTGTGAGTTCCAGCGTGCCAGCCTGGTAGGCTGCTGAAGAGAGGTGCTCAGTTGTCTGACCGTGATCCCTTGGCCCATCGCAATGTACTAGGAGATGATGCTGGCATTCAATGAAGTTCATGTCATGCAATTTCAGTTGGTGATGCCAGTGTCACGTAATGATCCTTTGCTGAAAGATTTTCTTTCCTGCTGTCGATTTGCTGTCTGCTGCAAGCTCCTCCCTTCCCAGATCCACATGTAAAACCGATTTCTCTACACTCTTGATTTGTTCTCACCTTTTTGCGTGGTTCGACCAAATGATATGACAAAGCAAGCAAACTTGTCTCTTTACCGACGTGCATTGTGTGTTTATCAAGCAGTCAAGATATTTGCTTTTCAAGAAATGAAACATTATTCATGAGCGTGCAGTAAACTGCCCCCATACATACGTATTCATGTAGGTGTCCTCCATTTTATTCCTAAACAGCATAATGAGAATTTCCAGCGTGCTCTAGGCCAATTGCCAAGCACACATTCCTGGATTTGTGCTGTGCTGCGTGCTCTCTTTCAGGATGGCTGGACCCTAAATACAATTCTCGTGTGCCTCCTGGACAACGACCAATACCCTGTCAATGTGGACAACACAGTGGATTTCTTCATCAGGCAAGCCCCCAAGTGTCGCTTGGGTTTGCGAAAGAAGTTTGAGCTTTGTCCCAGGAGGCTCTTGAAAGGGCCGAAGAGGTCCTAGAGGGGGGGCTGTTTTGAGCCTCTTTTGCAAGGTGCTCAACCCGCTTTTCCCCAGTCTTGCACAGGACTCATAGCCAGACGGAGGCAGTCGCAATTTCTTGAAAACTCATGTCCTGATCATTGCATCCATGTTTGCAACTTGATCATTCATTCTTGCTTGTTGTCAAGACTCATGTCCGCATGGAGAGATGCAATCCCTGCATCTCTTGATGAGCCTCCTCAAAGGGCAGAATCGACATGCTGGCCACAGGCTTGAAATTCCTTTTTTTTTCTAAAGGCTTAATCGATGCCTGTTTGCCACAGCTGCATTTGTCTGAATGAGCACGTCCTTTGCGCAAAGGTGGCATGCACCAATCCCTGCTGCAACTGCCTTCCTTTAAGAGTACCCCAGCACATGGTGCATGCCTGTGTGCAAGCCTGCCCAAAGTGGTTTCAAGGCGTTCTAGGCTGAGATGCTCACATTGACACCTGAGTGCGCGTGGTGTCTAGCACGCACATGCCCACACGCCCATTCCCCCACCTCTTATCCCCCTTACCCCCCAAACACACGCGCCCACACCCAACCCACTCACCCACCCACTAACATGCGCGCACACACGCATGCACGCACGGACACACGCTCATGCACACACACACACACAGGCAGCTGAAGATCAAGGAGCTGCGTGGCCTGGTGATGCGATGCCTCATCCAGCTCATCATCTCCTACCTCGTGCGCTATGGCAAGGTGTGTGTGCGCGCATGCAAGGCGGCTCAACACCGGTGCATGCTTTCTACTGTGCATTGCAGTTTTGGGCGTCAGTCCGAGCAGGGCATCAGACTGCGCATGCTTCCTCAGGTTGCCACCAGTCAGGAAAGCGCATCAGACTGCATGGCTCATTGTCTGTGTCCTGGTACACATGAAGAATTGTGTGATGGCAGCACTATTGAAGAACAAACAATGCTGTTTTATGCAGATGGTGACTATTCCTGTGGCAAAACTGAATGCTCTGCTGATTACCTTGTCACTGCTTTCCGGGTTGCTTGCCTTTTATGCAAAGGCCTTGCTGGTGAAAGGCCATGCTAGTGTCTTGTGCACAACACTTCATGTGCAGGATTGGCAAACTCGATATAGATGTATGCCATGTATCTTTCGACCTTCATCCCAAAAGCAGAACTGTATGACATAATTCTATGGATTTGTTTAACCCTACCAGTTATTGTGCCCCCTTTCTTGCGCCACTCTTTATCGATAGGTGACAGAAGGGAGGACTTTAAGTGGGTGCAGAGACGTGCTTCCTTTTTCCCTGCAAATGCTAGGCCTGTACCAGAGCAGAATTATCACGCACATGCATACATGCCTATATGCCATAAAAAAGCTTTGGTGCCTGACAAGTGCGGAACATCTTTGCTGCTACATGCTCACACAAGTTGCATGCATGCAATACTGTGATGATGAGCCTCGAGGCTGCCACAGAACAAACAGGTGCAAAACAACAAGGAGAACAATGCATATCAACAAGTGGAACAAGTGCAGGCAATCAAAACCTTGCTTGCATACCCGTGCATGCCACAGGGAATGATCGTGGGGCTGTTGCTGAACAAAAGTGGGAGGACCAAGTGGTCAGGCCACTGCTAACGACTGCCGAGAAAAATGCAATGCGCAGAACACGTGGCAGGATGTCATGGACAACCAAAGCTCTGCTTGCATGCCTCTGTCACAGGGAGGGATCGTGCGTCCGCTGCTGAACAAGTGGCTGGACCATGTCGTCAAGCCACTGCTGACGACTGCCAAGAAGGGCGGCTTTGGCATCAGCGAGCTGCTGGTGCGTGCTTGTCCCTAAGCGCAGCCCCTTTGCGTGCTGTGATTACTGTGCAGATTGTTGTTGTGATTGCAGCATGGACCGTGTGATGATGTGCGCTCCACTCACGTGTGGCGCGTGCCTTGTGTTGATGTTGCTCCATTTGCGTGCGGCGTGGGTCTTGTGATGATGGTGCTCCATTTGCGTGCGGCATGTGCCTTGTGTTAGTGTGTGCTCCATTTGCGCGAAGCATGGACCTTGTGTTGATGTGTTCTCCATTTGCGTGTGGCATGGACCTTGTGTTGATGTTTGCACCATTTTGCGTGCAGCGTGGGCCTTGTGATGATGGTGCAGCATTTGCGTGCAGCATGTGTCGTTTGTTTGTGTGTGCTCCATTTGCGCGGAGCATGGACCTTGTGTTGATGTATGCTCCATTTGCGCGTGGCCTGGGCACTGTGTTGCAGCTGCAGGATTTGCATGTGGCATGAGCCTTGTGTTGATGTGTCCTCCATTTGCGCGTGGCCTGGGCATTGTGTTGCAGCTGCGACGCTCACATGTGGCATGAGCCGTTTGTTGCAGCTGCGACGTTCACATGTGGCATGAGCCGTTTGTTGCAGCTGCAACATTTGCATGTGGCATGAGCCGTTTGTTGCAGCTGCAAGATTGCATTTGTGGGCTGTCTGTGCTTGCACGCATGCGCAACCTGCTCCTGTGCTGTGGGCACTTGGCGGACCATTTTATATGGGTGCCACATGCGCGGTTTGGGCCTTGTCTTCATGTGTGCTTGCATGGCAATGGCAACACACCTGTTGTTGGTTTTACTCCACAGCACACATCCACGGTGCATTTCCTTATGCTGGGAGTCAGGAAGGTGTGCTCAAAGTGGTTCCCTGAGCTGCTAGTCTAGAACGCATGCCAGTGCTTGCGTGTCAGTGCTTGCCAGTCCTTACATTTCCAGTGCATGCCAGTGCTTGCCAGTGCTTGCCAGTCCTTGCATGCCAATGCATGTCAGTGCTTGCTCAAGGTGCATCCCCGAGCTGCTAGTCTAGCATGCATGCTGGTGCTTGCGTACCATTGCTTGCGTACCATTGCTTGCGTACCATTGCTTGTGTGCACACCAGTGCTTGCATGCCAGTGCACACATGTGCGGCCTGTTTGTATGCAGTGAGCACTTTGCAGGCCAATGTGAATGAGTGCGACAATGGATTTCGTGATCATGCGTGTGTTGGGCATCAGTGAGCCACGGGTGTATCAGTGAGCCACGGGTGTATGTGTGTTTGCTGAGTGTGACATTGGGTTTTGTAATTGAGTGTGTGTTGGGCATCAGTGAGCCACGGGTGTATCAGTGAGCCACGGGTGTATCAGTGAGCCACGGGTGTATGTGTGTTTGCTGAGTGTGACATTGGGTTTTGTAATTGTGTGTGTGTTGGGCATCAGTGAGCCTCTGGTGTGCGCATGCGTGCTTGCTTGCACACCCAGCGGCTCCTTCAATGGTGGTTGCAAGCGACGCTTCATTTAATTTAAATGATACCGATGCTCGCATCTGTGCTTACCCACCTAGCAGCTCCTATTGCCCAGGCAAAAGTAGCGCTCAAGGTAGTCCATGTGATTAGCACACCTCTGTTTTCTGTCGCAGGGTGCAGATGTTAGCAAAAAGTTCTTATGCATGTTTTGCATTGACATGCTGACCGTTTGAAGGCCCTGTAGTTGGCCGCAGGCATGCAGGTCAGATGTGCACGTGCGCAGGCATGCAGGTCTGATTCGCACTTGAGCAGGCATGCAGGTCAGATTTGCACTTGTACAGGCATGCAGGTTCGATTCATGCAATGTACATCCAAAAACGCTCATGTTGATAAAAGACAAAGGCAGCATGCACAGCCCTGGTAGCAGGCTGCGCAGCAACTGAGAGCAACAGGTTAATGTGTGCATCTCAACCGTCTGCATTGAGTCGTGTGCTTCTTTTGCCACAGAGTATGGATGAGGTATGAGCCAGCCTCTGATGGGGCTGAGTGTTCTCAGGCCAAGATAACATGGTTACCCCCCCCCCAAATAACACACACCACATACATACCCACACAAACACACGCATACGTGCAGGAGATGACTGCTCCCATTGCTGAGCTTGCGCCCGAATATGCAGTGGGCACCATCATCCTGGATCTACTTGCAAGCCAGGTGTGAGCAGTGTTTCTTGTCTGTTCGCTCTACTAAAGATTGATGGCTTTAGTCTCTGATGTTGTTGCACAGCCCCTCCCATTTCTTTTTTCGACATCTTTTCTTGTTATCTCGTGAAAGATTGTGAAGATGGTACCCTTCATTGTCCAGCCTCAGCACAAATTACAGCTGAGTAACATCTTTACTGCATACGCTGTGATAAAGCAAGTCAGTCAGTATCTGCAGCATTCTTTCAAAATTTGAATTCTTTGCATACGCTGGGATTCAGCAGAGCGTACAGCATTTTGGGTATCAATCACGTTCTTTGCATATGCTGAGATAGAGCATGTGGCATTCTTTGCATACGCTGAAATAGAGCACGTAACATTCTTGCATGCATTGAGATAGAGCAGAGCATGCGCCATTTCCAGTGGGAGGTCTTTTGCGTTTTTGTGCAGCTGCTTTATTACTTGATTTGTGTCTCAACTGCTGATCCATGAAGTCTTATGAGCTGGACAAAACGCAAAGGACCCATTATTTACGTGTTGCATGTCTGTATACTCCGCATACGTGTGTAGTAAATCATTGCTTTCCGTAGAGCGTGCATGCAGCTCGAGAGCCTTGCTGCTCTTGTTTGCCACAGGGAACCATGCATCAGAATTCTGCGCAGGTGCATTGGCTCGGATGTTTTTTCCTGCGTAGCTTGCGCGTGCGTGCTCGCGCCTACACACACACACACGCACACACACACACAACACACACGCACACGCACTCGCACACGCACACGCACACACACACGCACGCAAGCACACACACACGCAAGCACACACACACACACACACGCACGGACGCAAGCACACAAGCACACACAACACACACGCACGCAAGCACACACACACACACACGCACATGCACACACACATACACACACAGGTGCCTGACTGCACGCTCGCCAGCCTGCGTGCTCTGTATGGCATGGTCACCACGGTGCCCCCTCAGCTGACGCCCCTCCTTGCCAGAGCCACCGACGCTTTTGACACAACTGTGGCTGTGGACAGCGCTGCTGATTTGCCGATCTCTTCATTTACAAGTGAGTGCAGCATATTCGTTGTGTACAGAGCACGTGCCTTTGACACACCTGTGGCTGTGGACGGTACTGCTGATTCGCCGCTGTCTGCTTTCACAAGTGAGTGTGGCACGTGCTGGCACTGTCATGTTTGTTTGTTACTTTGTCGCGCCTCTGCAGCAAGGGCGGCTATCTGCAGTTGGGTGTGCCTTGCCACAAGCACGCCCCCCCTTTTTTTTAAAGCGAGCAAAACAAGTGCTGTGTTTTTTGTTGGCCGGCTGTCTGAGCAGGCACAGGGGCAGGCATGCTGCAGGGGGTGCTTGTCTGTCCTATAGCAGCATATGTAGATATGTTCCAGAAGGCAGTGTAGTGTCATTATGGCTGTAGGTATATGCGGCATATACCATATCATATAATATGCCAGATGGTGTAGAAGGTACCGTTGTTGTGGCTGCCGTCAGCAGGGTGCTCAGGTGCTCTGTTTGATCACGCACCGCAGCTTGCTTGATTGATCAAGGGCTCTGTTTGATCACGCACCACAGCTTGCAGACCTGCCCTTCAATGTTTCAGTCAGATTTTTGGCATGGACTGTCTCAATGACTCCGAAACCAGCGATGCTGGCTCTGCCTTGAGAGTATCCTTGGGTCCTCGCATAGCTGTGCCCAGATGTCCGTTGCAAGCACACACACATTTCAGCTGCATGATGCAGATCTCTGCATCCCTGCATTATAGCTCCGCGCAACAATTGCACATGCATGTACCCCGCGTCTTGGCTTTTCAAGAGCTGCACGTGCCTGTGCCCTTTTGCCCATTTATGTGTTCATGTCCTTTCACAGAGGGCCAGCCTGGTAGCCATACCGTAAGCCGGACCACCAGCGGACACTCAGGCACCACACGCGGCAGTAGCCACAAAGTCCAAGCAGGTGTGTGTGTGTGTGTGTGTGTGTGTGTGTGTGTGTGTGTGTGTGTGTGTGTGTGTGTGATGTCAAGCCTGCTAAAGCGTAGGTGCTTATGAGTTTCTGGAGCCGTCAGTGAGTGGGTATCTTCTGGAGTGCAAGTGCTCTGGAGCATTCAGTACGTGCATGTCTTGTGAAATATAGGCCCTTATTGGGCTACAAATCCTTCACTTCGTGCATTTCTTTGAAGTGTGGGCGCTGAAGGAGCCATTTGCATGCCTTTTAAAGTGCAGGCGCTGATGGGACTCCAAAGGATGCATTTCTGGACTGCTTTCTCAAGTACATGGCCAAACTTGGGGCTCTGCATTCCAGCCTTGCTCTTTCCTCTTGCCCCCCCCCCCCCCCCAACGCCTGTATGTGCTCCTTGCTCTTTCTCCAAACTACAGCATTTAGGGTGGTTTTCATGCGCCAGGTCTGATTCAGCGAGGCAAGCGCCTCTTGACCGGTGCCTGGACTGTCTTTGGTGCTTTGGGGTGTCACCTGCCTTATCCCACGCTGTCCAGGGGGCTATGCTTTCCCTCCCAACTGCCTGCCGTCAGGCGTGAGCATCCAGGGTGGCTTGGGTGTGCTGGATCTGCTGCAGCGCAGCATGCACCCCTGTCACCCATGCCTACGATGTCTGCTGCTTACTTTTCCACCTATCACCCAATTATCACCAATTGTTCAAGGCGCTGTGCTTTTCATTCCCCGCTCTGCCAGCAGGCGTGGGCATCCAGGGTGGCTTGGGATGTGCTGGATCTGCTGCAGTGCAGCATGCACCCCTGTCACCCATGTCTAGGGAAGTCTGCTACTTCCTTTTCCACCCATCACCCTATTATCACCTACCGTTAAAGGCATCTGCGCTTGTCATTCCCCGCTCTGTCAGCAGGCGTGAGCATCCAGAGTGGCTCGGGTGCGCTGGAGCTGCTGCGGCGTGGCATGCACCCCTTTGACCTGCTGGGCATCGGTCACCTCATGCCCAAGCTTAGCAGCACGCTGTCCAAGCTGCTCACCACATGGCATGCGTGGTACGGCACGAACGCAGGTGCGTGTGTTCTTGTGTGCATGCACGTGTGTGTATATGTGCGTGTGTATAATTTTGTGTCTTGTGTGTCTTGTGTGTGTATGTGTGCGCCTTGTGTGTCTCGTGTGTGTGCATGCTTGTGTGCATGCATGTGCAGGAGGTGCAATAATACTGCTGGTGAAATGAGGTGCAACGTACTGGCATGTGCATGTCTTTTAGCCTGGACATCAGGCTGCCCCTGATATGTGGTCATTCTTGCCCCACCTGCACCAACAAAAGTGGCCATTCTTGCCCCACCAGCACCAACAGGTGGTCATTCTTGCCCCACCTGCAGCAACAAAAGTGGCCATTCTTGCCACACAACTGCACCTCAAGAGTACCAACCTGCATGCACAGCCTGCATGGGCCGCTAGATTTGGAAACCCCTGGGGCTTAGCTTGCCAACACCCCATAGCATGGTCTGCTTTGCAACTTCCATTTTCCAGCAGGTTGCTACCATGAACACAACACCAGCACAGCCATGCTCTGCTGCCTTGCATCATCAGAGCCTCATTCCCTGCATCTAACAGCTTGCATGTGCCTGCATCAGATGCGTAAGTCGACGCTGAGGCAAAGCGCGCCAACACTCAATGCTTTGTTCCGTGCGCAGCCTCCAACAACCCAGAGGACTACAGCTGTGTGCGCAACACACACGTTGGCATGTTCTGCTGGCTCATTCACCTCATCCAAACCACAACAACACGTTGCTGCTTTGTTCTGTACGTAGCCTACAACAACCCAGAGAACTACAGCCGTGAGCGCAACACCAACGTGGCCATGTTCTGCTGGCTCATCCGCCTCATCCCCTACACCAAGCCAGACCAGTGGGGCAACTGCAAGCCACTCGACCTGCTGCCCACGTGCGTGACTTCATGCATGCGGTTGCTGCTTGTTGCTGCACGTAAATTCATGCATTTGTGAATGTTCAACATGGTGCTCATCAGCTCCGCTGTATCAGGCTAGGCCAGTGGGGTACCCGCAAGCCACAGGACATGCTGTCCACGCGCGTGACTTCATGTGTGTGGTCGTTGCTCGTTGCTGCACACAAATGGAATGCAATCGTGTGGAATTAGTATTTTAGACCGTGCCTTAACACCAAGCCAGACCAGTGGGGTTATTGCCAGCCGCAGATCGTGCTGTCTGCATGCATGATCCATGCCCTCTTTTTCTTTTTGTTGCTTTTTATTTGAGTCCAGTGCCAGATTAAATCTGCATGGGGCGACAGCAAGCTGCAGGACCTGCAGCCCATATGCTGGAATCATGTGTACCTTGTTTGCGGCCCATATGCTTGACTCGTGTTTCCTTTTGTATGCCTGCTGGGACCCTTGCTGCTGGACCTGATGCCTACGTGTATGACACATGCGTACACTTATGCTAGACTGCATGCAAAATGTAATGCAAGTGAAGGGCCTGGAAGCGCCTTGGTGTCCTAATACTCCATGGTGTTTGACAGTGCCCTGGAGTAAGCTGCTGACATTGCTGCCCATGTACGTGCTGGCGTCATGCGGAGCGCTTTGTGTCGTGAGCGCAAGAGTGTGTTCTCAGCATGAGCATTGTGTCTGTTTCTGAAGGCCCCTTTGTCCGTCCAACTGTTTTCTCAGGCAAGAAGTTTGAAAGTCAGCAAGCATGCGCGTGCATGCTTGTGTGCATGTGCATGTGTGTGTGTGTCTGTGTGTCTGTGTGTGTGCCTCTCTTTACCTGGTGGGTGGTGGTCACAGCATGTAATGTCCTTTTGTGCCCTTGCTGCCTGATCACCCACATGGAGCCTTCCATCAGCAGGACACTTCCATAAAGCCCTCCATGACTGACTCTTTACTCAGCCCCTGTTGCAAGTCATGTGCTGCTGGATCACTTGCATGGAGTCCTCTGTGCACAGCACACCTCCATGCATGCTACCCAGGCATGCTGACTGTCTGTTCTGTTCCTGTCGCATGTGCTGCGCAGCTACATCACACACGTGGAGCCCTCTGTGCGCAGCACTGCTCATGAGGCGGTGCTGGCCCTCGTCAAGGGGCTGCCGCATGTGCGCAACATGATGCTGGTGTCCTACGTTTCTTGCTTGTCCAGCCTGAATGACGACCAACACCAGGTGTGCTTTGGCTGTGTGTGTGTGTTGGTTGCTGCTATGCTGGGTACGCTTCCCAGTCAGCACCAGCTTAGGCAGTCCTGCATCGCTGCACGGGTAGGTCATCATGGGGTTGTGAACACAAGCTGCTGCTGCCTTACTCCTGCTTGCTCATAAGTGTCACCTATCACAAGCGCCCTTCATTTTCACACACATACACACGCACAAACACACACATCACATACACACATGTCACGCGCACAAACACACAAATGTCACATGCAAGCAAGCACCCAAGAATGTGTGCACTCACCCACCCATACGCATCCACCCATGAGCATTTTCTGCCTCACATTTCCAAACCATTTTTGCATGTACATGCACACAACCCTGTCATCCCTTGGCCATGTATCACCCCTCTGTGTTAGTTTGCAACAACACGCACACGACCCCTCATTCTTCGTGATGCATCACCCTTTTGTGTTTGAATGCAACAACACGCGCACAAGAACCCCTCGTCACACATCCCATGTTATGCATCACCCCTTTCCCTCTTCCTCACATCCCTCGTTATACACCCTCACCCTCCTACCTCAACCACACATCCCTCGTCTTGCATCACCCTTGCGCGTAGTTGGTCCGTGCGGGCCTCGTCGCCCTCCGCACCCTTGCGCGCGCATGGCTCTCTTGCCTCTCAGAACGTGCGCATGCGCGTGGCGGCGGCGCCGGCTGCGTGGAGGTCTGCTGGCCAACTCCCTCTGGCACCAGAGACTCACTGGGTCTTGCCAACGGTGGCACCAATGCCCTCAATGCGGCAGTAACAGCTGCTGCAGGGGGAGCCTCGGGCACGGCAGGGGGAGGGGGCACGGTGGCTCCGGGTGTGCTGTCTCGCCTGTGGTGGTGCTGCGAGCTGAGCGGGCCTGATGCGCTGCTCCTGGATGTGCACCGGTTGGAGGGTTTCGCGATGGGTAGGGGCCTGGTCAGTGCGGACGAGGGCATTCGGCGGGAAGCGCTGCAGGTGAGCAGCGCTGCTGTTGCTGTTGCAAGAACCAGGGGTGTCATGTGTGCGATGTGGAGGGGAGGCTGGGGCCTGGTCAGTGCGGTTGAGGGCATGTGTTGGGAACCGCTGCAGGTGTTGGAGTCGCAGTCGTGAGGTTTGATTGAAGCGCTGCAGGTGAGCAGTGCGGAGGGTATTGCAGTTGCAGTTGAGAGAGGGCTGTGTGCTATAGGTGTGGGATGCATGCGATGTGGACAGGATGGCTTTAGCCATGGAGCTGGGGGTGTTCAATGAAAAGGAGGGCATCTGGCTTGGGACGCTGCATGTGTGCTGCGGGTGATGCATGCGTTGAGGAGCCTTGCTGTTTGAGCTCAGCCTGTTCCAACAGACCTGCAATGCCCGTTCCATACTGTTAGTAAATTTAAACTTGATCAAAGTGTTGGCAAACTTGTCCGCGCTGTCAAGCCAGCAAACGACCCAACCCTGGTCTGCAAACACATGGAAAGTGAAGGTTCCTTTGTCGAGTTTCCTGGAGAGCACACAGGCCTGTCATAAGATCAAGCATCACTGTTGGTCTTATTCCTGGGGTACCAGCCTCACATCAGGGTAGGTCCTTTGCCTGCACAACTGTGGAAGCAGGCTTGCATTTTGCTTCACACACATACACACACAAACACACGCACACAAGCACACACACATGCATCCTCACAGTTCCTGGAGATGCTGCGGTCCCTGCACCGCGCCATCCTCGAGGCGCAGCCTTACTCAGCGCCCCCCCAACCCTCACTGCTGCCAGAGCTGCTGCTACAGGGCAGCGCTGCAGCAGCAGGCGGTGCAGGTGCAGATGGCACCGGGACGGTGTCCAACTCCACAGGTGTGCTTTGTGTGTATGAATGTGTGCGAACTTCAATCCCTGTACTTGTCTCTAAGCAAACCTGCTCTCTGCTTCCATCCTGTCGCAAGCGTGCTCAATTCACACCACATATGCAGCCCCATACTCTGCTCTGGTGTGCATCTTGCACAAGCACGTCCGCCAGCTTGAGTGTCCCGTGCACGTGCAGGTGTCATCTGTTCTAAACAGCTCTAACCACAGATCCATTCATCTTCAGCTCATGAATGTGCTCCCTTACACACACATACACACTGATACACACCTACACACCTGCACACACGCAGCCCAATTGCGTGGAGGCGGCACCGGAGGGTCTCAACCTGCGCATCGGCGAGGGGCTTCTGTGCAAACAGGCCCTGGTAGCAGCAGCGACGGAAGTGCGTGGCTGGAGGGGAATATGCTGGTGGCGGGAGGGGAGGGCCCTCAGAGCCCGGGCCCGCGTGGCCTTGCAGACATGGTGGTGAGTGTGGGAGTGTCAGAATGTGTGTGTGTGTGTGTTAAGGCGGCTCTTATTGCTCTTGCTGTTGTGGGCCAGTAGTTGCTGGTGAGTATCGGGAGTTGGGATGCCGGTGAGATTGCAGGATGGGATGCATGTGACTTTGGGAGTTGAAATGCCAGTGAGTTAGCAAGTTGGGATGCGTATGAGCATGTGAGTTGGGGAGTTAGGATGCTGGTGATTTTGCAAGCTGAAATGCCAGTGAGTGAGGGAACTAGGGTGCTGGGTTGCTTGGGGTTGGGGAGCACTGCATACACTGCGTGCTCTGCAAGGGGCTGCACATATTGTGATAAGATGGAGCAAAACTGTGCTGGGTACCATCCTTTATTGGGTCCACTCCAGTTTGCGCCAAATTACAAGGACGACGCTTGACCTGAGCATTGCTCAGGTTGCTAAGAGGTCGCTCCCTGTGCGTATTGTCAAACAGGAGCAGCCCAGCAGACGCAGTAGCTGCTTCAAAACCTTGGCTATGCCTGTTTCTTTCAGTAGTGATTTTACGGTGGCACCAGGATCTGCTGGAATCTGCCTCAAAGGCAGGGATTTAAGGGCGGCACCAGGATCTGCTGGGATTTGCCTCAAAGGCAGGGATATGAGGGTGGTACCTGGATCCGCTGGGACTCACTTCAAAAGCACCTCAGAGCACACAATATTAAGCGCTGTGGTTTGCAGGTAACCCTTTTCTTCAGACTCTCACGCAGCACATGAAGCTCACGCTTCTTTGGTCCTGCACATTGGGGCAGCTTAAAGCAGGTCCCGTTCGTGTGCGCTTGTGCTTGCAGGATCCCCCCAACCTCACCTACTTGCTAGACATAATTGAGCAGGGTGGAGAGCACATGGTGCGGAGCGCATACTGGGATTGCGGGGACTGGAGCGACCTCTGGCAAGCCTGCAGGGTGAGTGAGCAACGCATGATGTTAGTTTGGAGTATGTGATGTTGTGGGTGTGACTATGCATCATAGCGCGTACTCAAATCGTGGGGACTGGAGTGACTTGTGGCAAGCTTGCAGGGTGTCAGCAGCGCCTGATGTCAGTGTAGAATATTCGGATTTGCAAACGTAAATGTACAGTGTACTTTGGACTGCTAGGACTCAAGCAACCTGTGCATAGACTGCAGGGTGAGTAAACATCGCAGTGCCTGTGTGATATTTGTTTGATGCTATGGGTGTGGATTTACTGTGATTATCGGAGCCGATGGGTTGAAGTGGCTAGTCTGCAGGGTCAGTTCAGCGCTCAAACCAAGCTCTTCTGCATGTAGCAAGCGTCAAGTGGACACACAGCAGCCTTGACCTGCGCGTTCGAGTGTGCCCTCATCCTTCACTCATTTCCCTCATGAGCTGCCGTCCTGTTTGTTTTTGTGCACCAGCTGTAGCCTCTTCCTAGCAAAACAATCACCCCGCATTGCTCAGCATGGAAGCCCTCTTGTGCTGCACTCTTCCCTGGTCTCTCCTGCTCTTACTCCTCTCCTGCCCTCGCTCACCTGCAGCCCATGGCTCATTAGGTTCCTGGCTTGAGATTCTTGCGCAGAATCACCACCTCCACCTTCTCATGCACTCCTTGCCGCAACTTTCCCATCACACATGCAGCCTTATGCATCAAGAGTTGTCCGGCCTGAAAGCCCTGCAATGCAGCACCACCTTCCATCTTTGCATGCACTCTTTTCCTACACTTTTTCCCCACACACACATGCAGCCTTGTGCCTCAAAAAGGTACCCAGCACGTGAGCCCTGCAACGCAGCACCGGTTTCATTCTCTCATGTACTCCGTTCCTACACTTCTCATACGCATGCAGCCCACGCCCCAAAAAAGGTACCCAGAAGGAAGGCCCTGCAAACCAGCGCTAGTTTCATTCTCTCGTGCACTCCTTCCCCACATTTCTCTCCCACACATGCAGCCCACGCCCCAAAAGATACCCAGCAGGAAGGTCCTGCAACGCAGCGCCAATTCATTCTCTCATGCACTCCTTTCCCACACTTCTCTCACACACGCACAGCCCATGCCCCAGAAGATACCCAGCAGGAAGGCCCTGCATTGCAGCGCCAGTTCATTCTCTCATGCACTCCTTTCCCACACTTCTCTCACACACGCGCAGCCCATGCCCCAGAAGATACCCAGCAGGAAGGCCCTGCATTGCAGCGCCAGTTCATTCTCTCATGCACTCCTTTCCCACACTTCTCTCACACACGCGCAGCCCATGCCCCAGAAGATACCCAGCAGGAAGGCCCTGCATTGCAGCGCCAGTTCATTCTCTCATGCACTCCTTTCCCACACTTCTCTCACACACGCGCAGCCCATGCCCCAGAAGATACCCAGCAGGAAGGCCCTGCATTGCAGCGCCAGTTCATTCTCTAATGCACTCCTTTCCCACACTTCTCTCACACATGCGCAGCCCATGCCCCAGAAGATACCCAGCCTGGAGGCCTTGCTCTGCAGCGCTACCCGTGATGATGTGGCACGCCTTCGACTTTCACGCGTTCTTATTGCACTGGCCTCAACCACGGCCATGTTGTCACCCCTCACAGCCGCCGCTGCCATGCATGAGCTCTGTGCGGGCAGGCTCATGCGCATGCTGGTGCGCGACCGCGAGAATGGCCGGCTCATGCTGCCCGTGGTAGGTGCGGTGCACACTCGTGTGCGTGCGTGCGTGCGTGCGTGCGTGTGCATGTGTGTGTGTATGTGTGTGTGTGTGTGCTTGCGTGCCTACATGTATGTGTGTGTTGTGTGTGTGTTGCTTTAGAGGCCCATGCACATGGCAGTTGAGCAATGTTGTGGCTGCTTCTGCCCGTGCTTGGCATAATGTGCATGTGAAGCATGGAATCATTCAGGAGGTGGGATGCTTAGTGAATGGTGAAAAGAGGTGCTTTGGCTCTAGCGTGTGGTATGGAAAAGTGCTGCAGGTCTAGTGTAGGGGATGGCTGTCTTGAAAGTTACCGCATTTCCAAGAAAATGGTTTTTCGCAAGCATGGCTTGCGCGATTTCACATTCAGCACCTTGGACGCTCTTCTTGTCACTTCTGGTTTTGATCTAGTAAAGGACTTCCATCCCTTCCCTTGAAGGAGTGCCTCACTGAAAACCTCACACCCTTGCATTCATTGTTTTTTGCGCCTTGGCACACATATGCGAATGTGCATCCGCACATGCTCGCACATGTTCATGCACTCTTGCACTTACGGCCCACATGCACTCTTGCACATATCTATTGCTCACATGCTTACTGCTCGCATGCTCTCTCGCACTCCATGCCGTTGTTTTCAAAGCCTTTGGTCGCCTTTTTTTCTGATACACACAACCTCCAGGCAGGATATGCTTTTCTTCATACAGGAAATTGCGGATACCCTCTTGCACAGGTCTCTTGCTCACATACTCTCCTGCACTCTATACTTTAATGTCCCCTGGCTGTAGACTCCTCAACTACTGGATCAATGTGTGCGCTTCAGTAGGAAAAACTGAGTGCAGGGACCTGCACTCACTCAATGCACACATCCATTCCTGCAACCTGGCTTTGCACAAGCTCATGCAGGAGTACGTGGGCGGCGAGCATGCTGACTGATGTGCTCATGCAGAAAACATGGATGTTGGGACCCGCACTAACTCCCATGCACACATCAATTTTACCCATACACTGGGTTTACACACATTCTCATGCAGGAGTACATGGATGGCAAGCGTGCTGATGCATGGCGCCATGCTGCCTGCATGGCCTCGGCTCTACCCACAAGCCTGCGCGACAGCCTTCTGGACAAGCTGGCACCCCTGGGGCCATTCCCACCAGGTAAGGTCATCATCCTTGTTTTGGACAAGCCTGTTGCTTGCGTGCAAGCACAGAAGGACCCTGACGTACAAGCTGGTGGACAAGCTGGCACCCCTGGGGCCATTCTCACCAGCTATGGCCATCATCTTTGACTCAGACAGTTGCAGTTGCCTGTTGCACGCTGCCCTGTTAGCGCAACAGTTCCTCATGGACACACATACACACAGACATGCTGGCATTTTTAGCAAAGAAGCAAAGGAAGTGCATACACACACACCATCCAAATCCACGCAGGCGGCAGGGATCAAGGCAGCCTCATGGCCTCCTCTGTGTCCTCCCTGATGGGTGGCAAAGGCGCGCGAAGCCCGCGTGGCCTCGACGTTCGTGAGCTGGTGCGCGCGCTGCTAGGCCTGGCGGTCATGGTTGGGTCGGGGCCGGCAGCGCTCCAGCTGGCGCCCCTCATGGCACTGGGCCATCTGCACCACGAGCACTACCCGGTGCGCAGTTTTGCAGGGGCTGTGTGTGTGTGTGCATGCAGTTTGTGTGCAAAAGAACTTGTGTGTCTCAAGCACACACACTTTGTGCCTTCCTTGAGCTCACCAGTTTGGAATGAGACAAGAGGTAAGGAATTTGCTCCTTACATATTGAAATGGAGGGATGCGTAGCTGAGGGCACGAGTGGTTGCACCACCTGGATCTGTGCTCCATGTTTTGCACACAAATGCATAATTTTTGTGGAGAAACTGATCATGACACCTAAACCAATGCTTCTGCAACAGCGTCCAGACAGCCATACTTGGAAATAGGTGTACATGCAGACAGCGGTGCCGACCGAAAAGTGTGTGTACCTCATTATGAGGTCCTCATGCCGCTTTTGCCAAGTTTTGGCTTTTGTGGAAATGCTTGGCTCAGCACGCATGCTCATATATGTACAAGACGATTGCATTAGATAGTAATGGAAAGGAGTTGGACGCTGCATCAGTGATTGGGAAGAACTCTGTGGCAGCCTTTCCTCCTGGATGTCCCAGATGCTCTGTGATGACCTAAGCAATTGATATTAATGTACAAAGCACGCACCATGGCAGGGCACCACAAAGCCATGCAACCGACTAACTGTCCTCATTTTTGCTCGGAGGCTTTAGGTGCTGTTGTGGAATACCATGACACTTGCTGCAGATGAAGTGTAACGGAAAAAGTGTTTTAGGGTGCCAAACAGTGTGACACTTGCTGCAGATGACACACGCTGCAAAAGGTGCTGCAGGACGCTACGCAGCGATTAGCACTGCCTAGTGCCTTGTGCCTTAGCAACAATCTGTTGCAGGTGCTGGATCTGGTGGAGGCTGTAGCGCAGCACAATCTCGCTGGCCCATGCCCTCATGATCCACCGAAAAGCTCATGGGGTGTTGGCAGGTGCTGGTGGAGGTTGGTGCCTGTGATGGTTGATTTATTCTTCATTTGCCTGTGGTGAATGAATGACCAATGGGGCGGTTGCAGGTGCTGGTGGTGGAGTTGGTGCCTGCGATGCTTGATTTACTTTTCATTTACCTCTTGGTGCCTGTGGTGAATTGATGACCTTCAATGGGGCGGTTGCAGGTGCTGGTGGAGGAGTTGGTGCCTGTGATGGAGGAGTATGGGCCGAACAGGCCCACCAAAGCCAAACCCTCAGGGCTGCTCAACCTGCTGGTCACCAGCGTGCAGGTGCGTACTTAGCCCACTGTAAGCAACGCCACACACCGCTGATGCTGTTTACGCTCATAGAAGCACGAAGCATGGACACTAACTCTGTGCTTGTGCCTGAACATGCTGCCTCAATGCACATTAAAATCTCATGGCTGCCAGTTGTGGTGTTTGGCCCACGTATTAGCAGTAAGTGACATACGAAAGGCAAACATGGAAGATGAAACACCTTGGTGGTGTTAAGCAGCTTGCAAGCATAGGCTGGAATGAGGGCATGGGTCACATCTTTTGCTCCAGGCTGTGCATTCCCGTGTCGTTTGCTTGGGGCATCAAATCCTTACTCCCTTGGCTGCACATTTCATTGTCTCCTATTAGAGGCACCAATTGAAGCCATTCCTCCAGACCGTGCATGCCTGTTTTTAAGGTTTGAGAGTCTTTTCAGAACCAGAAGAAAAAAAGGCAGCGAGCATGGGCATGGCTCATGGCTCATGTGTCACACAGTGACGATATGCGCTAAGAGATTCACAAGTTTGGTATTGATGATGGGCATGGCTCATGGCTCATGTGTCACACAGTGACGATATGCGCTAAGGGATTCACAAGTTTGGTATTGATGATGGGCATGGCTCATGGCTCATGTGTCACACAGTGACGATATGCGCTAAGAGATTCACAAGTTTGGTATTGATGATGGGCATGGCTCATGGCTCATGTGTCACACAGTGACGATATGCGCTAAGAGATTCTCAAGTTTGGTATTGATGATGGGCATGGCTCATGGCTCATGTGTCACACAGTGACGATATGCGCTAAGGGATTCACAAGTTTGGTATTGATGATGGGCATGGCTCATGGCTCATGTGTCACACAGTGACGATATGCGCTAAGAGATTCACAAGTTTGGTATTGATGATGGGCATGGCTCATGGCTCATGTGTCACACAGTGACGATATGCGCTAAGGGATTCACAAGTTTGGTATTGATGATGGGCATGGCTCATGGCTCATGTGTCACACAGTGACGATATGCGCTAAGAGATTCACAAGTTTGGTATTGATGATGGGCATGGCTCATGGCTCATGTGTCACACAGTGACGATATGCGCTAAGAGATTCACAAGTTTGGTATTGATGATGGGCATGGCTCATGGCTCATGTGTCACACAGTGACGATATGCGCTAAGGGATTCACAAGTTTGGTATTGATGATGGGCATGGCTCATGGCTCATGTGTCACACAGTGACGATATGCGCTAAAAGATTCACAAGTTTGGTATTGATGATGGGCATGGCTCATGGCTCATGTGTCACACAGTGACGATATGCGCTAAGGGATTCACAAGTTTGGTATTCCCTGATGATGCCAAGTGTTATCAGTCAGTACAAGGCTGACTAATCCCTTTATGCCGAACATTTTGCTTGCTCAAAGCATGCTGCTGCTGACACCAATAATACCGTGCAGAAATGGACGCATCACGCACCCCCCCAAAATGATAATTAGTTTTGCAACAACGCATCATCAGCGCAACCCAAACATATTTATTTTACACAACCGCGCATGGGCATTCGTTACCACTCATACCCTCGCGCTGTCTGAAATGCTACTATTTAAAACAGCGCACCCTTTAAATAAATATGTATTTATATGCACGCAGTCAATGCGCAGATAAACAACCAATATTTATGCGCAGTGATTTAGTTTCTGCACGGTAGCAAGAGACTCATTAACAATGCTGTTCCTTGCCTGCTGCCGCACTGTGCAGAGGGGCGGTGATGCCAATGACGATGCCTCTCGAGCAGGCATTGGCGCACGCAGCAGGCCAGACGAAGCCAGGCGTGTTGTTGCGCATGTGTTCAGGTGCGGATTCCCACTTTTTGCTAAGGTACATCTAAATTAGGTGCAGGCGCACACACACACAGGTAGTGCCAGCACAAAAGGCATGTCTGCCTATTCGGGAGCAGGCACATAAACACAGGCACTGCTGGTAGTGTGTGGCTGTATTTCTGTGGGGTTCCGCCCTCTTTTGCATGATTTGTGTGGGAGGCAAACAATGGTATGAAGCTTGCATGTGTGGGCTTACCTTCTTAACCTGACAACTGCTTTCTATGCCCTTGCATGCAAGGCATTTTAGCTATCAGGACTGTGGTAGATCTGGACCCTGATTGCCCCTGAAGTTGAGCTTAGAGTCCAGATCTACCACTGTCCTGATACCTCAAATGCTTGTTCTTTGGACAATACTGTTACCCGGTACTGTCCTGACACCAATCCAGAGCTTCCTGATTCCAATCCAGAGTTACCTAATTCCAAGATTAAGCCCCATTTTTCTGATTTTTATCCAGACCTTCCTAATTCCTACTCGGAGCTTGCACAAGCATCCAGCCATATATGTACTGAAACAACACACGAGGAGCCCTGCCTTTCTGGGGCCCTGGGGATCTACAATTCCTAGAACACTTTCTGGATGTGCATTTTCATTGCACTGCTTGAACCACCCATGCATCTTTGTTTGCCTCCCTCCTCTCTCACGTAGCACATTGCTTGGTGCTTCCCTGCTCTCTCACGTTGCACGTTGCTCGGTGCTTCCCTGCTCTCACACGTTGCACTGCCTGAACCAACCACGCATCTCCAGGTGCCTCGCAGCTCTCACACATGTTCCCCATCCCTCACCCAAGCCCCTGCGGGACTGTGTCTTCAAAATGCATTGTTTTAGTAACTTTCTTGTTTTTAAATCATCCTTTCTGCTCTGCTTTTTGTGCCCAACCCACCCCTAACAAAAGACTTAGGCAGGCACTACCCCCAACAAGACCTAAAAAGTGGGATGCATCGACAGCGTCAGCCTGCTTTTATTTTTTTGCCATATCACAGTTCTTTATGCTGCTTGCTGTTCTGTGTGTGCCCGAATTGCGCATGTGCCCACTCTGCAATGAACAGAGTTGTGGCGGATGCCGCATTTCGTGGTGCTTTGGAAGCCAGCAGCACTCATGCCGCACATTCAATCAATGGAATGTTGTTTTATGTGGTCATGCTGCCTGCTGTTCCGCACATGCATGCCCACGCCACATTGCTAGGGCTGGCCAATTCCATGTACATAAGCCACGTTTCGCAGTTTTCCCCTGCAAAGAAGAATGGACATATTTGACATATGTTTGCGGAACTGGCCATCCCTGCACGCTGTGCACGCGTCCACCCTCCACAACAAACAGAAATGTGGCGCCTCTTGTGATGCCTTGGAAAGCCAGCAGCACGATGCGCACATGTTTTGATGCGCCATCTTTTTGTACGTTGTAAGGTCATGCTGCCTGCTGTGCCGCACACAACTGCCCATGCCACATTTTGGCACGCGTCTACCCTCCACAACCAACAGGATTGTGGCGGGTGCCGCCCCTCGAGATGCTTTGGAAGTCAGCAGCACCAAAGGAACGAGCGGCCATCCTCAGCAGTCCACACTGCGCACGCGCATGGTGGAGTGGATGCGCGAGACGTACTTCCACCTCAAGTCCATGCTGCTGGTGCACGATGTGTTTTGGGACAACGTGCAGGTGAGAGCCCGAATGTGACGCTTCTGCTCGGAAAATATGGCATTTTTTGCTTGGGGTGCGGGTGTGTGCGTTGTACAATGCCAGCTGCCAATTTGCCTTGCTCATCATCGAGGTCTGGCAGAGAGCAGCCATAGGATCACAAATGTGTAAATTGTATGGGAATCCTGTTGCGCATAGTTGAGGCTTTGGGCGCAAAAAATGGATGTGCATCAAGATTGCACAGTTTTTCAGAGTGCATACTGTTTGGCTTCCATCACCTGCGCTAGTCGTGCATTTGCTGCTGTCCCTTCCCCCATGTCGCGTACTGCTTGGCTTCCATCACCTGCGCTTCTTGCGCATTTCCTGTTGTCCCTGTTCCCATGTCGCGTACTGCTTGGCTTCCGTCACCTGCGCTAGTTGTGCATTTGCTGCTGTCCCTTTCCCCATGTCGCATACTGCTTGGCTTCCATCACCTGCGCTAGTTGTGCATTTCCTGTTGTCCCTTCCCCCATGTCGCGTACTGCTTGGCTTCCATCACCTGCGCTTCTTGCGCATTTCCTGTTGTCCCTGTTCCCAGGTCGCTTACTGTTGGCTTCCATCGCCTGCGCTAGTTTTGCATTTTCTGTCGTCCCTTCCCCCATGTCGCATACTGCTTGGCTTCCGTCACCTGCGCTACTTGCGCATTTCCTGTTGTCCCTGTTCCCAGGTCGCTTACTGTTGGCTTCCATCACCTGCGCTAGTTGTGCATTTCCTGTTGTCCCTTTCCCCATGTCGCATACTGCTTGGCTTCCATCACCTGCGCTAGTTGTGCATTTCCTGTTGTCCCTTCCCCCATGTCGCATACTGCTTGGCTTCCATCACCTGCGCTTCTTGCGCATTTCCTGTTGTCCCTGTTCCCAGGTCGCTTACTGTTGGCTTCCATCACCTGCGCTAGTTGTGCATTTCCTGTTGTCCCTTTCCCCATGTCGCATACTGCTTGGCTTCCATCACCTGCGCTAGTTGTGCATTTCCTGTTGTCCCTTCCCCCATGTCGCGTACTGCTTGGCTTCCATCACCTGCGCTTCTTGCGCATTTCCTGTTGTCCCTGTTCCCAGGTCGCTTACTGTTGGCTTCCATCGCCTGCGCTAGTTTTGCATTTTCTGTCGTCCCTTCCCCCATGTCGCATACTGCTTGGCTTCCGTCACCTGCGCTACTTGCGCATTTCCTGTTGTCCCTGTTCCCAGGTCGCTTACTGTTGGCTTCCATCACCTGCGCTAGTTGTGCATTTCCTGTTGTCCCTTTCCCCATGTCGCATACTGCTTGGCTTCCATCACCTGCGCTAGTTGTGCATTTCCTGTTGTCCCTTCCCCCATGTCGCATACTGCTTGGCTTCCATCACCTGCGCTTCTTGCGCATTTCCTGTTGTCCCTCTTCCCAGGTCGCTTACTGTTGGCTTCCATCACCTGCGCTAGTTGTGCATTTCCTGTTGTCCCTTTCCCCATGTCGCATACTGCTTGGCTTCCATCACCTGCGCTAGTTGTGCATTTCCTGTTGTCCCTTCCCCCATGTCGCGTACTGCTTGGCTTCCATCACCTGCGCTTCTTGCGCATTTCCTGTTGTCCCTGTTCCCAGGTCGCTTACTGTTGGCTTCCATCGCCTGCGCTAGTTTTGCATTTCCTGTTGTCCCTGTTCCCAGGTCGCTTACTGTTGGCTTCCATCGCCTGCGCTAGTTTTGCATTTTCTGTCGTCCCTTCCCCCATGTCGCATACTGCTTGGCTTCCGTCACCTGCGCTACTTGCGCATTTCCTGTTGTCCCTGTTCCCAGGTCGCTTACTGTTGGCTTCCATCACCTGCGCTAGTTGTGCATTTCCTGTTGTCCCTTTCCCCATGTCGCGTACTGCTTGGCTTCCATCACCTGCGCTTCTTGCGCATTTCCTGTTGTCCCTGTTCCCAGGTCGCTTACTGTTGGCTTCCATCACCTGCGCTAGTTGTGCATTTCCTGTTGTCCCTTTCCCCATGTCGCGTACTGCTTGGCTTCCATCACCTGCGCTTCTTGCGCATTTCCTGTTGTCCCTGTTCCCAGGTCGCTTACTGTTGGCTTCCATCACCTGCGCTAGTTGTGCATTTCCTGTTGTCCCTTTCCCCATGTCGCATACTGCTTGGCTTCCATCACCTGCGCTAGTTGTGCATTTCCTGTTGTCCCTTCCCCCATGTCGCGTACTGCTTGGCTTCCATCACCTGCGCTTCTTGCGCATTTCCTGTTGTCCCTGTTCCCAGGTCGCTTACTGTTGGCTTCCATCGCCTGCGCTAGTTTTGCATTTTCTGTCGTCCCTTCCCCCATGTCGCATACTGCTTGGCTTCCGTCACCTGCGCTACTTGCGCATTTCCTGTTGTCCCTGTTCCCAGGTCGCTTACTGTTGGCTTCCATCACCTGCGCTAGTTGTGCATTTCCTGTTGTCCCTTTCCCCATGTCGCATACTGCTTGGCTTCCATCACCTGCGCTAGTTGTGCATTTCCTGTTGTCCCTTCCCCCATGTCGCATACTGCTTGGCTTCCATCACCTGCGCTTCTTGCGCATTTCCTGTTGTCCCTCTTCCCAGGTCGCTTACTGTTGGCTTCCATCACCTGCGCTAGTTGTGCATTTCCTGTTGTCCCTTTCCCCATGTCGCATACTGCTTGGCTTCCATCACCTGCGCTAGTTGTGCATTTCCTGTTGTCCCTTCCCCCATGTCGCGTACTGCTTGGCTTCCATCACCTGCGCTTCTTGCGCATTTCCTGTTGTCCCTGTTCCCAGGTCGCTTACTGTTGGCTTCCATCGCCTGCGCTAGTTTTGCATTTCCTGTTGTCCCTGTTCCCAGGTCGCTTACTGTTGGCTTCCATCGCCTGCGCTAGTTTTGCATTTTCTGTCGTCCCTTCCCCCATGTCGCATACTGCTTGGCTTCCGTCACCTGCGCTACTTGCGCATTTCCTGTTGTCCCTGTTCCCAGGTCGCTTACTGTTGGCTTCCATCACCTGCGCTAGTTGTGCATTTCCTGTTGTCCCTTTCCCCATGTCGCGTACTGCTTGGCTTCCATCACCTGCGCTTCTTGCGCATTTCCTGTTGTCCCTGTTCCCAGGTCGCTTACTGTTGGCTTCCATCACCTGCGCTAGTTGTGCATTTCCTGTTGTCCCTTTCCCCATGTCGCGTACTGCTTGGCTTCCATCACCTGCGCTTCTTGCGCATTTCCTGTTGTCCCTGTTCCCAGGTCGCTTACTGTTGGCTTCCATCACCTGCGCTAGTTGTGCATTTCCTGTTGTCCCTTTCCCCATGTCGCATACTGCTTGGCTTCCATCACCTGCGCTAGTTGTGCATTTCCTGTTGTCCCTTTCCCCATGTCGCATACTGCTTGGCTTCCATCACCTGCGCTAGTTGTGCATTTCCTGTTGTCCCTTCCCCCATGTCGCGTACTGCTTGGCTTCCATCACCTGCGCTTCTTGCGCATTTCCTGTTGTCCCTGTTCCCAGGTCGCTTACTGTTGGCTTCCATCGCCTGCGCTAGTTTTGCATTTTCTGTCGTCCCTTCCCCCATGTCGCATACTGCTTGGCTTCCGTCACCTGCGCTACTTGCGCATTTCCTGTTGTCCCTGTTCCCAGGTCGCTTACTGTTGGCTTCCATCACCTGCGCTAGTTGTGCATTTCCTGTTGTCCCTTTCCCCATGTCGCGTACTGCTTGGCTTCCATCACCTGCGCTTCTTGCGCATTTCCTGTTGTCCCTGTTCCCAGGTCGCTTACTGTTGGCTTCCATCACCTGCGCTAGTTGTGCATTTCCTGTTGTCCCTTTCCCCATGTCGCATACTGCTTGGCTTCCATCACCTGCGCTAGTTGTGCATTTCCTGTTGTCCCTTCCCCCATGTCGCGTACTGCTTGGCTTCCATCACCTGCGCTTCTTGCGCATTTCCTGTTGTCCCTGTTCCCAGGTCGCTTACTGTTGGCTTCCATCGCCTGCGCTAGTTTTGCATTTTCTGTCGTCCCTTCCCCCATGTCGCATACTGCTTGGCTTCCGTCACCTGCGCTACTTGCGCATTTCCTGTTGTCTCTGTTCCCAGGTCGCTTACTGTTGGCTTCCATCACCTGCGCTAGTTGTGCATTTCCTGTTGTCCCTTTCCCCATGTCGCATACTGCTTGGCTTCCATCACCTGCGCTAGTTGTGCATTTCCTGTTGTCCCTTCCCCCATGTCGCGTACTGCTTGGCTTCCATCACCTGCGCTTCTTGCGCATTTCCTGTTGTCCCTGTTCCCAGGTCGCTTACTGTTGGCTTCCATCACCTGCGCTAGTTGTGCATTTCCTGTTGTCCCTTTCCCCATGTCGCATACTGCTTGGCTTCCATCACCTGCGCTAGTTGTGCATTTCCTGTTGTCCCTTCCCCCATGTCGCGTACTGCTTGGCTTCCATCACCTGCGCTTCTTGCGCATTTCCTGTTGTCCCTGTTCCCAGGTCGCTTACTGTTGGCTTCCATCACCTGCGCTAGTTGTGCATTTCCTGTTGTCCCTTTCCCCATGTCGCATACTGCTTGGCTTCCATCACCTGCGCTAGTTGTGCATTTCCTGTTGTCCCTTCCCCCATGTCGCGTACTGCTTGGCTTCCATCACCTGCGCTTCTTGCGCATTTCCTGTTGTCCCTGTTCCCAGGTCGCTTACTGTTGGCTTCCATCGCCTGCGCTAGTTTTGCATTTTCTGTCGTCCCTTCCCCCATGTCGCGTACTGCTTGGCTTCCATCACCTGCGCTTCTTGCGCATTTCCTGTTGTCCCTGTTCCCAGGTCGCTTACTGTTGGCTTCCATCGCCTGCGCTAGTTTTGCATTTTCTGTCGTCCCTTCCCCCATGTCGCATACTGCTTGGCTTCCGTCACCTGCGCTAGTTGTGCATTTCCTGTTGTCCCTTTCCCCATGTCGCATACTGCTTGGCTTCCATCACCTGCGCTAGTTGTGCATTTCCTGTTGTCCCTTCCCCCATGTCGCGTACTGCTTGGCTTCCATCACCTGCGCTTCTTGCGCATTTCCTGTTGTCCCTGTTCCCAGGTCGCTTACTGTTGGCTTCCATCGCCTGCGCTAGTTTTGCATTTTCTGTCGTCCCTTCCCCCATGTCGCATACTGCTTGGCTTCCGTCACCTGCGCTACTTGCGCATTTCCTGTTGTCCCTGTTCCCAGGTCGCTTACTGTTGGCTTCCATCACCTGCGCTAGTTGTGCATTTCCTGTTGTCCCTTTCCCCATGTCGCGTACTGCTTGGCTTCCATCACCTGCGCTTCTTGCGCATTTCCTGTTGTCCCTGTTCCCAGGTCGCTTACTGTTGGCTTCCATCACCTGCGCTAGTTGTGCATTTCCTGTTGTCCCTTTCCCCATGTCGCATACTGCTTGGCTTCCATCACCTGCGCTAGTTGTGCATTTCCTGTTGTCCCTTCCCCCATGTCGCGTACTGCTTGGCTTCCATCACCTGCGCTTCTTGCGCATTTCCTGTTGTCCCTGTTCCCAGGTCGCTTACTGTTGGCTTCCATCGCCTGCGCTAGTTTTGCATTTTCTGTCGTCCCTTCCCCCATGTCGCATACTGCTTGGCTTCCGTCACCTGCGCTACTTGCGCATTTCCTGTTGTCTCTGTTCCCAGGTCGCTTACTGTTGGCTTCCATCACCTGCGCTAGTTGTGCATTTCCTGTTGTCCCTTTCCCCATGTCGCATACTGCTTGGCTTCCATCACCTGCGCTAGTTGTGCATTTCCTGTTGTCCCTGTTCCCAGGTCGCTTACTGTTGGCTTCCATCACCTGCGCTAGTTGTGCATTTCCTGTTGTCCCTTTCCCCATGTCGCGTACTGCTTGGCTTCCATCACCTGCGCTTCTTGCGCATTTCCTGTTGTCCCTGTTCCCAGGTCGCTTACTGTTGGCTTCCATCACCTGCGCTAGTTGTGCATTTCCTGTTGTCCCTTTCCCCATGTCGCATACTGCTTGGCTTCCATCACCTGCGCTAGTTGTGCATTTCCTGTTGTCCCTTCCCCCATGTCGCGTACTGCTTGGCTTCCATCACCTGCGCTTCTTGCGCATTTCCTGTTGTCCCTGTTCCCAGGTCGCTTACTGTTGGCTTCCATCGCCTGCGCTAGTTTTGCATTTTCTGTCGTCCCTTCCCCCATGTCGCATACTGCTTGGCTTCCGTCACCTGCGCTACTTGCGCATTTCCTGTTGTCTCTGTTCCCAGGTCGCTTACTGTTGGCTTCCATCACCTGCGCTAGTTGTGCATTTCCTGTTGTCCCTTTCCCCATGTCGCATACTGCTTGGCTTCCATCACCTGCGCTAGTTGTGCATTTCCTGTTGTCCCTTCCCCCATGTCGCGTACTGCTTGGCTTCCATCACCTGCGCTTCTTGCGCATTTCCTGTTGTCCCTGTTCCCAGGTCGCTTACTGTTGGCTTCCATCACCTGCGCTAGTTGTGCATTTCTTGTTGTCCCTTTCCCCATGTCGCATACTGCTTGGCTTCCATCACCTGCGCTAGTTGTGCATTTCCTGTTGTCCCTTCCCCCATGTCGCGTACTGCTTGGCTTCCATCACCTGCGCTTCTTGCGCATTTCCTGTTGTCCCTGTTCCCAGGTCGCTTACTGTTGGCTTCCATCGCCTGCGCTAGTTTTGCATTTTCTGTCGTCCCTTCCCCCATGTCGCATACTGCTTGGCTTCCGTCACCTGCGCTACTTGCGCATTTCCTGTTGTCCCTGTTCCCAGGTCGCTTACTGTTGGCTTCCATCACCTGCGCTAGTTGTGCATTTCCTGTTGTCCCTTTCCCCATGTCGCATACTGCTTGGCTTCCGTCACCTGCGCTACTTACGCATTTCCTGTTGTCCCTGTTCCCAGGTCGCATACTGCTTGGCATCCGTCATCCGCGCAAGTGCCCTCAGTATCTCGGATGCCCTCAATGAGCCCTTGGTCCCAAGCTGCAAAGACTCCAGCTACCACTACCCCGCTGCCCTGAAGGTATGTGTACAGGTGGCCAGTCAGGTTGGTGGCAGGGCTGATTCAGGTAACCACAATTCACCTTGTCCATGGATCATAGTGTCTGGAGCATCATGAGCAGGCCTTTACTCTGGGAACAGGTCCCTAGAGTTACCTGAGTAAATGATCCGTGGTGTCAGATGCTTTGCGCGCACGCAGAGACACATTGCTTTGGCTGTGCGCAGCTCAGGGAATGCGTTCGCACCCCCCTCGTGCTTGGTTGCTTATCCCCACAAAAAAGGATGGAAGTTCTGCATGTGCCTTTTGTGTATGCCTCATGCTTGGCTGCCGGCCATCCCACCCTTACTCGAACCCACACCTCAGGTAGCTCAAGGCTCCATGACCTTGAAGGGCGGCCAGCTCAGCTTCCGCAAAGCCCTGTACGAGCTGCTGCGCTTCTGGAGCTGCGAGGGCTTCTCCTGCGAGGAAAACTACGCCAGCAACGTCAAGACGGGCATTGCTGCTGTGCTCAGCCGCTACAAGCAGTCCTATGAGGATGGAGCGCTTGAGCCCGTGCGCTCAGAGCTTGGCCAGGCTGGACAATATCTGGACCATGCTGCACGTACGGGCATGGCCGCGCTGCTGGCGGTGAGCGTTTTGTGAGCCCTTGTGCTGTTTGTATGTTGTGCATATGGGGTGCTTGTTGGTAGCAGAGGTGCTGTCTGCACTGCTGGCCAGAGTTGATAGCAAAGGTGCTGTCCACACTGCTGGCCAGAGTTGGTAGCAAAGGTGCTGTCTGCACTGCTGGCCAGAGCTGGTAGCGGAGGTGCTGTCTGCACTGCTGGCCAGAGTTGGACCCCTCGGCGGGCGCAGAGGATGGGGAGGAGTCATCACACTCTGGCTGAAATGACCAGACACGGAGTGTCAATACACAAAGTGACCATACAATGCGGCCATACACAAAGATTGACGCAGCAACATGGGAAAGAGGTGCCACATGCTGGCCGGACCGACCAAGCACAGAGTGACCATGCATACAGGGTGATACAGCAACATGGGAAAGAGGTGCCACATGCAGGCCGGACTGACCAAGCACAGAGTGACCATACACAGAGTGACCATACACAGGGCGATCATACACAGAGTGACCATACACAGGGTGATCATACACAGAGCAACCCTACAGAGTGACCATACAGAGAGTGACCATATACTGAGTGACCATACAGAGTGACCATACAGAGAGTGACCATACAGAGAGTGACCATACACAGAGTGACCATACACTGAGTGACAGCAGCATGGGGGAAAGTTGTTTCATTCTTGGTGTGGGCACACAGGCCTACTCAACCTTTGTCACGCGTGGGCACACAGGCCTACTCAACCTTTGTCACGCGTAGAGGCTGTGCGATTTCCCTCTGCATCCTCTCCTGTCCTTTGCCTTATCTTTTCCTTGGATGCTCAAACATCTGCTGTGCATGGCCACAGACGTGCTGGTTTTAAAGGCCCATTCAACATCTCCCCTCATTGTGTGGCACACTCCCTGCCAATCACCAATGCTTGCAGGGCCCTGTTTTTGATGCTGATGCACGGCGTCCCCAAGGCCCAGTCCTGCAGTGGATAGAGCGCCTTCTCACGCACAGGGGGCGCTTAGGTAGCTCCTCCATGTCACTCCCCCAGAACCAGGTGTGCCAGCTCTGCAGCTCTACTGTTGGGCATGCATGTGTGTGTTGTTCTTGTTGTGTGTGTATGTGTGTGTGTGTGTGTGTGTGTGAGAGAGAGAGAGAGAGAGAGAGAGAGAGAGAGAGAGAGTATGTGTGTGTGTGATGTTGCCCCCAAGGCCCAGTCCTGCAGCAGATAGTGTGCCTTCTCACACACAGGGGGCTCATAGGCAGCACCTCCATGTCACTCCCCCAGAGCTGGGTTCGCCAACTCTGAAACTCTGTGTTCAGTAATTCATGTGTGCGTGTATATCCATATACGGAGCCTTGCATGAGGACATGCACAGTTTCACAGGGATGATTGAGGACATGCGCATAATGTGCATGCAAGCTTTTTCACAGCCTTGCGATGGACATGCGTGTCTTTTTATTGTGCACTGTGCAAGGTGGTGTGCATGTCTTCAGAAGCAGCAGGGGTCCCTTTACGCACACTTATTACGTTCACAGCTCATGGCTTATGTTTGAAAGAAGCAAGTCGTTGGTACTGACTTTAGCAGCATCATCAGCAGTAATACACATACACACATACCCATAGGAAACTGCTTCATAATTGGTGACACTGCTTCTGCCAGCATGATCTGCAAAGACAGCAGCACTTTGCTTCTCTGGCTGAATGTTTTGTCCACAGGGACACTCTTTCATCAATCGTACATTCACTAAGTGCACGGCACTGATGCTGCTTGGTCAGCACTGGCTTCCACGGGTATCTGCCAAAGAGGCCAAGCTACTGCATCATTGAACTCTGGCTTCCATAGATTGCACACGCATGACACGCAGGGCACTGATGCTGCTTAGCCAGCACTGGCCACACCTAATGATGCAGATGTGTGCTTTATGTTCTACTTATTGCAAAATCAAACTCATGCATCCACGCGGCATGCAGGGCGCTGGCGCTGCTTGGTCCGCACTGGCCACCACCAGCACAGGGAATGCATCTTCCAATGCTCATGGCAAGGTGGCGGGGCCAGAGAGGCAAGATGTCGCGCGCATGGCGCTGCACAACCTCCTGCACGTAAGTAGCTGTGACGAGCGTTTTTAATCCAACACGTTTCCTTTTTTCCTTGCAGGCCTTGAGCTGCTGCTTATGAAAGCCATGCAGAGTAATGCTCAGATCATGGCCCTGTTTCTCCATTCCATGATTGAACATGTTTGACATGGCGTAAAGTCATGGCTGAATTACAGTGTTAGGCACAGTGCATTGTTTCTCTGAGTGCTGCGTGCATCAAGCCAGTCTTGATGGACCCATGCCCTGCTGGACCACAGCCTCAAAGCGCCTGCGCTCCTCCTGACCAGTCCTTGTTATCAGCCCTTCACTATCTCTTATTAATCCCAATGGAACCATGCCTTGCTGGATCAGCCATTTCAGTGCCTGCACCCATGCCTTGCTGGACCACAGCCTCAAAGCGCCTGCGCTCCTCCTGATCAGTCTCTGTCATCGTGCTTTCTACTTGCTGATGCAGAAATCAAAGACAGCACATGTCTTTGCTTTTTGACGAGACAGTGTCTTGTAGGTACTCATACTTGGCTGAAGCAAAAAGGTGCCTGTAACCAAATCAAACCAACAGTATAGGAATGTCAATTGGAAGAGGTAAGACCAGTGCCAAGTTCTGGAGTGTTAATTGCTGCAAATGAGGCTCACATGCAGGCTTGATAAAACAGGCACATCAAGAGCATCACAGACGCCTTACCGTCCTCATGTCCTCATATCATCTGCACTCGCGGAAGCAGAATCCTACAAAGACGCTTTTTAAAGGAGATACTCACACTTGCCATTTTTAAACCACAGGCGAACCTGGACATGTTCGCCACTTGCCTCGACAAGTGCTATGACGCCAACCGGGTCGTGGCATCCAGCTTTTTCCAGGTACTTGCTTGTTTTTTTAGGTGCCGGCAGTGCTCATCTTGTTGCCTAACGGTTTATCTATTTGCTGGCCATTAAGCAGGCCATCGAAGGCTAGCATGCATCTTGGGGCTCTTCTTATGGGATTACGACTGCACTGTCTAAAGTCTGAAGTCTGACGGCTGAAGTCTCCATATCATGAAGTCTGACTTAATGTAGGCCAAACTCACTCCATCAAGGCCACGGAATCCTTTCAGGGAGTCCGCAAGGGAGCCCTTGCCCCTTTGCAAGTGCAAAAAGCTTACCCCACTGAGGCAGTGCCATACAATTAACCCCCTGTATGATCAGTCATGGAAGTAGCTAGACCTGTGCCTTACAGCCCCTGCGTACTGTGTTTTGCGTTGATATAACCTTCCCTACTTTGCCTTACACCAACGCCTTGTCAATCAACTGTCATATTTACATGTATTGCACACCACCTGCATGAAAATGCACACCACCGGAGTTTGTCCATGCTCTCCTTGACACCTCTCTGTGGCGAACCATATTTCAACTTCTCTTCTGCATCTCTTGCGGCGCAGGTCATTTGTGAGGTGTATGCCACACAGACGAGCGTGCACATCGCACCCCATGTCATGCTGTCCCTCATCCTGTACAAGATGGTGGACGAGGCTCGAGATGTGAGTGGCACCCTCATTGAAATATGTCGAGACTTCAAGGCCCAGGGGCACTGCCTCTGCGCACGCTTTTGGGTTTGGTCGGTTTCATGTCATTTTGTATCAGAGGGTGTTATCTGAGGCCTGCAGTCGCCTGTCGTTTGCATACTCACCCCAAAGGTGTGCCCCATTTCTGGATCTAAAGCTTGGGTTCCTCTGATTTCCCTCCTAAGTACACCTCAACGCTTCCAAACAGGGGCGCACCTACCCAATTAGCCGCGGCGTGAACCCTGCCTTTCACTACCAAATATACAGCCCGAGACACCTATTGCACCAAATTGGGTGATTTCCAATGGTTGGATGTCCTTGTATGAACAGAATATTATTGCAAAGAAAATGGATGAAAAGACACAGTGATTGATGAAATGCAGAACTTCTGCTATTTCCTTTAGAGAGAATCCATGTGAGGCATTTGCGCACGCTTTGCAGGCTCAGGAGGACTTGTCCTGGTACCCTGTTTTCCTCAATAAATAAGGGAGTGGTCCTGCTGCCTACCTACTTATCTATTCCAAGAGGACACACTGCTAATGCTGCATGTGTTAATCAAAGGCAGTGGGTGCTCAAGGCCTGAGTGCTTGTGTGCCTGTGCAGGTGCGGGAGGACTCGCTGCACATGCTGCACGTGCTCAGCCAGAGGGAGTGGGGGGTGAGCAGTGGCAAGGCCTCTGGTCAGACTGCCAGCCTTGTGAGCGACGCTGAGGGGGGAGGAGCGGGCACGGAGGAGGAGGAGCGGCCAGGTATGTGTCGGCACTGTGGGGAAAGTGTAGGGGCATGGAGGAGCAGCCACACATGTGTCGGCTCAGTGAGGAAATTGCGTGGACGAGGAGGAGGAGGAGGAGGAGGAGGAGGAGGAGGAGGAGGAGGAGGAGGAGGAGGAGTGGCCATAGGCAAGGGTACTTTGAGTGGGGCACTGGTGCGTGTGAGTGGGATGCAGGTGCGGGTGTGAGTTCGGGTGTGGTTGCAGGTGCGGGTGCTGTGAGTGCATGTGCTGTGAGTGGGGTGCGAGTGTGTGTGTGTAGGTGTGTGTGTGTAAGTGCAGGTGCGAGTTAGTGTGTGTTTGATTGCCAGTGCTTGTGCAGGTAAGGGTGTGAGTGCAGATGCAAGTGCAGGTGCGGGTGTAAGTGCAGGTTCTGTGAGCGGGGTGTGGGTGTGAGTGCAGATGCAAGTGCAGGTGTGGGAGCAATTTGTAAGGTGCAGGTGATGAGTCGTACATAAAAAGCGAGTCTTGTGACTTCCCAACTGACTTTTGCAAAAGGAATACTTGTATTCACCTGCACTGGCGCAGGGAGGGGCAGCGATGAGGAGAGTGCCTCCGAGAGCGAATTTGGGGGCGCTGGCGGGGATGCCGTGGTGGTGCTGGGCAACCTGCAGGACAGCTACCAGCAGTTCCAGTATCAGCTGTCCTGCAAGCTGGCGCGGTGGGTGTTTGCCTCCTCTCTTGATGAGCTACAAAGTTGCAACCCAGGATGCCTATCTCGCAGTCCCAGCAAGAAAGCCAGTGGGTGTCCAGCACACGCTGCTGCGCTTGATTTCAATGAATGAATTCAATTTGTTATCGTGGAGCACAGGCAAACCTCATGGTCCTTCTCCATTGCCTCGTGTGGTCTGAGCGGTACCAGCTGCTGTGACATTGGCACCATGCATGCTCCTGTGGCATCCCGATCAAACCACAAACCACACAAGCATTGCAGGGACCACAACACCCAAGCATCTTCAGTCGAGGTACCTGGCTACTCGCATTAGAAAGCATATGCTGTTGTTTGCTTCACTGCGTGGCATCGAGGGGACGTGACCACCTGCCAGGGTTCCGGCTCTCTCTGCAGGGGATGTAACTTAGCTTTGAGTTAAATTCATGCAACGCATGATGTAGCTCGGGCCATTGCCCGTGAGCACCTCAATTTGCGTTCGTTCAAATGTCTGCCTCTGTGCTGAAGTCTGATGGGCTGAGCATTCTGGGCCTCACTTGTGCGTGCGTGGTCTTGCCATCACAGGGACCATTTAGAGCTGAGTGAAGCGTTGTGCGAGGAAATGATGACACGCGCACTGGAGTGCTGGGACTCCACCATCCAGCACCCAGTGCTCATTTGCCTGGCGCCATGGATGGAGAACCTGGTCATCAGTCCCCACTGGAAGGTAGGGTTGCAAGTGTGGCAGGGCTATCTTTTACATACATAGCAAAAAGCTTGTAGCCCCCTTTGCTCATTTGCCTTGGGGCCCTGGGCAAGGGACCTGGTCATCAGTCCCTACTGGAAAGCAAAGGTTGCTTAGTGCAAACTTGACAGGATAGCAATTTGCATGATCATGGGATTTAAGGTTCACAGGGCTCACAGAAAAGCTGGTGCTTGTGTGCCTGGCGGCCTGGATGGAGAATCTGGTCGTCGGCCCCCTTTGGAAGGTAGGACTTATAGTGCACATGAAGGAGGTTGGAGGGTGGTGCAGCTCAAGCCCGTCCTGCCCGAACAAGACAACTCTCTAAGAAAGCCTGGTCATCAGCCCCAGTTGAAAGGTAGGGTTTGCAGTGCACATGGAGGAGGTTGGAGGGTGGTGCAGCTCAGGCCTGTCCTGCCTGGACGTGGGGGCCTTGTCACCAGATCTCTCTGAAGAAAGGCTGTGTGGTAGGCATGCGCGCATACATGCTGACATGCATGCACATGTAGGCAAGTGTACACACAGGCAAGAGTTACATATTGCAGGTGAGCTCGGAGTTTGCCTTTGAAAGCATTTTTGACCCTTCTTGGACCCCGTAGGAGGGATAAGTTTGGGAAGTGTGTGGAGAAAAGGAGAAGGAGAGTCCAGGCGTTAAGGAGCCCGGCAGACAAGCCTCCAGATCCCCATTAGCTCTGTTTCTGGCCTTCTCCTTGGCAGGCTGTCCAGTTTAGGTTTGGGGGCCCTTTGGTGAGACCCTAGCTTGCTAGTGAGGAAGCCTTTCCTTAGTGCATGCAACCTTTTCGGCTGGTGTCTCTTCTTTTCGTTTTCTTTCTTTGGGATGTGTGTGTGTGTGTGTGTGTGTGTGTGTGCGCGCGCGCGCGCGTGCGTGCACGCGTGCACATGCAGCAGATGAGGCTGTCCTGCGCCGTGCTAGATCTTTGCGCTGCCCATTGCTCGTGGTGAAAAGGACCCTGGCATGGTCTTCTCCATCTATAATGCTCAGAGAGCCTGTTCAATTTGTCGAGCCCACAGAAGCAGCAGCCCATTTCTCTCATGCTGCACGTTCCGAATGCTGATCAGTCATGGCACATGCTTTCACCTCTTCTTTGTTATCTCATGCTTTGCAGGGTAGCTGGTGTGAGCGCTTGCTCAAATCCATGTACTATGTAACACAACGCCATGGGCCAGCGTTCCCCTTTGAGATAGAGCGCCTGTGGTCCACGCTGGCCGCCAGCAAACGCAACATCATCCCCATCCTGGACTTCCTGACATCGCTGGGCGTGTATGCCGCGCTGCAGGTGAGTGTGGCGTGTGCAGGAATATACGTGTGTGTAATTGTGTGTATGTGTGTGAGTGTGTTTGTGCGCGTGCGTGCTCATGTATGCTGCGCTGCAGGTGGATGTGGCTTATGCAGCATTGTGTGTGTGTGTGTGTGTGCGTGTGTGTGTGTGTGTGCGTGTGTGGCTTAGAGCTGTGTGTGCACGTGTGCTGAACATGTGACTTTGTATGTAGAAGCTGTGGCTCTGGTGGCAAGGTCAAGGAACCCTCCATTCAAACTTCAATGCCGCTTGACCTGCTTTGTACTATGTGGCATGCATCAGTGGGGTGAGCAGCATGTGCAGGGCGCTGCACAGCAGCATCATGCCTCTACAATGCTAACACACCTCCCACACAATGTCACTTGTTTGCACGTGCAGTATATGAGTGCCTTCACATTATCAACACAATCCACACACGGTATCTATTATTGGACGTTTTTGATAACATGTACCATCATACACCTCATCCATGTGTGCGCAACATGTGCAGGAGTCCGCATCTCTGACTGAGTACTTTGCCGTGGCTAAGCGCATCGCGCTCTATCTTGCCCGCATCAGCCCCCAGCACACGATCGACCATCTGGCCTATGAAATCAGCCTGCAGGTGCGTCTCCTTGGCATTTTCCTGGGCAAGGACCCTCCTGATGTCTTCACGAATGTGGGCAGCATGGTGTTGGGCAAAGTGCAAAGCGTGCTGCTCCTTTCAGGTGCAAACAGCTAAGCTTGATTTACCTCTGGTTACTTGCTGCTCATGCCTGTATGCGGAGACACCAGTTTTATTTTTATTGTCTGTGCTTCTCTCCTGGGCTATTTTTGGTCAAAGGCAGACTTCTGGGGTGGAGAGGTAATTTCTTGGTTTGAGGCAGGTGCACAAGGGACACGATCCCGCCTCAATAGCATTGCAGCTGCCTGCTCTTCAAGCAACAGCCCAGCCACATAAACATGGAGGAAGTACCAGAGCAAGCAGCTGTTTAAGGGGAATGCTTTGCTCTTACTTCCTAAGTGGCGATGCAGGTGCCTGGGGAGCATACTATGAAGCTTATGGGCACACCCTACACATGTTGTTGTTGTTCTTCTTCTTGTTGTTGTTGCATATTTGCTGTGCTTCCGTGCATCTGTGAAGCCGCACAAGAGTGACAGCAGCGTGATTGATTTGCGTTTTTCAACTGTAATGTTTACTGAGGGGGCAGAAGTCCATGAACACACATCACAGGTAGTGTCTCATGTGTACTGTATTTGTGTGCGTCAGTGCAGCCAGTGAGGGGAACAGCAGTGTCATGGTAGCCATAAGCACTTGAGGCCAACAGCAACTTACTTTCCGTCCTTGGATGCTTCTTCATGAGGGTGGCAATTTTTGGTGCTCCTGGGCTTGCTCTGCTTCCTGTGCACAGCACACATGCAGGGGATGTTGGCAGTGTGTGCGTGGCATTTTAATGACTACTCTCTGCCTCTTGTGCATGGCACACATGCAAAGGATGTTGGCAGTGTGTGCGCAGCATTTTGGTGACCACTCTCTGCTTCTTAAGCATGGCACACATGCTGGGAAAGTCGGCAGTGTGTGCCCGGCATTTTGATGACCACTCTCTGCTTCCTTTGCACCCTCGCAGGCGCACGAGGATGATGGCAGTGTGGCCGCTGCCCCAGGTGCCCCTATGCCTCTGTCCTTCTCGGACATCACAGGCCCCGAGAACATCGCAGGTGAGTGCATTTAGAGTGCATTTATGTGAACCTTGCAGTGAAGCGTGTGCATATGCCTCTGTTCGTCTCGGACATCACAGGCCCC
Organism: Dunaliella primolecta; assembly: GCA_914767535.2. Lineage (NCBI taxonomy): Eukaryota > Viridiplantae > Chlorophyta > Chlorophyceae > Chlamydomonadales > Dunaliellaceae > Dunaliella > Dunaliella primolecta. Next base: position 9,977,675 of record OU611757.1, read on the forward strand.
AAGAATAATGCGGGTGAGTGCATTTAGAGGTGAACCTTGCAGTGAAGCGTGTGCATATGCCCCTGTCCTTCTTGGATGTCACAGGCCCTAAGGAAAATTGCAGGTGAGTGTACTTGGCAAGTCGCAGGTGAGTGAACTCAGAGCGCTGCAGGTGAGGGCACTGGATTGCTGCATGTGAGTGTGCCTTAATGCATCTGGCCAGTCTGGACATCACAGGCCCTGAGAACATGGCAGTGAGCATAATGAGAACGCAGCAGATGAGTGCCCCTATACGCGTGTCTTTTTTAGATATAGCTGGTCTTCAGAGCATTGCAGGCAGGTGTGGACACTCGTGCGCACATGCATTTGTATGCTCAAAAAGGTTGCATGTATGTAGAATCACCAATAGCAAGTTTTACACCTACATGTCACCTGTGTGTGGGCAACGCATCCCACTATGGAATGGTTCATCCTCGCCAGCAGGTCTGGAAAAGGCGCAGAGCATGTACGGCACGCTGATCAGCAGCCTGGACACGCTGGACCCCCTGGTTGTCACAAGGCCCACTGCAGAGTCACACTCCCAAACGCCCTATGATGCAACGCAAGGTGAGCAGGCGCATGGTGTTGCTTCGCAAGGAGCATGCCCCCTCGTGTCGCCTCTGCTCTGGTGCTGCACTTGCATTTGCCCTATGATCCAACGCAAGGTGAGCAGGCACAGGAATGTTTCGCAAAGTGTAAGCCCCCTGGTGGCGCCTTCCGCTGTGGAGACAAGGCAAGCAGCACCTGTGGTGCGCACACACCAGCAGGCTCCAGCAAACCTGCCGGGGGAGGTGTGTGAGTGTGTGTCTGTAGTGACTGAAAGGGCTCTACCCTGTGAGTGCTCAGGTCATGGTTGACGTGCGCAAGCCCTCATCCGCAGCTCTTGCACTGTGTAAAGCCGCTGGCACAGCAGACAGCTGCGTGGTGGTAGAACACTTTTGCCCAAGCTCTGTGTCTACTTTTGCGCTGTCTGCCTTATTGTGCCTTTCCCTGGACTTCAAGCGCCCGGTTTGAGGCAAGTCATTGCCTGCACATGCTCTCAGCTGCCTCAGCGTTTCATGTAAGCGTCTTATTTCCATTCATGTGCTTTCGTGCAGGCATATACACTTGCTCAGATATGTTCCATTTTCTCACCACTCACATTTACTTCACATTAATCAGCATTCGTAGTGTTAGTTTGGGCTGTAAGGGCCTCACCAGTCTGCCTTCTCTTCATGCCATTCTCTCTCCATTTCTTTCCTCATTAAGATGTGCAGGGTGTCTTGACTGTCTTTGTATACATTTCCTAAATCCTTGATCTGTTGTGCTCGACCTTCTATGTCGTTTCAGGCCTGGACCTGGGCATCCAGAATGAAGGGGATGGGCCCCTGGGGATCCGCTCCACTCTTAGGCAAGAGAGTGCAATGGAAGCAGACATGCCCCGCACAACACCAACCCACTTGGAAGGTGTGTGATGCGCACAAAAGAACGTTCTTTCCTGTTGCACGGCTGCTTGTTTGGTGCTGAGGATGTGTCCTTTTCCAAAGAGCCCCTCGGGCATTGGTGGTGTGTCTCACGCAAAGCTGAGGTGCCTCTCACGCAAGCCGTGGTGCCTCTCTCCCCAAACTGCCTCTCCCATAAACTTTGGGCGCCTTTGACGCACAGCCTAGGTGCCTCTCACGCAAAGCTTGGGTGCCTTAAGCAGTAAAGCAACTGGACTTGGTCTGTGTGTAACCAGAGGATGTCTGCATCATGTCTACAGTTATTTGCAGCGCAAACACTGATATTTGTGTTTCTGTTGGCGCTGGTGCCTCAAGCAGTTAGGCACAAGCGACTTGATGTGCTCTGTGTGGATGCGGGGGTTGTGCACATCATGTATGCCTTCCTCTGCCTCTGAGTCGTTGCTACCAACAAACAAGGCAGCACAGCAGGCAATGCAAATGGTGCTCTTCCAGAAAGTGATGGCGTGCAGAGCACAAGAAGGAAGCGCTACTTCTCCCACAAGCCCCATCTGATCAATGGAATCTTTTGAAATGCTCATGGTGTGTGCAGGCGCTTATCGCATCACTCAGTCTGGCCAGGAAAACAGCGTTGCACGGTCGCTTCCATCGACGGGCACAGGGACCGGCAGCGTTGTGGGCACAGGACCCTCAGCGACAGCCAGCGGGTGAGCACCGCATGTGCAGAACCCATCTTGCGGTTTCCCTTTGCATAGTTGTCATCGCTTTTCCTTGTATTTGGATGTATGTAAACAGAATCAGGTGGCGGCAATGGATGTGCCAATGGATGGGCTCGGTTCAGGCTTAGTGTGCTGTCTTTTATGTACGCTAGGAAATTTGCATTTTTCCCTGCCAAAAAGCTGGAATGTGTGGCGTACGTATCAGGAATTGGCCAACCATACATATATGCTGGCTCTACATTGCCTCTATAGCTCTATCGTCATCCGCTGGACTTTCCTATTGTTCTGCCACTGAGTGGGAAGGATGTGCAAGTTCAGCAGGCGAAGACAGTGCAAGGCAGCGAGGTGGATCCTTTCCCTCTGCTCCCCAGATTGTAGGGGTGGGAAGAGCCTTTTTATGTGGACCTGTCAGGCATGTTTGTTGTAACAATGTATGAGCGATAGTCTATGCTGTCTATCAACCAGCGTGCATTTGGGAAAGACTTAACAGTCAGCACTGACACAACCAGGGCGTCCCACCAGTGCAGTGTTGCAGCGCTTGTAATTTGATGTGTTTGGAGCGCCGTTCGGGTCTGCTTGATGTTTCCTCCCACCTTGAAGTGAATGAAGGCAGCTTTTTGTCACTGGTAAGAATACAGGCAGCCTTTGGTTAAATGTAATTAGAGTGTGTAGTACATGGGAAATTCTATTGCTACTCATTCTGAACAAGCAACATGGTGGATGGATGTACATGGGTGTGCACAGCGCAAACATTTGCTGTCTGCCGCTCACTGTGGGGACGCGGCAGGTTAGGTGCATCAAGGAAGCTTCCTGGCATGCTCCCTGCCTGCCTACAGGAAGAGAGATATGGGGTGCCATGCAACAGAGCTCTGGTGCATCCAACAGTTGCTTTGATCCTTGCGAATGTAAAAGGGCTCTGGCCTTTGTGTGACCACGCAGAATGACAGCCCTCATTTTACGGTCATTGTAGAGTTGCCTGTATCCACATCAATGTAGAAGGACTGCTCCTATTCCTTTAGTAATGTGGAGGGGCTACCTCAGCCAGTACCACTGACTTCTGCTCTGCTCTATCGGGGCCACCTTTGTCGATACCCAAATTTTCATGCTCTCCATTTTAGAGGGCGCGGTGGCCTTTGGCAGCCCCAAAACATGGCCGCTTGTGCGCAGAAGGATGTTTGCGCCGCAGGTCATCGCGCACGTGCTGATATGGTTTCTCCGAGGAATCTCGATCCTTGCATGCCCAGGCTGAGGCGCTCACTCCTCGTGCAGCTGCCCCTCGTGTGCCCAAGCTCAGATGCTTGCACCTAGGTGGATGTTCCCATCTGATGGCGATGGCAGAACAGCCACGGGTGTACATGCCCCACACCCGCTCCGCAGGCAGCAGCCTTCATGATTTTGCACCTGCGACTCGTTCCTTGCTTCTGCTGGCATTTGTTTGCACATTGTGCTGTGGATGTCTGTTTGTCTGCCAGGGGCGGTGGCGGTGGCGGTGGTGCGGCCATGGAGCGCATGCCCAGCAACGGCTCCGCACGCAGCAGCCCCTCAGTCGCCAGCGGGAGTGTGGTAGAAAAGAACGGAGATCGCAACAGCCCGTTGGGTGTGCAGGGCTGGGGTGGCACCATCAGGAATCTGGTGGGTGATTGCTACTTGTTGGGTTTTCAAGGCTGGAGCGGTGCCATTAAGAGCATGGTGTGTATTGTGGTGTGGGTGATTGCAACTTGTTGAAAATGCAGGGCTGAGGATCAGGGCCCCAGTGCATATTTTTAATGTGTGTGTGTGTCTTGTATTGTCAGCGGCAACCGCATTCCTCTGTTAATTGACGCGTTGGGTTGTCAGAGCTAACAGGAGCCTTTGTGTGCGATACCCCAGCGCACCCCTGTGTGCACTGTGTTCTGCGTAATGAGGAAAATCCACGCGCCTCCTGTCCACTACATCCTGTCCACTACAAATGTGGCATCCTTTTCAGCAATATGCAGCTTGTCTGCTCCATACAATCCTGTTCTCTCCATCCCGCAGGCAGCCACTTCTGTTCCACATTTCTGCTCCTACATTTCTACACCCCACAACTTGCCCTCTTCATCTCACAGGCAGCCATTTCTGTGCGCACCGGGGATGAGCCCATCCTAGAGCGCTCATTCCCAAGTGGAAGCCTGGCAGGGGACCAATACTCTGAGTACTCTGCCAGCACAGAGTTTGCGGCAGGCGGAGGTGGTGGCGGAGGCGGCCAGGGCAACAGCGTGCGCGCCCTGCTGTCTCGGTGCGTACATTTGCCGCTTTGTATATTCTAGCGCTTTTTAAATATTTGCACTTTTGCGCCTGGCAAACAGGATTTCACTTTTGCATTTTGAAACAAAACATCCGCCTCTGCAGACTCTTTTCTCCAATGCCAGGCACCCCTGCAACTCACTGACCTCCCTGCACAAAATGCCGGTCCAACCATTTAAACATCGCACACACACACACACACACACACACACACACACACACACACACACACACACACACACGCACACACACACACACACACACACACACACACACACACACACACACATACACACACACACGCACACGCGTGCGCGCATGCACGCACGCATACACAAGCATGCACGCACACATGCTTGCGCCCCCGCAGGCCTGAGCTTGCGCTGTGCCTCTTGGCGGAGGTGGCCTACGAGCATGATGAGGACTTCCGTCCTCACATGCCGCTGCTGTTGCATGCATGCATATGTGTGCTGGATCAAGAAGGGGACATCGAGGGAGACCATGGGCCAGGAGGGGGCAGTTCCGGGTGCACTGTGTCCGCGCACGCGCAGCAGCTGCTCATGCACTTGCTCTACTCAGTGAGCGCACGGTACATTGAGGCGGCCACGGATGCGGGCGAAGCAGCGGAGTGTCCACAGGTGTGTGTGTGTGGGCTTGCATTGGGCTGGTGTGCTGATCACCAGGCAAGGTCAGGACTGCTGTTTTCAAAAAGTGTGCAGGATTTTGAGGTAGTCGCAGGCAGCAGAGGCACCACTCATTGGTGTATGAATTGTCATTGTTACCACTAGACCTAGGATCGCTGTACTCAGTGAGCGCACTGTGCGACTAAAAAACAAGCTTCAGATCAAATTCCATGTTTGATTGCTTTTAGAGAAGAGTTAAGCGTCTACTTTTGTTACGGCCATGGATATGGGCGGAGCAGGTGGTATATGGGCTTGCATTGGCTGCAGTACTAAACGTAAGGTGCAGCACCCCACACCATTTTGGTTGTTGTTCTTATCACCAGGCATAGCAGGACCCCACACAAGTTTCTTTACAGCCGATTGTCTACATGACATCAGTGCCTTTCTGGCTGCCTTCTTCTCTCTAGCCTAGGTGTGTATTTCTGCTGCTGTATGCAGTGCATACACGACTGCCTCGCAAGCTCTTAACATTTCAAAAGGTTTGTGGAGCTGCACAGCCTCATCTTTACAAGTCATTGAAACTGCTTCACCTCCCACCATCTTTAGGCTTCTGTGAATGGTCCCAGGGATGCATAGCAGCCATGCAGATAAAGCTGTTGTCTGTGCGACTTCCCATTTGTGCATGGCCACCAGCTGTAGGTGCAGGACGTTATTGAACCTTCTTTTAGTGAAGCAAACTACTGCATGCATCCACCCTTTTACCCTTGTGTCTTTGCTGGGCTGCTGACCCGGTGCAGCCTTCGAAGCTTACGATGGTGAAGTGGAAAGTGATGTACTTGTTGATCTGCTGCCCCCAATTCGAAGTGCTGCATCAGCTGAGGGCGTGCAAAGGTGCAGACCCTGTCTGAACTTTGCTGAGCACATGGTGGCATGCTTCCTTTTCCTCCAGGTCTTTGTGCTCATCCGCTGCCCGCACAATCTTGGCTACCTGCACAACATTGCTCAGCATATGATTGCATGCTTCCTGTTCCTCCAGGTCTCTGTGCTCATCCGTTACCTGCTGTCAATGCGCGGACGCCGGCTGTGGGCATATGAAGATGCAGATCCCAGTATATGCCCCACAGAGGGTGCAGCCAATGCTGCTGCCCTGCCCTCTGCAGCTGCGCTGTCAGCCATGGTGGGGGCGGTGCATGATGCGCTGGCCTTTGAGGTTGGGCTGCAGGTATGCACGTGTCTTTTTAGGTAAACTTCCATGCATTTTTATTTTTGTGCTGTCAGCCATGGTGGGGGTGGTGTATAGTATGCTTGCCTTTGAGGTTGGGCCACAGGTGCGCGCGAGCAGCTGCTTCCATTGCTCTGAGAGAACTTTGCTCTAAGAAAACTTTGCTCTAAAAGTTTATGAGGAGCACCGTCCTTTCAACCGTGCCCTTTACAGAGGAAGACCCGCATGATTGTCCCCTGCTATAGGCCTCATGGTCGGAGGCATCCTTGGATTGGGCCCTCCACTGCCTTATTAACATGCCCTCACATGCCTTTTTAACATACCCTTACACACACACACACACACACACACACACACACACACACACACACACACACACACACACACACACACACACACACACACACACACACACAAATGATTGTCCCCTGCTGTAGGCCTCATGGTCGGAGGCATCCTTGGATTGGGCCCTCCACTGCCGGAGTCGGCATTTGTCCTGCAGGTCTTTCCAGGTAAGGATCATCGGGCTCTTGAGTTTGGGCTTTGATGTTGGGGGCAGCACACTGCCTCTTCAGGATCCTGTCCTCTCTATTTTTCTTTCTGGAACTGCACTCTGAAAGATGAGCATGGTGGAGGTATGTGCCTGTGGAGCGCTTGTGCATATAAAAATGCCAGGGCTGTCAAGGGTGTGGCTCAATTTGGAACGGCAGCTGTACCTTTCTAATATCCCCAATGCTCCACTCACAATTCACACCCTTTCTTGAGTTCGGGCTGCTCTCTGTGACTTTCTGCACAAAATATGTTGAACAAAGAACATGTTTGTGCCAATGTTAGACATAAAATTCATAACAAATTGCGTGAGTTCATCTTGTTATGAGTACGCTGCATTACTTTGGCAAAAAAGTAGTGAAGGCTTGAGAGGGTCCAGGGCAGCACCAAAATGCCTCCAACAGACCCCCAGGGCCTCCAGGCAAAGGCATTCATTGATGACTAGCGTGGAATGCAGAATGTGAGACTTTATGTCACCATTATAAAGCTTTGTGAGCACACAGGATGATGCAGGCCTCCAGGCAAAGGCATGCAGTGGTGGATAGCGTGGAATGTAGCGTATGTCACCATGAGTGAGGCAGCTGCGTGTGCACACAGGATGAGGGAGGCCCCCAGGCAAAGGCATGCAGTGGTGGATAGCGTGGAATGTAGCGTATGTCACCATGAGTGAGGCAGCTGCGTGTGCACACAGGATGAGGGAGGCCCCCAGGCAAAGGCATGCAGTGGTGAAATGCGTGGAATGTAGCGTTTGTGACATGAGACAGCTGCATGTGCACACAGGACAAGGCAGGCCTGAGTGCAGTGTGAGTTCGCTTGCACAAAGCACTTTTTTTGAGTTCGCGAGTTTTTTGAGTTCGCTTGCACAAAGCACGCCAACCACTGCTGTAACAAAGTGCACAGCAGCTGAAAAAGAGCGGCTCAAGCTCATGGTGGCTAGGCACGTGAGAATAGAAGAAGGAGCAGCGCGCAAGAAAGCGTGGCTGGACAGAGGCCACAGCATGAGCCATCAGCCCAACAGCAAGCGACAGCAGCAACTGCGGACAGCTGCCTGTTAAAGAAAAAGCGTGGCAGAATAGCTGTCTGTTTAAGGAGACGAAGTGACAAAAGCGGGCATGAGATCAATCTGAGGTGGCTGCGACTTGCCAATTCAAGTGTGTTAGCTTTGCCCTCTGAAAACATAAAAAAAAGGCTGCAACTTAGACATGCACTATCCAAATTTGGGCCTGCAGTTGTAAGTTCATTAGTAAAATGCGTTTCTCTGATGCAAACAAGGCAGCAACAACATCCCAAGCAACCACCCATCCTTTCCCTTCTTCCAGTTCTACTGCGTCCTGCGTCCCCAACTCACCTCTGATGAGCCGCCTAACATTTCCTCCACTGTGTTCTGCCTTTAGGTCTTCCGCGCCCTGCGCCCCCAGCTCACCTCCGATGTGTGTGCTGCGTGCTGCTAGTGGCCCTGCACCACTGCTTTGCCGCCACTTATACACACACAAATACAAACCCTACGTCTTCAGCAACCACCCATCCCATTCCTCCTCCCAGGTCTTCCGCGCCCTGCGCCCCCAGCTCACCTCCGATGTGTGCTGCACGCTGCTGGTGGCCCTGCACCACTGCTTTGCCGCCGCGGCCGCCGCTACCTCACCACACGCAACTGCTGGAGGTGTGGGTGGAGGCAGCGCGCAGGGCAGCAAGGCTGCTGCCTCTGCGTTTGACCTGCGCGACAGTTTGGGCCTGCCCAGCGTGAGCACGCAGCACACAGGGGGAGAGCCCAGTGGGCCGCCCCTGGTCACATGCCTGGCATGCGCGCAGGAGATCATCACCACGCTCAAGGTGTGTGTGTGTGTGTGTGTGCGTGTGTGTGTGTGTGTGTGTGTGTTTGTGTGTGTGCGTGCGTGTGTGCGTGCGTGTGTGCGTGCGTGTGTGTGTGTGTGTGTGTGTGTGTGTGTGTGTGTGTGTGTGTGTAGGGGGAGGGGAGGGCTACAACTGATCGTGTAGGTGCAATTTTAATGACCCTGAAGGACAGAGTTTGCTTATAGAAAGAGCAGGAGGGCTGGATCCACTTCAACCCTGTGTGCCTGTATGCAAATCCGATGGAAGGCAGCAAGTCAAGTGGATTGGCTCATCCCCCCTCCTGTCCTTTTGCTCGCAGAGTTTGATAGAGGGCCTGGAGCCCAGTGGGCGGCTTGTCATCTACCCTCAGGTCAGTCAGTGGGAGATTGAGGCTTATGTTGTACAATGCATCAAATTGAAGGAAGAGAAAATGAACAAGAAAGAAGCCCCTGCTTGGAGGGTGGCTTGCCATCCACCCTCAGGTCGGTCAGTGGGGGAATGAGGCTTGTGGTGTGAGACAACAGGTGGCTCGCCATCTGCCCTCAGATCACATAGAGGCAATGAGGCTTTTGGTTAGGCTTTTGATTGCACCTGGTCGGAGGGTGCAAGAGCAAAAGGAAAGCAACGAGTGCCGGCAACCCTGCTCCACAAAAGGTGGATTGGCCTATGCCAGCAAGCCTGCCAGACCTGATAAGTACAAATACACGAACTGGCAGCCACCTTTATTTGTTCTGTTTGTTACCTCCAGTATTGTTGCCTTAGCCATCCACTGCTATCCTGCACGCACAGTGTGGTGTGTGTACTGTAATACACTATCCTGGCTCCAAGCAAGGTTGTTGCTTCCTTCACATGCACACCCCTCTCCCTGCACAGCACACACAAAATACTTGCTGCCAGCTAGAGGTTGCTATGAGCTTTACCCACAGCAGCAACTCTCCATTGCTTATCTTAAAACGACAAAGCGTTTGCCAAATGAAGTCCTCTCAACAAGACAGTGCCAATGCTCAGTGCTCTCCATTGCTCCTCATGGCGTGACAGGGAAAGTGTTTATCAGGTTACGCCAGCAAAAGCCACTTACAGGGCTCGGGACAATGTGCCCCATTGCCCAATAGTGCCTTTGTTGACTCGGCACCATCCTTGTGCATTGTTTGTGCTGTTTTCCTGTTGACATCACCCGCTGACAGCATATTTGTTTGCTCCTCCTTCAACAGCTGTTCTGGGTCGCGCTGGCGCTGCTGCACAGCAGCAGTGTGCCCTTGTACGGACATGCGCTGTCCCTGCTGGATGTCGTCATGTCCAGGTTGAAGTTGCATCAATCCAAGGTGAGGATTGTGCGCCCTTTCGAACGTGCATGCGCTGTCCCTGGTGGATGGCGTCACGTTCAGGTTGAAGTTGCATCAATCCAAGGTGAGAATTGTGTGCCCTTGTACGGACATGCGCTGTCCCTGCTGGATGTCGTCATGTCCAGGTTGAAGTTGCATCAATCCAAGGTGAGGATTGTGCGCCCTTTCGAACGTGCATGCGCTGTCCCTGGTGGATGGCGTCATGTTCAGGTTGAAGTTGCATCAATCCAAGGTGAGAATTGTGTGCCCTTGTACGGACATGCGCTGTCCCTGCTGGATGTCGTCATGTCCAGGTTGAAGTTGCAGCAATCCAAGGTGAGAGTCGTGCGCCCTTTTGAACGTGCATGCGCTGTCCCTGGTGGATGGCGTCATGTTCAGGTTGAAGTTGCAGCAATCCAAGGTGAGAGTCGTGCGCCCTTCTGAACGTGCATGCGCTGTCCCTGGTGGATGGCGTCATGTTCAGGTTGAAGTTGCAGCAATCCAAGGTGAGAGTCGTGCGCCCTTTTGAACGTGCATGCGCTGTCCCTGGTGGATGGCGTCATGTTCAGGTTGAAGTTGCAGCAATCCAAGGTGAGAGTCGTGCGCCCTTTTGAACGTACATGCGCTATCCCTGGTGGATGTCATGTCCAAGTTGAAGTTGCATCAATCCAAGGTGAGAGTTGTGCGCCCCCCAATGAATGCGCATGCGCTGTCCCTGGTGGATGGCGTCACGTCCAGGTTGAAGTTGCATCAATCCAAGGTGAGAGTTGTGCGCCCTTTCTAGCGCGCATGCGCTGTCCCTGGTGGATGGCGTCATGTCCAGGCTGAAGTTACACCAATCCAAAGGTGAGAGTTGCGCTCAATGAATGCGCATGCGCTTTCCCTGCTGGATGTTGTCATGTCCAGTTTAAGCTGCACCAATCCAAGGTGGTGCAGGCAAGCAAGTCTTTCAAACCCCTCATGGTTGAGGTTGCTCTCAAGGTTAGATCCTTCAAGGTTGATGCACTTGTTCAGTGGACGTGGCAATGGCTGGCTTTTGGCCTCATCCCCCTTGATGCATTCTCATGATATATGTTTTTACCAGTTGCTCACACACACACGCAGGAGCACACACGCACACACACGCGCACACACACACACACGCATGCACACACACACACACACACACACACACACACGCATGCACACACACACACACACACACACACTCATGCACGACAAATGCAGGTTGCGGCAGTGCTTCTTGCTTCCGCGCCCACCAGCCCAGGCCTCCAAGCCGCTGGGCCCCTGCAGCATGCAGTGGTCACACAGGTAAGCTCAGCACTGTTTTGTATACGCATACACGCCACTGCACCATGCATCTCACAGGTGTTTGTAGCTCTGTTTTTCGCGTGCGTGCACACCCCTGCACGATGCAGAGGCCACATGGCTATGATTAGCTCCGTCCTGCGCATGCATGCATGCCGTGGATGTCAGCTCTTTTGCAGGGAACACATGGGATCTATGGTGTGAACACTTGGAAAGGGCCAACCTCACACACGCAGGGCATTTGGACCGGGCTCAAAACGGCCAGCAGGCAGCGTGCGGGTGTGGACATGGAGGAGCAGGAAGAGCAGCCAGGTATGTGTCAAAGCCAGCAAGAGCTATGACATGAGCTAATGATAACGTGGGCATCTGCACCAGGGAACATGGTTTGTAACATGAGTATGTTGTCACCAGCTCCTGGGACACGCCCTCAGAACGCGCTTTTCCATGAGTTTTGGCATGTAAGTCTATCTAAGTGATCCCAGCATGTCCTGCTGCTGTTTGTGCATTAAAGCTTTGGTCGGGGGGGAGGGGGGAGGGCGGCAGCTCCCTTTGGGCATCTTCCACCGCTTTTTGCAGTACCCTTCCGCAATGCATGCTTTGCTCTTTGCACGCCTTGAAACGTTCACACACACATACATACATGTACGTTTACAGCATGTAAACAATCCATGGCATGCCTTGCGCTGTGTCTGCTGCAAAGCTGTGGCTGCTGCAGATTGCGCTTGTGCATTTGCGCATGCATGCATGCGTACATGAAGCTCCGCCTCCGGCGCCACTCTCCTACGTTGCAAACACTTTGTCTGCTCTCCTAGTATAAGCATTAATGCCCTTAAAAAGCATTTATGAATCAACATACACATCTTACTCACTCACACATCTGAGATCAGAGTTGTGGCTGCTGGGTGTTGCGCCTTTGGGCATAATGCCCTACTCCAGCACCACTTAGACAGCTCCATTCATAAACACATGTACATCTCAGGTATACAATGCTGCTGCTGCCTCTTTGCAGAATTGTGGCTGCTGGGTGTTGCGCCCTTGGGCATGATGCCCTACTTCCAGCACCATTTTGACAGCCCCATGGCGGGCAGCAGTGGTGGGGGGGCATGGGGGGGCGGGGACCTGGCAGGCAGCAGGGACTCAGGCGGACAGCAGGTGCGCCCATGTGTGTGTGTGTGTGTGTGCATGCGTGCGTGCGTGCAAACATGCATGTGCACGCGCTTGTGTGTGTGTGCGCGCGCGCGTGTGCGTGTGCGTGTGCGTGTGTGTGATGGGGGTGGGGAAGGGGGGCTTGCTGGTGCAAGTATGGGTGTGGGAAGGAGTGCTTGCCTGCCTAAGGCTGGGACTGAAGATTCAACAAGAGCACCTAACTATGCCACTCAGTGTTGCTTGATGATGAGCGCAAGTAAATGCTTGTGTGTGCACTCGTTAGCTTGTACCTCCAGGGTGAACAGAACACACACACACACACACACGTACAGGGCAGCGGCGGCGTGCACTGTAGCATCGACTGGGGGGCAAGCCCCAGCGGCCTGGGCGTGAGGTATGCACCACTCGCCATGCAACAGCTGCTGCTGAGGGGCCTCCTGGTCGGGGACACAGCAGCGGCGTCTTTGCGTGCCCTTAGCACGTTTGCAGATGCGCTGGCACACCAGGTGGGTCACACACACACACACAGATCAGGGAGCACAGCGGGTGGGCTTGCATGCAGTGCTGTGCTGCCGCAGTTGATGATGCGCATGTGCATCCGGTGATCACGCAAAGCTGCCTTGCCCAACCCCAGATCACTCCCTGTGGGCTCAGGCCTATCCTGCTCAGGTCTGCAAGGAGCCTTTCCATGGCTCCCGTGCGCATGACTTAAGTGTGTGCTCACTACTGCCCATGTCCCTCATGCCCAGGCTTCACAGCATCAGAGCATGAGCAGCGCTAATTCTGCAGCAACCTTTAAACCACAGCTCTGAGATACCTTTTTGTGCGCTCTCAAACCACCACTTATGTGCCAACAAAGATGCGCATGCCACAGGAAGGGTTGCGCTGTTTCGGACCACAAATGTCAGGGGATGTATTACTCAGCTTTCTGCGTTCCAGAGCTTTGATCCACGCAGCGGAAAACTTGGTTGGCCCTCTTTTAAAATTGCCAGGTCTTGAACCCCCCCCCCCCCCCGTGGCAGCGTACCTACTGCAAAAGTTGCGCGGCTCAGCCTCTTTTGCTTTACAGAGCCCTGACCCATAAACTGTTTCCTTGCATGCACTGTTTGGATTGCCAGGGCTACGCAGCGTTAGAGCACCAACGGCAGCGGCTGCGCAGCTCCTGCTCTGCTCCCTCTGCGTGTGCTTCCCACGACACAGCTGGCAGGGCCTCCAACAGGAGCAGCATGGTAAGGGACCTAGTTTGCGCTGTGCTCATTCAGCCACCTGGCCTTCCTTGCCATGTTTGTCCCTCACAGCACAGCTGGCAGGGTTCTTTCTAATGGGCGCGCCCTGATACTAGGCTGCTTGTGTTGGCTTTTCGGGCGTCTGCCTGCTGCCATGCTTTGCGTTTTGTTTTTTTGGTCACACAGGTGGCAGGGCTTCTGACCTGTCAGGAGCAGGTACGAGAGACAGATCTCATTGAGCTGTTCGGCCACCTGACCTGCTCCTTGTTGTCTTGCTTAGTGGTGCAAGACCTCATTGTGACCTCGCATGATAGGACTGTGGTGCAAGATCTCGTGGTGATTTTGCATGATATGATATGACTGTGGTGTAACACCTCATGATGACCTTGCACGACAGACATGACTGTGGTGTAAGACCTCTTTGTGACCTTGCATGGCATGACTGTGGTGCAAGACCTCATAGTGACCTTGCACGAGGTTATCAGGGTTCGCCTCCGTTCTTATGCAGCGCATGTTATGCAGCACGCACCCATCCTTGACCCTCTGAGAGCCCTTTCAAGGCATGCATGGCACACGCGGCTGCAATGTGATTGCCTGCCGCAAGCATGCTTCACACCAGAGGGAATGAAATGTGAATATTGTGTGTGTCAGGCTTTCGGCCCTGCCTCTGTCACAATGTTCCAGAAGAACAAAATGGAAACAGGCCAAGCAGCTGATGGGGAAATTGCGGGAAAAGGACTAAGAAGGCCCGGGTACCAGTATGAGTAGACTCATTCGAGTGGCAGGACTCAAATGCACGGATGGGAATGTTGTGTGCGTATGCGTGCGTGTGTGTCAGGCTTTTGGCACTGCTTCCGCCCATAACGCGCGGGAAGGGGGAAAAAAGGAAGCAGGTCAGGCAGCCGCATGGTGGCGCAGGACTCCAATGTATGTGCGTGGATTGATGTGTGTGTATGTGTTTGTGTGTCGCAGGCTTTTGCACCCGCCTCTGCATCGGCACTGTGTGCGCAGAGGGCAGGACAGGCAGCTCCATGTTGGGACTCAAATGTGCGGCAGGACACAATTACACCAGCGTGAATTTGTGTGTTGCAGGCTTTTGGCCCCGCCTCTGCCACTGGCACTGTGTTTAAAGGGCAGGCCAGGCGGCTCCATGTGGGGACTCAATAATATGAGCGTGAATTTGCGTGTGTGTCGCAGGCTTTCGGCCCCGCCTCTGCCACTGGCACTGTGCGTGCAAAGGGCAGGCCAGGCAGTAGCATTTGGGGGCAGGACTCGGGCCCAGGCTCCACCAATTCTTCTGCCAACTTCCCACAGGTGAGGGGTGGCATAACCGGGGGGGGTCTCATGCTTCGTGCGCAGAGTGAATAGAGTAGACACAGCTCTGCGCTCAGTGTGCACTTCAGCTTTGTTTATATGGACGGGTACACAAGGTGGAGAAGGAGGGCTGGTTTGGAAGTGTGGATGTATGCTCCAGCCTGCAAGTTCTTGTACACACACACACACGCACATGCACACACCAACAAAACCCCCCACACAAAAACACACACACGCATGTACATATGCACGCACACGCACACACACACCACCATCAACACACACATCCAAGCATGCACGACTATTCACGAGTGAGCGGAAATGCCGCAGACCAATACGCCTGCATGCTGCTGGATCCACCCATCCCTCAATTCATGTTTGTGTGTGCATGACACTGTAAGCGTGTGGGTTTTGTGTGTATGCAGGGCGGCCCGCACGTTGGCCTAACAGGTACCATCCGCCACAAGCCCAGCAGCAGCATTAGCCACCTGCAGCACGAGCAGCACCAGCAGCAGCCGGGTCTGCGGCGCCTCGCCACTTCAGGCGACAGCAGCAGCAGTAGAGGAGGCATGCCCTCTGCGTGGGGTGATACCGTGGGCTCTCATACCTCAGCTGCCTCAGCACTGAGACCTTACGACTCACTGCGTGCGCATGCCACGCTGCGCATGGATGCCCACCAGTCGCTGCTGGGACCGTGGCAAGGGCAGCTGTTTGTGAGCCTGGTGGGCGTGCTGCAGGTGATGGCGTCGCTGCAGAGGTGGGTGCTGGGCAACAAGCACATGTTTGATCTTAGGTTGGGAGTGTTGGGGTGGAAGGGGCAGCTATTTGGGGCTCGGAGTGGGCATGCTGCTGGTCATGGCATTGTTGCAGGGGTGGGTGCTGGGCTGGCAGCGTGTGTTTGGTCTTAGGTTTGGAATGAGGGCATGGAAGGAGCAGCTGTTCGTGAGCTTGGTGTGGGCGTGCTGCGGGTCATGGCATTGTTGCAGGGGTGGGTGCTGGGCTGGCAGCGTGTATTTGGTCTTAGGTTTGGAATGAGGGCATGGAAGGCGCAGCTGTTCGTGAGCTTGGTGTGGGCGTGCTGCGGGTCATGGCATTGTTGCAGGGGTGGGTGCTGGGCTGGCAGCGTGTGTTTGGTCTTAGGTTTGGAATGAGGGCATGGAAGGCGCAGCTGTTCGTGAGCTTGGTGTGGGCGTGCTGCGGGTCATGGCATTGTTGCAGGGGTGGGTGCTGGGCTGGCAGCGTGTGTTTGGTCTTAGGTTTGGAATGAGGGCATGGAAGGCGCAGCTGTTCGTGAGCTTGGTGTGGGCGTGCTGCGGGTCATGGCATTGTTGCAGGGGTGGGTGCTGGGCTGGCAGCGTGTGTTTGGTCTTAGGTTTGGAATGAGGGCATGGAAGGCGCAGCTGTTCGTGAGCTTGGTGTGGGCGTGCTGCTGGTCCTGGCGTTGCTGCAGGCGTGGGTGCTGGGCTGCGAGTGTTAGAGAACATCTGTTAAGGCGCGCACAGGGCTAGAGACTGGGAGTAACAGCACCAATATTTCCCCCGGGATTGTGTGGGCTGAACAGAGCTGAATGTGAGCCTCGGCGACTGTGAGAATGCAGGAGTGGTGCCGGCATTGTTTTGAAGGGTAGAAACTGTCAAACTGGTAACGACTGAGACTGAGAGTGCAGGAGTGATGCCGGCATTGCTGCGAAGGATAGGAATTGGTCAGCGTTGCAAGTCGCCTTTTTGGAAAGCTTGCTCGTACCATGCACCATTTAAAGCCTGTACACAACCGCCATATAGACTTGTTTGCTCTGTGCGAAACGCTTCTCCCTGTGCTGGTCCCTCTGTTGATGCAGGGGTAAGCACTTAGTCTACACTTATCCTTCTCAGTGCTCGGCTACCCTGTTGCTACCTCACAAGCTCCAGTGATCTGCTGAGCATCAGCTCCTTGGCGCCTGTGGCTGCCTCACAGGCACCCTCACAGCCTCCACTAACTCATTGATCCATTGAGCTTTGGCTAAGTGGCGCTTGCATTTGCTTCTGCTCATATCATGCGTGCAGTGCTCGCACGCCCGGGGGCACAGAGGGCCCTTGCGGCAGCAGCAGTGCCACCATTGCTGCTGTTACCTCCAAAGGGGGCGCACACGCACACAGTAGCTCTTTAGCCAACGCCCCTGCTCCTGCTAGCGTAGAGGCTGCGATTACTGGGCCACGGAGGGACCCGCACACCCTGTCGGCACTGGTGCAGGTATGTATATCTGTGAATATGCGTGTGTGTGCTCACGTGCGTGCGCGCGCTCGTGCGTGTGTATGTGTGTGTGTGTGTGTGCTGGTGGGAGGGTGTGGGTGCTCATACAGTCAGAGAGGCGGTGGAAGGGGGATTATGCTCAGGGGCTCTCACATCTTGTTCGCCCTCACGCAGGTGTGCCAGGAATGCTTGTACTTGGACCGGCATTTGTCAACACTTGTGATAGAAACGTTGAAGGATGCATCATTATAACGTATGCACATATATGCATGCACGCACACGTGGACACACACACACACACACGCACAAACGCATGCACACACAGAGACCCACACACACGCACAGAGACACACACACACACACGTTCATGGCCCCTTTGTCCCCCCTACCTGCTTACACAGGCAGTGCCCGACCTCACTCAGCGTCTGACTTCACTCACACGCGTGTGCGTGCACACACACACACACACACACACACACACATACACATGTTCATTGCCCCTTTTTCCTACCTGCTCTCACCCACGCAGTGCCTGACCTCGCTTACCCACGCCGCTGCTGCTCATGGCCTCCCGGCCCTCGCCTCCGCCCTTGCCGGTGGCGTAGCTGCTGTGGGTGCCGGCTGCACAAGCTTCAGCACGTCTTTGGGTCCTACCAGTGCCATGCCCACCGCCTCCGCCACGCTGCCCTTGCCTTCTGGGCAGAGCCCTGATGGCGTGGTGCCCTCTTTAGATGCAGCGCTGCAATCCATATGTGCTGAGGTGTGTGCGTGCAGATGTGTGCAGATGCGCTGCAGTCCATGTGTGCCTGAGTGTACGCATGCAGATGTGTGCAAATGTGTGCAGATGTGGTGCCCTCATGGGATGCGGCGCTGCAGTCCATGTGTGCCTGAGTGTACGCATGCAGATGTGTGCAAATGTGTGCAGATGTGTGCAGATGTGGTGCCCTCATTAGATGCGGCGCTGCAGTCCATGCTGGTGCTGAGGTGCCTACCCGTGTGCAAGTGAAGATGTGTTTGTGCTGGTTGTGTGTGGACACCTGGGAAGGAGCTGTTTTGTTTCGGGCCTTCGCTTGGTGTGTGCCAAAGGTAGCAGCATTTAAACTGGGGCTGCTGGCCTGGATGCGCTCTGTTGCGCAATGCAGTGCTGCATCTTGTGCAGCGTTGCATGACTGCAGGCCCTGAAATTCCTGCACCGTGCATACAACATGGAAAGGGGTTTTGCCGAGGTTTGCACTTTGCTCGCGTAATGCATCCTACCCTGTGTTGCAGGACTGCAGGCCCTGAAAGAGCAGACACAATGTTATTTCATGAACTGTTGCACTTTGCTTGTGCGCTGCGTCCTACGCAGTGTTGCAGGACTGCAGGCCCTGTGACTCTTGCACTCTGCAGATAAGATGTGAATGTAATTCATGATGAAGGGCCACACTATGCGCGTGTGCTTCATCTTGTGCAGTGTTGCAAGGCTGCAGACCCTGGAATTTCTGCACTGTGCATGCGATGCCAGATGAGTGGCCTTATGCTATGCTTCCCTGCCATTGCATATACATCATTTCCTGGGCACAACCCCCCCCCCCCCCTTTATCCTGACCGCTACCAGACCTTTTGGGTTGATTTGTCTGTTCACCTAGTCCACTATTAACTTATTCGCAGTGCTTCGGCCCAAGGTTTCTTCTGTTCCTGTTTTGTGTGAGGAGCGTTTTCCCTGTTAGCATCAATTGTCTTCCCTGCCACCTCAAATGTTGCCTGATCTGATTCCTCTGGTTCATGCACTGCAGATGGGGCGCGCCCTATTCCCTCGGTTTGCCCCACTGTTCATCCACCATTGTCTGGAGGAGCTCACGGCGCCGGGCCTCTTCCCTCAAGTGCGTATTAATTATATCTATATCTATATATTTATATATATGACAATAATATCTTGTGCCATGATGCAGCCCTGTACCTCAAACCGTTCCACATCAGTCAGGCGCCGTTTTGCTTGACTGGTGGTGACAAGTTTTGTCCTTGCTGCTTTGGAAGAAGATGTTTACCGGCTGCTATTAATTTACGGGACTTAATCTCAAGTCCCGACGATGCCTGAGAGAACTCCCTAGAATGTGTGTTTTGGTGGGGACTGATGCCTGTGCAACATTTCTTCATGTGTCATGCGGATCCCATTCCTGTAGTGCTCAGTAAGCCTGCATGCTTGGACGCGCACACTCCCTGGCACTTGAAGCGCTTCTACCACATGCCTTTGAACTCCGAGCCCAGGTGTGCTGCAAGGCATGGCTATTGATCCATGATTTGTTTGGTGCCTGCTGCCCAGCGGCGGCTTTCATGGCAATGATTACATCTGTGATACCATGTGCTTCGGGGATAAAATCTGCTCTTCACCTCTCAACAATTCTTCCCCTGGTCCTCAATTGCATGGGTGGGGACAACAGCCACGTGCCGCCCTGCACTGCTCAAGCATGGTCGGGTGTACATCAAATCACCTGCTTGTGTCACTCACGCCGCCATTCCCCGCCATACTGGGTGCATGTGATCATACCCTGCTGTACGGAAAGCGTTGTGTCACTCACGCAGCCATTCCACGCCATACTGGGTGCATGTGATCATACCCTCCTGTACGGAAAGCGTTGTGTCACTCACGCACCCATTCCACGCCATACTGGGTGCATGTGGTCATACCCTGCTGTACTGAAAGTGTTGGCAGCCATGCACAAAAATCGCGCACTCCAGGGTCTTGAAGCCCCTTATTATATGCAGGCCCACGTTGCAGTCATCACCCTTCTGCGCTCGATGGTGCTCCAAGCCACTGCCTCCCTCATATCCTCATGTATAAGAACAATCCGTGTGTCCCCCTTACCCTGTGCAAGCCCACATATTGCAGCCATCACCCTTCTGCGCTCAATGATGCTCCAAGCCACGGCCTCCCTCACCTTTTCAAGCACAAGCACAATCTGTGTGTTCCCCTTACTCTGCACAGGCCCACATTGCAGCCATCACCCTTCTGCGCTCAATGATGCTCCAAGCCACCGCCTCCCTCACCCCCACAAGCACAAGCGTGGCCGCTGGCCAAGAAGCCAACGCCAACAGTTGCGGCGGCAATGCAGGCGAGATTGACCTGGGACCCGGTGTCATCAACTCCCTCACCAACACAAGCCTGCTGGCACCGTTGGTGGAGCGCACTCAGGTGAGGATTGGGGTTGAAATCGCTCTGGGACATGGAGTCACGAATTTACTGATCAACACAATCCTGCTGGCTCTGTTGGTAGAGCGCACTCAGGTGAGGATATGGGTTGAGATAGAACCGGGACATGGAGTCATCAACTCCCTTACCAACACAACCCTGCTGGCTCTGTCGGTAAATCGCACTCTGGCGAGGAACACCAACTCCCACACAAGCGGCTGACACTCCCTCACCAACACCAACACCAATGCCAGCATAAGCCCGCTTCCATTCCCTCACCAATTCAAGCCTGCAGGCACCATTGCTACAACACACCTAGGGGGAGCAGGAGTTGAAGTTTGTGCCTGCACACAAATGCAAGCCATGCACTCGATTGTGCAATGAGTCCCTTTGCCAGGCAGGATCATGTGCCGTCCATCAGCACCCGCAAAGATGCAATGGCATCTTGCACAGATCCTCGCACCAGTGTCAGGTGAGGTGAGGCAAAGCCACACACACACACACACACACACACACACACACACACACACACACACACACACAAACACACACACACACACAAAGACACACACACACACTCACAAAGACACATATGCACGCATCTGTGCGCTTGCGATTGCAGGGCCCCCTGGCCCCCCAGGCGGTGTCTGCGCTGTCCGCCATTATGGCTTTCACCACCGCCCACATGCGCCGCTCCGCATCCACCTCCACCACCAGCACCACCAAGACCCACCCTGCTTCCGTCCATAGTAGGGCTGGCCCTGGCTCCACCCCCTCTTCGCAGCCTGGCACACCCAGCAGGGTAGCTACAGGCACCGGCATTAGTGCTGCTGCTGCTGGCAAGGGGCATGGCTCAGGAGGAGGCGCAGACGCGCACTCAACTGCACCCATTGTGCTGCGCACGCTGCAGCCCCCTCCCGGCAGTGATGCCACGGTATGTGTTCATGTGTGCATTCATGAGTGAGCTGGTGGCATTCGTAGCAGAGTAGCTATCCTGATCCAGAAGAGTGCACGTAGTGCTGGTTGCAGTGGTTTGCAAGGGCAGCGTGTTGGTGGTCATGGTACCTGGTGGTATGCTGGTGCGCTGGTTGCACAGGCTTGCAAAGGGCGGCATGTTGGAGGACATGGCAGCTGGCGAATGCTGATATATTTGTTGTGCTTGTTGCACTGATTTGGAATTCAGGGAAAGATGGTCGTCATGCCAGCTGATGGTGCTAGAAGTCATAGGCGCAAACTTCACAAATTTAAAATACGCACGCGCGCGCGCACACGCACACACGCACACACACACACGCACACACACACACACACACACACACACACACACACACACACACACACACACACACTGCCTGCACATGCGCAGGTGGCAGCTGCTGTGAAGCGCGTGGCCGACACCATGGGGGGCATGTCTGCCCGTCGCGGCCGCCGTGCTGCGCGCATCATCCCCTACCTCAACCTGTACAGCCAGCAGAACCCTCAATAATACCAGCAGCCAGTGGTGCTCACGCAGCAGCCTCAGTAGTGACCATGGACCCGGAACCGGTACACCCAGCAGACTCGAATAGCCAGCTGACTTCTTAGCTCCACCAGCAATCCACAGTGCCCATGCAGCAGCAGCAGCAGCAGCAGCAGCAGCAGCAGCAGCAGCAGTGAGGGAGTGCATGCAGATGTGTCAAGCTGTTTGCACGCGCTCCCTGCTTCTGACAGGTCTTCAATTCCTCCCAACTGATGGCGCCTGGAATGCAAACGCCTGC
This sequence comes from Dunaliella primolecta, assembly GCA_914767535.2. Classification (NCBI taxonomy): domain Eukaryota; kingdom Viridiplantae; phylum Chlorophyta; class Chlorophyceae; order Chlamydomonadales; family Dunaliellaceae; genus Dunaliella; species Dunaliella primolecta. The sequence goes on from OU611757.1 coordinate 9,999,811, forward strand.
CGGCTGTGGCAGTGCAAGCCTGCCGCTGCCGCTCAGTTCATATGCGCTGAAGGGAGTGGGATTACGTCTCAGCTCATCATGCGCTGGAGGGAGTGGAATCTTGCCTCAGCTCATATGCATCGGAGGGAGTGGAATGCTCTTTTGTACAGCTTGGCCTTGCTGACAGGGGGAGGGAGTGGAGTGTTGTGTTTTGGGAGAGGCTCAGGCATGAAGTACGTAAAGGCAAGAGCATGGCTCCCTAAAACAGCATGAGGCCTTGCTTAGCAAGGAGAGGGAGTGTAGCGTTGCACTACAGGAAGGCATGCGGTACGTATGGGCAGGGGCATGGCCTCCTCATACAGCATCGCCTGTGCATGAGCATGCCCTTGTGGCTGCAGCCAGTGTCCTGCATGCGTGTCTGTGGGCCTGAGTGGATTCAAGTAGGGCAGTGTGTGCCGGCCAGCTCCTTGATGCAGGTATGCGTCACGATGCAATTGCTCAAGGCATCCACCATAACTTTTGTTGTCTCCACGAGCACACGGATGTCCCTGCAAGGAAGCATCCATGTGCCTGCCCAGCTCCCTTCACGGAGGCACACATCATGATATGATGCTTGCCAAGCAAGCGTGATGGCTACTCCTGTTGCACCGAAGATACGATGCTTGGCAAGTGGTGCTTGATGACTGTACTTGTTGAGCTGGGCGTGCCCTGCCTTTCTTTAAGCTCACTGCAACTAGCATACAGATGTGCCACAAATTGGCTCAAGCCCTGCTTCGTTTTCCTTTGGCTGTGCAGTGCTTGGTTGTAGGCGGCAGTGCTGTGCTGTGGACGTAGTTTGGCCCTTGGCCCTGCTTTTAGCTGTGTATGGACAATGGTGCAATGGTGTGATGGAACAATGGTGCGATGGGTAATGGCTCAATGGTGTGAGGGTGCAATGGGCAATGGTGTCGGCCCTTGGCCCTGCTTCTAAGCTTCTGGCTGTGCAATGCTTGGGGCTACTGGTCGCTGGGTCATATAGTGCTAGGAGAAGGGAAATGCCTGGGGAAGTCTGATTTTTTGCCTACTCCTCTAGCTTGTGTAGTTTTGCATCAGGAAGCCAGGATTTTGGACAGGGGAGTTTTATAATCCCGGGCCTCTCCCTCTTCTCCTGTGCTGATGGCAGGGGTCAGGCTGTTCACCATGCAGTCCTTGTACATATTGTCCTTTTAAGCTCTATAGTGTGATTTGTATGTGTTCTTGAACCCATTTTCGTGCCTCCTAAGGCAATTGACCACCCTGCCTCCAACTGTGACGTCTTGTAAAAGTTTATGTTGGGCACCAACCAGCGTGCATTAAGAAAGACCTTGTAATGACACGGACAGTGAGTTCCACCAACTAAAGGAAGACTAAGAGGAGCCAAACTAATGTGGATCCAGACGGTTCCAGCAACCTGTCCAAGTTTGTGCCTCACCCGGGAACCCCTTCCAGGAGGCACTACTTGGGCAGCAGGTCTATTAGGCCCCCTAAAATGCCTTTCAGAGGACTAATTAATTTCTCATTATATGAATCGCTTTTGCAATTAAATGGTATACTTGGTATTAACAGTCCCGTTCAAGCCCAAAAGCATGGCAGAAAACCAAGGCAAGAAATGTCACGTGTGCAGAGAGAGCTCTCCCTACATCAATAAGGAAACGGGAACACTCTGGCTCGAAAGAGCCTTATGTCCCCTCCAAAGCTGAAAAAAGGATATTTCACCCAGCCTCTTTTCTTTCTTTTATCTACACAGAGGACCGGCACAGGTAAACGCATGAGGAACCCTCATCAACTGCATGTAAACCAGCGGTATGTGCACTTGATTGAAAGCAGTACTGTGAGGATACGAAGCCGGGAAAGCAGTTACAGGCTTGCCAGCAGCATGCAGACCTCTGCACAAGGATTTAAGAGGGAGAGCTGTAACCTTACACACCATTGTACTGGGTGTTGGTGGGAAACGTGATGCAGAACACGCCGTTAATCAATTCGAAGGAACACCCAGCAGGCTATTGACCTTACATATAAACCCCATGCTGTCATGCTGACTCTCCCTGATTCGGAATCACCGTTAGGATAGGATAGGGTTTCATAGCCGTGCCTGCCTACAAGGGCAGCTTAGCTGAAGCATAAGGTGCCTGTAACCAAACCAAGCCAAAGTTTTGAACAAACGTGTCAACTGGAGAAGCAAACAGCTTGAAGTCCTTCAGCTGAAACTTTCTTGAAGTCCTTGAGCTGAGTTCAGTGCCAATGCTAAAGAGAACCGCACACTGTCACTCTGCATGAAACAAGCATGAACAGTGTAACAACTCGCATTCCATCAGGATGCAGAAAATGTCAGATTCCAGGAAAAACACTCTGTGTTCCCACATGATGTTCAGAGAAGTAGAGAACAGCATTGCTTCGAAATTGGTGTAAGAGGCCATGTCAGATATGTTAAATGCTTTTTGCTTCAAGTCTCGGCACCACTGGTCATGTATGCACTGCAAAGTTTCAAAACAGCGACCGCCCATTCTTGCATGATATATGAACATGTTGACATGAGATATCAGGTGCATTGCATTGCCTGAAGCTCTCTCCAAATAGTTGTCACGATACTCCAGACACCCTGAAAGGCCGTAGAGTCCGTCAGACCCCACACCAATCCTGCTACTGCCAGTAACTTACTGCACATTTGCATGCCCATCTGCACAGTATGCCCACAAAGTTGCTATCACAGACAGTTTAGTTATTGTTCAGGTCCCTACCACCTTATCTGTTCTTCAGCATTTTGGTCGGGGGGACAACGGCTTTTTTAGCCAATGTGCCTCCTTTTCCTTAATTGATGTAGGGAGGATTTCCTCTGCCTACGTAGTGAGGGCAGAGGGTCAATCATGCAGCGTTTGCTCCTTAAGGTTTGCCTTAGGAAAGGAAAGGGGTTCCATAGCTGTGCCTGCCTACGAAGGCAGCTTAGCTGAAGCAACAAATGCGCCTGTAACCAAATTAGTCCGATCTGGAGACAAGAACAAGATATGAAAGTCAGTCACGCCATTTCAGGCACCCTGACTCAAACTTGGCATTTCCTAGTCTTAGCCTGCATCAACAGGAGAAGGCGGCACATTAGTGCCGGCTTCCAGCATGCTCTGTCGATGACACTTAGATCCTTGTCAGAGCCTCAGGGCCATTAGTTTCGCCCTAAGTTATCAAGAAGCGACTGCAATAAATCGGCCACCAGACTGGGAGGTGATAGTGAGGTTAAAAGAACCACTGTTGGGGCTTTTACCGAGCATAGAGTATTTTGGAATTTTAAACTCCTACAAATTTGAAAAGTGTTTTCAGTTACTCTTTGTTTGTTGGACGCAATAATCACCTCCTCTATTCAGTATTTCATCAATAGCTTTCTGTGCTCAAGTTGTACATTGTTATGAGTGATCCTGATCATCTTGCTTTACTGTATGTCCAGCAATTCCTGCAGGAGAGGGGCTACCTCAAAGGTGCAGTAACTTGACGCAAGAGAGCGAGAGCTGAAAATGAAGAAAAATCACAAAGCCCAGCCTTCTTCCAAACCTCTTACACATACATGTGCCTCTTGCAGCGCTGCGCACCCTTGAAGAGGATTCAGGACTGCTTTACGATGAAACGAAACTTGAAAAAGGGGGTAAACTCATGCAGGTGTGTTTTGGCTGCATTTGTGCAAGCACATACGTCACACAAGCAGAGCAGGCTGTAAAAAACTTTGGTTCTGGAATCTGCAGAAAAAGAGGACTCCGTCTCCAATTCCAGGCAGCATTGATCAACTGCGTTTTATTGCTGCACCTGCAACCTAACCATCATCCCAACCTGCCATTTCCTTTTACCTAAATTTCAGCTGGTGTGGCAGCACATGGAATGCAGCCTGCAAGACTGCCCAGAACAGAATGAGCAGGCACAGGAACTTGCTGAGGATGAGGCCATGCTGCAATCAGAGGGCGCACATGACTTCCCGCAGGCAAGTCATGTTGGAAGTCTGAGAGTCATTGAAGTTGCCTCGCCTGGTTTTTGATCCAGCTTCTTAAAATCCAGAATCAGAATTGCTGCATCTCCCTTGCCTGAGTGTGTAAACCCACCCCTAATAGTGCTTGGATCGGGCTGGCTCTCCTTTCTGCTGCAGAAAATTGTTTCCAGCATCGAGGGCGCGCACCCAGCAAATATTTTGTGCGTCAGGCTGATACCAGGGCGGGATGAAGTCCTGACTGGAGCTGGTGAGGCAGAATTAGCTGCACAGCGATTTTATTGCGGCTCATGATGATGTTTTGTCGTTGGCTGTGACAAATATGTGCTAAAGAGCTCTGGTTATAAGCTGCTCGTGCGGTCGATTGCCCTTGGAAATAAGAGGCTATCATAGAAATTTCCAATACAATGCATGCCGCATGTGACTTGCAGGTGATGGCTGTGTGCGGAGGGTGGGTTTTGATGCACAGTCTGCATGGACTACTCATTTGGGCGGAGGCGGAGTTCTATGTATTGACTTGCACCCAAGCCACACAAGGTTAGAATACGCACGTTGAGGCAACCCCAAAGGACCACTATAGAGGTTAAAAGGCAAATGGTACAGGTGTGTCCGTGTCTGTTCTGTCATGGGTAGGTTGATGAAGTCTACATGGGGATGCGATTTTGTCACAAGACCTCTTTTTTTCAAAGAGCAGTAATGAAATTATAGCTCAGTTACTTTGTCCCAGCGTGTACCAAGCATCCCCCCCCCCCCCCTTGCCCTGATACATAGGGAGTCAACAGACTCAAAAGCTGTGCGGTTTTCATTCATTCACCAGTATGTTATGCAGGCCTTCTGCATGCATGCTGCCACCCAAACATACACACACATGCCACCCTTCGCCAGATATTCACCCTTGTTTGCATGCATGCAGCAGTGCAGCACAAGCATCTAGGATCTAGGTTTAGGCTCGCAGGAAGGTGTACAAGGAAAACTGAAAGCTGAAAGTGAAAGCTGACAGTAAAAGCTGAAAGTAAAAATGCATGACTGCCAGGCTTCTGTGTTCAAAAGGTGCCCTTGTTTGCATGCGGTCACCCTGCCATGCAGGCCTCTCAGGCCCCTCAAGCCGCCTTGCAAAAGAGTCTGCAATTTACATTTGCCTATAATTACACGTATACAGCCACCCTGCAATCTAAGCCTAGCTGGGTGCCCCTTGCACAAGCATTTGGGTGCTTTTGCATCTATGGATGGCTGCACACGATCTGTGGATGAAATTGCACGGTTGGGCGCTAATGGGTCCATGGATGGCTGTTTACAGCCTACTTTGCATGAGCACCTGCAATTTGGACGTGCCCTGTTTGCATGCATGCAGCTGCCCCGCAATGCAGGCCTCTCAGGATGCCCCCTTGCACAAGCATCTGCACTTCAAATGTGCCCCATGTCAGTATGCATGCTGCCGCCCTGCCATGCAGGCCTTACCACAGGCCTGCTTGCACAAGCATCTGGGTGCCGTCGCATCCATGAACGACTGTTTACAATTGGGTGCTATTGGGTCCATGGGTGTACGGCCCCCCTTTGCACGAGCAGCTGCAATTCGGATGTGCCCTGTTTGCATGCATGCAGCTGCCCCGCAATGCAGGCCTCTTAGGATGCCCCCTTGCACAAGCATCTTGGTGCTGTTGGGTTTATGGATGGCAGCGTACGATCCCCTGCTGTGTACGGGCCCCCTTTGCACAAGCACCTCTGTGATTCAGACGCGCCCCTGTTTGCATGCATGCAGCTGCCCTGCAACGCAGGTCTCATCAGAAGCCCCCTTGCAAGAGCATCTGGGTGCTGTTGGGTCCATGGATGGCTGTGTACGGCTTGTGAACACAGGAACCGGCGCCTGTGTCGCCGTTTGCCAATCGCACTCCAAGTATGCAGGTGATTCATCCATCCGTGGACGGTCTTGCTTGCACATGATCTGGAACAGAGTGAGTCCTCTGTTTAAGTACGCCAGAGTGCTCGCTGGCTGTTTGGCCCAAAACTGTGTTTGGTGTTGGATCTGGCGTAGCTCAGGGCCTGAAGTTTTGAATTAATGCCTGCAGATGTGTTTCAGGCCCTGCAGATGTGAGTTGGGGCCTGCAGGTGCACCTGCCTCTGTCCAGGAGCTTTTGAGCTGGTCACAGTGGCTGTCGCGTCAACTTTAACAGAGTAAATGCGCTTGCTTGAAAGTGCCCGCAAGATCTCTGCAAGCATCTTAAAGCACACTTGATCTTGGGAATGCAACATGTTGCATGCCTCTGTGATCCTCCAAGTGCTCGTAAAACCACCTGACCTTTCCTTGAACTGCAATGGGCCCTGACCTGTGGTTCTGCATGTACTTTTTCCCCATCATTACACACAAGCAAGTGCAGTACACGCGGCCATGCACTCCTCAACTCAACAAATGTCGCTATTTTAGTTTGAGTGCACACACGCCTGGGCGTTTTGTTTTGCCCGCAGGAAGATTGACCTGGGGTGGCAAGTGCAGTACACGCAGTCATGTGCTCCTCAACTCAGCAAATGTCGCTATTTTAGTTTGAGTGCGCACACGCCTGGGCGTTTTGTTTTGCCCGCAGGAAGATTGACCTGGGGTAACAAGTGCAGTACACGCAGTCATGTGCCCCTCAACTCAGCAAATGTCGCTATTTTAGTCTGAGTGCGCACAAGCCGGGGTATTGCGTTTTGCCCACAGGTGGATTGGCCTGGGTTGGCATTGCAGCACAGAAGGCTGGTGGATACTTGCTTGCAGTTGTGGTGCGCACGCGCCATGGTGTTGTGTTTTGCCCGCAGGGGGATTGACGTGGGTTGGCATTGCAGCACACAAGGCTGGTGGATACTTGCTTGCAGTTGTGGTGCGCACGCGCCATGGTGTTGTGTTTTGCCCGCAGGGGGATTGACGTGGGTTGGCATTGCAGCACACAAGGCTGGTGGATACTTGCTTGCAGTTGTGGTGCGCACACGCCATGGTGTTGTGTTTTGCCCGCAGGGGTATTGACGTGGGTTGGCATTGCAGCACACAAGGCTGGTGGATACTTGCTTGCAGTTGTGGTGCGCACACGCCATGGTGTTGTGTTTTGCCCGCAGGGGGATTGACGTGGGTTGGCATTGCAGCACACAAGGCTGGTGGATACTTGCTTGCAGTTGTGGTGCGCACACACCATGGTGTTGTCTTTTGCCCGCAGGGGGATTGACGTGGGTTGGCGATGGGACATGCTTGGTGTCCTGCTCATACGACCATTCAGTGGTCGTGCACGGTTTTGGGGGGAGCAATGCAAAAGATGAGCACTCACCGGACAGAGATCTGCTGACCATCATCCGAAGGGTGCGCAGTGAGATAAAAAAAGAAACAGGTGTTAAGGCATGATTGCTGATGACCATTAGCAACAGGCCATTAAGTCAAACATTGAACCCATGGTTGCTGCTGCTCCTCCAAAACAGAATCCTTCAAATTATGGCTGCCATTGGCCAGTACTTGGGATGCTTTCTGGGAATCAAAACCTCCCTGCTGTGGTTCTGTGACTTCATGTAAGTGCAGCCATCGCAAGCCACTACACACTCATAAGAGATCCTGGTTGAAAGCCAGCCTGTCCTCCAGCCATCATGCGTTGTTGCACAATATCATACTTGCACTGCCCAGCCTTCTTACCCCATTGCCTGGCCTGCCTTGCACACTTCAGCTTCAATCAAGCTTCCTAGGACATCAATCAATTGCTATCCTGAGCCAGGAGTGTGCAATCAAACTTTTGTTTTTTTCTGGATAAGATAACAGCTAGGATGACAGCAACAAAAGAAGTAAAGGAGAGCTGTGTGGGCAGAGGAAAACACGCACGCATCCATTGAGGAAAAGAGGATACCTCGAGGAACCGTGCAGCAAAGCTCAGTGTCAAAGTCACCACCAAGCACATTTGCTGCAGACCTAACTTCTCCCAAAGCCTGTGTCTGTCCATTCTGTCCCTAGAGTACCAGGCTATTTTTTTGCGTACAAGAGGAAAGGGGAAGAAAAAGGGCTGCACAGTTGCACTTGTCTCCAAGGGTAGCTTGGCTGGAGCACAAGGAAAGATGCTGAGCAGCCCTGACGCTCCTAGCACCTGTGGCTACGAAAGCCCTCTCCACTGTGCAGCATCATCAGCCTCCCTCATATTCAATTTACTGAAATACAAACACAATCATCAATTGATATATTGTTTGGTACTTGATGCATCAGTGCAGGTTGAATTTGCCTCTGTTGTTCAGCATGTGGCGGCCCTGCACGACGGGCACTCAGTTGCAATTGCTGTCAGGGACTCCTGTTTTTTGCGAATTCTGGACACTCAAGACAAAGAGGTATGACGGGCTTAGTGCCTTATGGGGCTTTGGGTTTGTGTGCTTTGAATGGGGGACTTGCCTTCTGCTTGGATGAGTCTGGCCAACCTTTGGTAACTTTTGACTGTCGCGCTCTGTTTTGTATCATTTGATGGACATGAAAGATATACGATAAGATGTCCTGCACAACAGTTTTCCTGAGATACTGGGAAAGAAGGGGAGTGTTTTAACAAGCAAGAAACAAATAGATACAAGAACGTCAGAGATTATGGGCAGAAGTGCAATACTATGCCTATAGATGAACCTCCTGGGCGAAGATGGAGTACACCACCGAGGACGCTAAGAAGATGCTACATAAGGATGGGTCAGGCAAAGAGGGTTGAGCAGTCACCAGGAGAGGCCATCGTGGACCTCATCCAGAAAATGCTCTTACCTCGTTACCCAACCCTAAATATCATTCCAACGCCAAGATTATTCCAGTGAAACAGACCCAACTGCTGCCTTTGAAGTGCTTCGCATAAGCTTTCCTCTACCTTGCTTTTTAAAAGTCAGTACATAAAGCAGAAGCGTTTTCCAGAAACCCTGGGTATTGCAGCCATCAATGAATTTGAAGAGAGACTTTTAGCGTACTTCCTTAAAAAATTTTGGGTTTTGGACGGCAGGGCAAGATTGACTGCTATGGGTCAGCCACATAGCACAAAGAAGCCCTGGATTCAGCTTCAGTGGCTTTTGCCATTTTTGCCAATTATGTTTGCAAAGAGTTTTAAGAAGTGAGCAAACTGCCAGCTTGCTATGCACCACCTTTCTCCTGCATTTTTGGGACATGAACAATGGCAGCAAAGGCTACAAATGACAATAGTGCAAAAGAAGGGTGGTGTGCATCTGAATCCAACGGATTTCCCACTTGCAGTTCTTTCCCATGGTTTGGTTGCCCTTTGGTGAATGAGTACCAGCTTTGGCTCATGAGTGCATGGCCGCCTATTTACACCATGGTACATCCACCAACTTGTAAACTCGCAAATCTACTGTAAATGCCTGATTCAGAGGTCTGAGATCATCACGGTGAACCTCAACGCTGCTGGGGATGACCATGTGTCCTTCTTTCCGTGCCATGTGGCGGTGTCACCCTGTGGCAGGTGTGTGCACTTGTGGATGTGGCGGGTGTGCACTTGTGCATGTGCATGGAAAGGAAAGGAGAGGTTGCGTTGCTGCACCTGCCTATGGGGGCAGCATAGCTGAAGCAAAAAAGTGCATGTGCTGAAGTGAAAGATGCAGGAGGTATTGTGCGTGACAATTGATGAATGCAGTTAGAGAAGAGGGGAATGAGGACATTTAGCTCGACACTACACATGATGGCATGTTGACACTGCACAGGCTGCATGTGTTGACACCGCACAGGCTGCACGTGTTGACACTGCACAGGCTGTACATGCTGACACTGCACGTGCTGACACCACGCGTGTTGACACTGCACATTTCGGCGCTGCACAGGCTGCACATGTTGACACTGCACATGTTGACGCTGCACAGGCTGCACGTGTTGACACCGCACGTGCTGGCACTGCACAGGCTGCACGTGTCGACACCGCACGTGTCGACACTGCACATGTTGACACTGCACATATATTACATCGTTGTCCTGGTCACTTTCCTGTCGGTGTCTCAAGGCAGTTAGTTGTGAGTCGGTGGCCTCAGGCTGCTGAGCCAACTCACATTTTGAGCATCTGTCCTGAGTCAATGGACTATTACCTCGCCAGTAGCTAGTATGCTGCACTAATCCATCAAATAGCAAAGAAATAAGCCACTACCTGGGAGGTTTAACATGTCTAGAGTTGCTTCTGCCATTATTCTGTAGGGGCTGCTGCTAGCGTACAAAAAAAGGCGCACCTCAATGGTGACGAGGCACAGGGGCGCCAGCTACCGCAGCTTCAAGAAAAATGCAATCCTTTCATACGAAGCTGCTTCTGCTCTTGCCCTCGTACATTAAACGATCAGGCTGCTGCTGGTGTCCACGAACAAGGGACGCCTCTTGGTGCTAAGACGAAGGGGCGCCAACAACCACAGCTGGCGGCACTGCCCAACACTTGGATTTATGCAGCTTGCAGTGGAGAACTTCCATAATTTCAGTGCAACATGGCACGGTGACAGTTGTCTTGCGTTTGCTGTTGCCGCTGGGGCACAGGTGTGTGCGAGTACGTGTTGGAGAGGGGGAGGTTTGTATCGCTGTGTTTCCAGACAGCTGAGTTGCTTGTTTGTAAAGCTGCTCTGTCACACTAGGTTTTCTGGGTGGCAATAAAGCACATGGTTTGCCAGCTTGTTTTGATGAGGAAATGAGCTTCTTTTCCCCCAGCTACGTTCTCCCCCCCCAAAAGCAACTGGAAATAGAGGGCGCCCTCAGCAGTGCATTGCATGCCTGCAGCTTTAACTCACTCTCTCTCTCTCTCTCTCTCTCTCTCTCTCTCTCTCTCTCTCTCTCTCTCTCTCTCTCTCTCTCTCTTTTTCTCTGTGCTTTGCATTAGCATGATGGCCACAAGCCATTGCTGCTTCAGCCAACTTTCTAGCTGACCTGGAAGGAAACGAGTTTGATGGTTTATGGTCTCTAGCAGGAAATGTGCTCACCTGTGTGCCTCCTTCTCTTTAAAATGCAGGTCTGGGTGTACCACACAGGGACAGGCAAAGTTGTGTTGAAGCTGGATTTGCACAAGGTAAGGTGCCCGCAATGCAGCTTAAATGTTTCTGTCTTGCTAGCAACTATTGAAGGCGGCATCCCTTAAATCCCTTTGGAAGGGCAGGAGGCAGAAGGTCAACCCAAAGGCGTGCTATTGAGCGGGATTTAAGGGACGCCACCTTCCAAAGGTGCTAGCAAGACAGATACATCCAAGCTGCATGTCAGCCCTTGGCCATGCCCATTGAAGAGTGCTGTTCCAAGCTGTGCCTTTGGTTGTGTCTGCAAGATCACTTTGGGTCAGTTTCTCTGGCTCCTCATGCCTTTTGGCGCATATGCTGACAGCCATCTTAAGTGGTACACTTCATTTGGCACTCAGGCAGCATGCTTTTTGTGGGAGAAATTTCTGGGAATGTTGTGGCGCCTCAGGCACCTTGGTTGCTGTGTGGGCCTGCGTGCTGTGGGAGCCTGGATTTGCCCGCTCTTTGCCTGCACAAAAAAGTGTGCATCTTATGCGGCTGACCAGTCATGAAAAAGAGAAGAAAAGAAAAGGGAAGCTACACAGGCTGATCAATTACGATTTGTTAACCAAAGGAGTTGTGTTACCTGGAAGCAAGCTGCCTCATACATCATTGGATCAGATGTTAAAGTTTGCCCACAAGAGGGCCTGTCCGTTCTCCCTCACCTGCAGATCAATGTGAGAGGCATGGACTTTGATGGCCGTCGCCTAGTGACATGCAGCTTTGACAAGACTGTGAAGGTACTTATGTAGCTCATTCAATCATGAAAGGCAGCTTGGATCCCGCAAGAAGGCATGGAAAAGGAGTTGAAGTAAGCTGTGCTCCTGAATGCTTGCTGTTCATTTTGCAATGACATGAATTGTATATAGCAGACAACAGTGTAACATCCATTTACCTGGCAATGACCCTTACGCATTGGCAATAATTTTGAGCATTTGATGCTCCTCGCACTCTAAACTATTTACTGAGATGGGAATGCAGCAACCATGGGCAAGCAAACTTATCCCGCTTCTGCAAACTTCTGCAAACCCCATGCTTGCAACGTTCATTACCATGCACAAATTTATCACAAACACGACATCATGATGATGCCATTGAAGTGGAAGCTCTATTTCCAGGATTTCCAGGACCCAGGGCCTAATTGCTAGTTGGAGAACCTTACCATAATGCATGTAGCCTAGTGTGCACATTCTTTTCTTTTCTTTTCTTTTCCGGTGCCGGTGCTTCACCCATTTACTATTTTCCATGTTTGTTTAGGAGTATGAAAAGAAAAGACTGCATGCCAGGTCTGGCTGCGTGCATTGTTGATAGGTTCCCTAGCTAAGACCTCATCAAATAGGCCCACAAGCCTTGGTTAATTTAAGCTATGAGTTAACAGAGAGGACTAATGAGGGTCTGACGAGAATAGCTGTTATGACGAGAGTCTGTTGTGACGAGAGTGCACTGCAAGTTAGCTGAGTTGGACAGTGGTATTTATCCTTATGGCAACACAGCTGAGGATGTGTTGAGAAAACTATACTTCGCTATAGGACTCGTAGTTACACCATTTTGTTCATAACATCTTTGTAAGCCCATTCAAGTCCCTAATAAAGAAAGAAGCCCATGTGTGAGTAAGCTCACACACCTGGCCCTTGGGGGAGGAAGCCATCAGTGCCACGCAAGTTAAGTGCATGGGCACAGGCTACTGCAAGTAACCCTCCTGATCCCGATTAATCTTTTGTGTGTGTGGAGGAAATGCATTGTGCCTTGGCCCTAGGTATCCTCTTTTCCTTAATTGGTGTGGGGAGTGCTTTCACTGCCTGCGTAGTTTTATTTCTTGCATCAGTCCAGCATACGAAGCCCAGCCTAATTGTCAAAAGCATTGCCCAGCTACTCGGCTAGTAGCCAAGCAAGCAAGAGTAAGACCCACTCTCTAGAGTCTGCATCATATCTGCCAGTAAGCTATAAGTTCCAGCCAAACTTGCTTGTTCAAGTTGCTGGGCGCTACAGCATCAACACACCTACATCCTCTTCTCTCAACTGGTCATGGGATGTCAAGACAATGTTATGGCTGCGTCTCTTTCTCTGCCTGACATACCCCTGCAAATATATGTTCCATCCCAGGGGCGACACTGCGCAGCTTGTCCCTATTAAGGTACATAATCAAGAAAGGAACTTTGTTTCATGGAAATAGGTGCCAACTTACTGCCTTCCCTTAATGCACGCGGCCTTTGGCCTGCGTAGACTTTTCTTTTCTTTGGTACCCACTGGCACATTTGCAGCGGAGCTAAGTGGCTGCACTTTGATGGTGGACCGTAGAAAGTGAAAAGCACAAAATACTGGATTGCCCTTTCCAGTCTCAGGTACTGACAAGAATAGCGAAGAAGGAACTGCATAGGCAAAGGAAACTTCCCCTATATCAAGTATGGAAAAGGAGGCACATTGGCTCAAAAGAGCCACAAGTAGAAAAAGAAAGAAGAGATCAGAAAGATCTACCTTTGCCGTTCGGCCCCTCTACCACAAAACAGTAACGAAAAGGACTAGTGGGGATCTGGAGGGTTACTGGAAGCACCTAACTCCAGATGTTAACTGTGATGAGTATTCTTGTTTTCAACTGCACGCCTGGTAGTAACAAGTTTGTGGGCAATACACAGAATGTGCATGCAATTGATGTCCAAGCTTGCTAACTCGTTGGTGGCCGAGGCCTAATTTTTAATCACTAATTAGTGAGTCCCTTAATTAGTGAGTGTGCTTGCTCTTCCTCTTGGTCTGTGCGGTGGGGCCCTTCCTTTCTGGACAGGTGACCTTTCCTTAATGCACGCGGCCGGACTTTGCAAGCGTAGTCTTTCTTAGTGAGTCCCAACGACACCCAGAAGGATGGTGTGTAACATGTTAGTTCTAAACCTGGAGGCCCTTAAAGTAGTTCATCTCATCTCAAAGACCTCATGAACAAGGCTGATGCCCTAGGATTGGCCAGATTCGTATCCACATGCCTGGAATGTTGTGACTGAGTTTTTTTGTTTCTTCTTGTTCAGTGACAGGTTGCAGAAAAAAGCCTTCAGTCACAACGACTGATTGCTAACCTGTGCATAAAAAGGAGTGGTTCATGTAAAAAATTACAAAGTTTGTTGTTGTTCTGATTCATAAAAGCAAAAGAAAAGAAGAGAAAGATCACGTAGGCAGAGGATACTCCCCCTACATCAATAAATGAAAAGGAGACACATTGGCTCAGAAGAGCCATGAGCCCCCACCACCATAAAGCTACAAAACAGAAAGTCCTAATGGTGATCTGGAGGGTAGCAAGGGTTACAAGGGGAAAAAGGCCTCAGTCAAGACGTTTGACTGCTAGCCTGTTCATAAATACACATGAGGTCATGAAGGAAAAAAGGAAGTTTGTTGTTATCCTGGTTTTGAAAGTATTGATATCCTGGGAATTCACATGGTGAATGGTGCCTAGACAGGGCATCCTGTGGGAGACGTGGAGGTGTATAAAAGAGAAGTTGTGCTCAAAAAGTGAGACATACTTTTGACGAAGAGCGCAGACCTGGGGATTAGGACATCTGAACAGCACATGTTTTTCATCTTGTATGTCATCAGAATCACAGATATCACAGACCGGAGAAGCACTATGGGACCAAGTAGCCTGTTCAACTCGGAGGGCGTGTACCCGGGCCCGCAGCCTGAATCTGGCAGTGTTGCGAAGGACATGATCGGGAACATCCAAGTACATGTATTTAGGCATTATATAAGGTGGGTGAATGGCATGTGCATTTCTGGCAGGGAGAGCGCACCATTGATGGTAAGTCAGCCGCTTACTGTTGCTTACTCTTGGATCAGGGGCTGTGAATTGGTTCCAATAGCCCAGGTGTCTAGATCTCAGGTCCACCACAAATTGACTGAGGTTCACGAAGTCACATGCCATAATTTGACATTTCATCAGATCCGAGTGTGCCAAACCATCAAGCGCAGATAAGAGGTGGGACGTCCAACAAGAGTCAGTCATGGAGCTAAGGCTGACGTCAGCATGGAGAACATTTTTGAGAAGGAGACTGTTGCACATAGTAAGCGAGTTGTAGAAGCGCATAGCGGCACGAAACCAATTGAACTGAAAAGGTTCAATGCCACATTCTCGTAAAATGCTCCAAGATGGTGTTGTGGATTTCACTCCAAGAAAATTTCGCAAAACGTTCAGGATCCACTTCTGCAACAGGTTGTCCATTTCTGCACCCTGCCGTAAGGAGTGGCCCATATCTGGCTAGCATACATTCCTGCTGGGATAGCGTACGTTTTTAGGAGCCAGATGAGCGCATGCAGCCGAATGTAAGGTTATGGTCGTGAGCAAAGGTTTTGGCGCGATAACTCTCCGCCATGCATGGTTTCAGAGCAGCCTCAGCAGCAGTGGAAAGGATGGAGATAAGCTGGCTGGGCATCTGGCATTTGTGTAAGTGTTGTAACCTTGTGTAAGTGTTCCCACAATCTGTTTCTGGGTATTAGGTCGTATGCCTGTTTGAAATCAATAAAAGTGGCATATAAACGTGGGGAGCCTTGAGGTTGAAGTGTCTGGAAGGTAAGTGTCTGGAAGCGCCTGCCTCCAGTACCTGGCTGTGAGAAGTATTACTAGTTAACATGGTGAGCGGAAGACAGGGATGGAACTGGCTGGGAAGAGGCACTGGAGAGTGGAAGAAGAGGACCAGAGAACAAGGAAGCAAACTTGAGCCGAAGAGAGCAGACCTGGGTTTGAGTGCATTTGCAAACAGCATGCTGTTCATGCTGTACAACATCTAGGGCATCACAAAGGTCATAGGTAGAAGAAGCGATGTGTTTAGGCGAATCCTCCTTGTCTTAACACGTTGTACGCAGCGTGGCCCGATTTCGCCTTCGTGTCCATACCCTCAAAGTTGGGCAGGCTACATGGAATGACGCCATTTCACCAACCTGTGATCTCTGTGATGCCCAAGATGATGTACAGGATGAACAGCACTGCTGTTCATCCTGTTCATTTGAAGATATCATGGCATGATATCTTCAAATGCACCCACCCACCAGGTCTGCTCTCTTCGGCTTAAGTATGTATCCTTATTCTCTTGCCCTCTCCTCCCTCTCTCAGACCCTTCTCCTCAGATGGCTCCTGACCTGGCAGCCATTTACCACGCAAAGTCTGTTGATACGTCTTCTTTCAGCAATCAGAACAACAACAAGCTTTATGCTTTTTACCCCTAGGGTATTTGTAGTGTGATTCAGGGCAGCAAATGTTGAGAAACATAGCTTTCACTGACATGCTCTCACCCTGAAAGCTAAGACATCACTGTGAGCTAGCTCTGAGGATGTTCTTCATTTCTTGCAGAGAAGGACAGGTTCAAATATTTGGGAGTGCTGTTGGACAAAAAGATGGATTTTAAGGTAGCTGAGGAACATGCGGTGCGGCCTTATATGGCTGCACAGAGAAGGATTTCGGAGTTTGCCAAGGGTCATGACCTGAAAAACAGGCCTCATGCTATGCTCTGGTTGTCCAAGATGTATGGCATTCCTGCTGGGATGTATGCGTGCCAGGTGTGGGGAACTCATTACTTGAGAGAAGGCAGTGAGTTTGAGAGTCAATTGCAGAAAAGACATCTGTGTTCCTTGAGGCGCATTCTTGGAGTAAAGAACAGTACTACAAATTGGCCGGTGTTGAGAGAGTGTGGCCAGGAGCCTCTGCAGTTCTTCTGGTTACGTGCCTCCATCAAGTTTTTTAATAGCATGCTTGACTCCAATAGTGAAGTCTTGCGTCGTGTGCTGAGGGCTGATTTAAGTCTGGCTTCTTTTGATTCCTCTTGCTGGGCTGCTGAAGTCTCTAATGCTTTTGGTGGGATGCGGAATGGTGATTCGTTCAAACAGAACATGCTGAGAGCTGAGAAAATCCCCATGCAAGAGTTCATTGGTGATTTGCGATACAGACAGCAGAAAGTGTGGAGAGGGGCCGATGTTTTTTGTCCTCGTGCAGTTAACAAGAAGGTAGTGACGTACCATAAGTGGTGTGGGAATTCTGAGAGTGGTCCCAGAGGTGCTCCTTTTTGTATCCCCTCGTATCTGTTCAAGGATTTGGACAAGCATGTTTTGAGAAACATTAGCAGATTTAGATTGCGTGCTCATCACTTGAGAGTGGAGTCTGGTAAATGGCTTGGGGGTTCAAGTATCTGTGATAAGTGTGAGTGTGGGGAAGTCCAGGATGAAAAACATGTGCTTTTCTTTTGCAAATGTACTGAGGTGCGTGAGCTACGCACGAGATACAAGGACCTTTTTGAGGAGATGTTTAAGACTTTGCGTGTGTTTGCTCCGCCTTCAAACGCTGACTTTATTCCATTCTTGGCTTGCCATCATGCTATCACTGATTCTGAAATCAATGCTTTCCTAAACCAAGACTCATACAGACTTCTTAGATTTGTGTCAGACTTGGTCTCAATTTTTGATACTGGTTGAGCTTGTTTCACCAGCTGCCATCAGCCAGAGTCTCGGGCTGTAGGCCACCATTGTAAACCCTTGTAAACCATTTCTTGCAGAAGCAAATTAATGAGACTTATCGTTTTATTTCCGATCTCATGGATATTTTTTGTGCAGTTGGAACAGTTGAGCAGGCCGAGCAGCCAAACTACCCGGCTGAGGGTCAAACCCCATTGTAACCATTAACCCGAGGCCTTCTTTTCTTGTAACCTGTGACATGTTTGTGGGCATACTTTACAGAATGTGCAAGGAGATAACATGCCAGCTTGCTAGCTCGCTGGTAGTCAAGGCCTGATTT
Organism: Dunaliella primolecta; assembly: GCA_914767535.2. NCBI lineage: Eukaryota > Viridiplantae > Chlorophyta > Chlorophyceae > Chlamydomonadales > Dunaliellaceae > Dunaliella > Dunaliella primolecta. Next base: position 10,017,516 of record OU611757.1, read on the forward strand.
TTAAATTGATTCATGGCGTGTTCATTATAACGAGTCCCACCAACACCCAGAAGGATGGTGTGTAATGTCATAGCTTTCCCACTTATTTCCTTGCGAAGGTCTGCATGCTGCTGCTGTGCCGCTTCCACAACTTATGCCCAGGCCTTCTCTGGACAATTGCTTGAGTGTGTAATTCCTGGATCACATTGCAGTTCCCAATTGGCATGCTAGCCACATCAAAACAGGTTCACTCTTACTGCCATGTCAGATAAATAGGTAGCAGCAGCCGCGGTCTTGGTCATATGAGTTGTTCACAACAACAGAGAAAACAAACAAGTCAAGAGTAGAAGCAGGTCATGTCTGAAGTCAATGAACACTTGGTGAATGCACGAACATGAAAACAGACCAAGCTCTGCCTGTATGCCCTGCAGTCCCATGCATTTTTACGTCGCTCCAAGGAGCTGACCAAATATTGTTTCCCCCCCGGACTAGATAGACTGCAAAGGTACACGGCTGGGCAGATTAAGGACACGACTTTTCCTTTAGTCAATAGTTAGCCAAGTTATAAAAGCATGAATAAGCTGGGTTCCTGGTTGCAGCCTTCCTCTGGAGGCAGCCAGCACACCTCTTGCTGCACAGGACCTTTCCATTGACCACCGCCGAGGACAGCCACACAGCTAGCTCACCAAACCATGCACAGGAAAGAAGTCCTCAGTTGGACAAGCAAGTCTCCTTGCTCTCATCATAACACTAGGCTTGTATCCCTAGTGCATGCAGCAAGAGCCTGGTAAAGCAAAGCAACCATTCAATTATTCCATTGCTCAACAGCAATGGCAGTGCTCATTGCAAAAGAGGGCAGGCAGACAACCCCCTCTCACTCTCTTCTGTGTGCAAGCTCTAACGTCTATTTGCATGAACACCAGGTTCACGGGTACATGGATATTACATCGTGCCTCAGCAGCAGGGGGCCATCAGCTTACCACAGTCCAATGACCTGTGTGTGTGTGTGTGTATGTGTGTGTGTGTGTGTGTGTGTGTGTGCGTGCGTGTGCGTGTGTGTGCATGTGAATTTATGAGCATACTCTGATGCACTCATGCTGTACAGGTCATGATGACTATTGCAATCAAAGAAGCATGTCAAAACAAATGCAACACAGCTCATGATAAGTATTGCACTGTCTTATGCAGTAGAAAAGCCTTGCGTTCGATTTCAGCTCTCGGATCTCTTATGAAACGAAGGTGCAGAGCACAGCAGTTTTTGGTTGTTTGCAAGGACAGCAGCTACTTGGGAATGGATGCGTTGCCATGCTGTGCAACCCCAAAAGAGGAGGCTTGGCTGCAAAAACTGCAGCCCAACTTCACTGGTTGCTGAAAACTTTGGAGTTCCCTCAGCTCTCACCTATATTTCCTTTAACAATATGGAAACAGGCCTGCTAAGCAGGCTGGAGGTAAAGGCATGCTACGCAGACTGTGGAGGTGAAGGCGTGGGAGAGTATCCTCTTCTAATCAGTCTAGCAGCCTTCTGCCTCACATATGCTTGAAATCCTTTTCTTCTCGTACATGTTAGGATAAGGACTTCAAGCACATGTGAGGCGGTGTTTCGGAAGGAGGCCTCTAAACAGGCTGGAGGTGAGAGAGTGAAAAAGGGTTCCTCTTCTAGCTCAGTCTAGCAGCCTTGTGCTAGCCTCACTTCTGCGGCTTATCATACCTATTTTCTCCACATGACACTACATTTCCTTTTGTGATTGGCACACAATCTCACCTTAGATGAATAACCGCATCCACTACAGAGTCACTACTTAAACACAGTGCAATTAATTCCAAACCGTCTTGGTGCCATACTTGAACCCATCCATTGGGTTAATACAATGGCCAATGAGCTTCTTATCAACTTCACAAGGAAAGTCAAAGTAAGGTCCTGGGTTGTGCACGCCCTTGGTTCCATGCCCAAGGATTGACTGTGGACAAGGCTTGCAGCTCTCACCTTCCACCAGGCGCCACCCACTCCAAGCCACACGACAACGTAGAAGATGGAGAGGATGAAACCTAGGCGCAGCCAGTCAGCCTGCGTGTGCCAAGCCAAGCGACGAAGCACTCTGATCCATGTGCAGGTGTGAGCAGTATCTTGGGGCACAACCACTGTGAGGTCCAACCCAGCGCCTCTTGGAAACGGTGCTTGCTACCATGCTCAGGACATACACACGCCCTCAATGGTGATGCTTCGCGCCTTCCGTGAGATCACATGGCAAAGTACCGTGGAGAAGTTGATCCTCACTTGCGTATCATGACAGCAAAGTGCTGCCCTGTCACAAAACAACGATGCTCCTCTCCTCAGTCCACAATACAACAGCAACAGCAGACAACAGACACTGCCGGCGGCATTGTGTACGCAAAGATCACGCTAAAGCATGTCCCTTCTCTCCTTTTCCCCTTTTCTCTCCTCTCCCTCTCCTTCACACACACACTCTCTCACCTGGGGCACGTAGCCTGCACCAAAGTAGGGAGGCGCGGAGCCGATGCCATAGGTGGTCAGGCAGCCCATCAGGTTGGACAGCTGGCCCAGGGCAATGGCGGCAAGCATGGGGGGGGTGCCGCATGCCGTGGCCACGGCCAGGAAGGCAGTGTACATGGCACCAATGTGGGCAGCACCTGGTGTGTGTGTGTGTGTGTGTGTGTGTGTGTGTGTGTGTGTGTGTGTGCGTGATGGACAGGTGAGGGTTCTGCACACGTACACGCGCGCGTGCGCAAGAGAGAAGGTGGCCAGCCAGCAGCAGACCCTAGGCGCGTCTTGCAGTTAGCAAATGTGGCGCCAGTGTTGCATGTGTTTGCAGTTTGATGGTGTCTTTTGCAAATGTGGTGTCAGACACTGCGTCGCATCGTTAGCAGATGTGACGTCAGTATTGCAACAGAGGGCCTTAACCTTGTGCCTGACTCTGGTACCAGGATGAAAAGAGTGCGATGGTGCTGCTGTTCATGTTGGCATCCGAGTTGGGGCCTGATCTAGGCCTGGTCTAAGTTTGGCTGGAAATCAAATTGTAACCCTCAATTTTTGAATCTAGGCTTACTCATGAGTCATGACAGGGAAAAGGCGTCTTAAGTAAATGTGAAAAAGCTTCCGGGAAGTGCTCCATGATTGAAAACAGAGGTGAGGGCCCAGAGTTCCACCCAACCCTCCAGATGTTCTCGACCACCCCAACCCAGCCAGACCACCAATTAACCCCATTTATTTTACAATGGTGTCAGCTATATCATCGCTTCACCCGTGAGGGTAAATTCGAAAAAACAGGGAAGGTCGAAAGTTCCCCACTTTTCACCACATTACCCCCTTTTTGAGCACCCTGGCGCACATACTGAGCCGATTCAAAACATTTGATGCAGACCTGTACCCTTGAAAGCAAAGAACAGGACAGCAGTCGCATAGAAAGCTTTGGGAAAGGTGGGACCATGGAAGCTTAGGGAAGTTTCCCGTGACAGAGCCCCCCAAAGCGGCTCAGGACCTAAACACCAATACACATGCTCCTGTGTTCTTTTTTTCGTCGCTGCTGGTGACAAGGGTGTTGCATCCTGGAGGCGTTCTATAGTCTCAAAGTGCAAACATAAGGTACGTTTGCACAGAAGGTAAGGGATTGGAGAGAGAAGGGGTACACGCCAACACGTCCTAACCAGTGCTGTGCCCTAACGGCGTAAATTGATTTTCTGACGTTGGCGTCACATCACCGTTACGGTGTGTTTTTCCCTGACGGTATGAAATTGTCAGTAACGGTGTGAAATACTCACCGTCAGGAACTCAGTAGAGTGACCCAAAGTGCGAACTCATTGCTGAGTGAGTGAACTTGCAGGCCTCCGAGTGAACTCAAAAGCCGTAATCAGAGTTTTATACGTCAAATGATTCACAGCCATGTAGTAACATGAAGAAGAGGGCCAGGTCGAGTCTGGATGGGTGCAGCCTGTCCCACGCACAGCAGCTGCTTGCCCCCCCTCCAAATGCCAAGTTTGGCATTTCAGTGGACATTTTTCACAATAAATGTAATTGCTGACAGTTTTTTGCCATAAATTTAGTTTAACGGAAGAGGTTGGGACACTTAACACGCAAAGGGTAAGCCCAGGTGACAGTTGTATCGACGTGTCAGAGCTTGAAGTTTGGACTTGGTCAAGAGAGTTTCCCCACTTCAAGTACTGCACCCTGTACTTCCTATCAACTGTACTAAAATGCACGCATACACGCATACACGCACCAGTTTGTATGACATTTTGTGACTGGATGCTGCCTTCAGAAATGGAGGCAGATGGAGGCAGCAACAAGGAAGAAGAAAAAGAAACATGGCTGGCGGCCATGCAGTTCCCAACAACCAAGAGCCCCCTGAAAAGACAGCTTTTGCGGATTCAGCCAGCTTACCTGATGCAAAGAAGTAGTGGGAGTAGAAGTACAAGCCCACCACAATGCCAAAGGCGGCCTGCCACTCCAGGCCCATGCTGCTCACGACCTTGACCACACTGCAAAGAAAATGGCAACAAGGGCAAGTGCTTTCCACTGTACAATTCATCACTGAGTGTGAGGGAAGGCTGCCTGCCCCTTCAGGCCCATGCTGCTCACGATCATGACCACACTGCAATCGTGTGCGTGTTTGTATCTGTGCGTGTGTGTGTGTGTGTGTGCGTGACCAAGCGCAATTCACTGCCATTGTTTTATATGTTAGAAGGCAGGTGGCGTTAAAGGCAGAAGGAATGCCTGTGCAATGACAAAGCCAGCACAGCGTGACAAACCAGTGCGTGCCTCTTAATGGCTGCAAATGAGTGACCTTTTTGTCTGCAGACACTGACCTGTTTGAGAACCAGGGGATGAAGCCAAACTTGTTGAGGTAGGCGGCCATGGCAATCAGGGCAGCGAACCAGGTCAATGTGTCCCAGGCAGCACTGTTACCCAAGCACTCCTGTGTGTGTATGTATGTGTGTGTGTGTGTGTGTGTGTGTGCATGCATGATGTCACCTTTGAAGTCCATGTTTGGACTCCAATGAGAGCATTGGATGAAGAGCTGGCAACACATTCTGATATCCATGAGTTTAATCCATGGTGCTGAATGGAAGGACATGGTCATGCCACATGTTCAACATAATTTGACCCTATTAATTCAACTAATGTAAAACCATGCCCTTTCAATCTGCCCCTCTGCTTCTCTTGCCTTTCAGATCACACAATGATGACGAGCACAAGTGACTTACATTCAGCACCCTGCCTCCTCAAATCACTCACCTTCCATGTCACCACATTCATGTCAAGCACATTAGCTCACATCCAGCACCCTGATCCCCTCCGACTTATTTGCACCTTACATGTAACCACATTTTCTTACATTCAGCACCCTGACCCCTTGACTCACTGTTACCTTCCAGGCCACCACATTTGCTTACATTCAGCACCCTGATCCCTCAACTCACTCCCACCTTCCAGGTCACCACATTGGTGATGAGCAGGATGGCCAGACCCACTGTGGCAGCAGCCACGGCGTTCACACCAATGGCACCGCCCCCAATCCACAGCGCCACAGTGATGGCAAACGCGCCTGCGGTGATCTTCTCGTTGCGCGACAGCGGGCCACACTTCTCCAGCTGCTTCTTGGCGGTCTCAGGCGCATCTGTCACAGGGGGGAAGGGAGGGGAGGGGGGCAACACAGCATGAGTGCAAAGCAGTGACTGACAGCAGTGAGGCAGTTCCCCAGCTGCCTTTTGGCGGTCTCGGGCACGACTGTCAAAAAGGGGTGGGGTGGGGGGGCAACGTAACGTGAGTGTAATGCGGCGAAGCAGTGAAGGCAGTCCTCCAGCTGCCTCTTGGCGGTCTCAGGTGCGTCTGTCAATGGGAAAGGGTTGGAGGGCAACACAGTGTAAATAGGAGGCAGTGACACAGAGCGCTAAGTGAGCAGGAGACAGCCAGGCAATCAAGACAGAGGGTGGGGATGGCCACACAGCGTGAGTAGTAGGCAATATTGCAAATATAAGGCGGGTAGGAGACAGCCAGGCAGGAAACAATGGGAAAGCGGGCACAGCGTGAGAAGAGGGCAGTGCTTTTAAATGTAAGGTGGGTAGGAGACAGCGAGGCAATTGAGACAGGGTGGGGAGGGCAACACAGCGCGAGTAGACAACCAGTGACACTACATGGCCTACATGTCCTGGACTCCTCAGGTGCAGACAAGGAGCCACTGGAGATGTAAAATGTCTACATGGTTTAGACTCCTCAGGTGCAAGCAAGGAGCCACGCAAGGAATGAGTTCCGCCAGGAATATTGACGACATCTTTACACACACCAGTGCAGTTCAGAGCATTTTTGAGGGTTCCGGGTAGCCCGCAAGGCTGTCAAGTGCATGTGCGGGTTGCCCGCGGAGAGTCCAAAAATAGTCGCGGTTTTAACTCATGAAATTCTCCGCCCCAGGCGCAATTAGCGAGTCGGTTAATGTTAATGCCTTAGGGAAGCTTCATGTCCAACATGCACAAGTCACACACACAGGGGGGGGTTATTCGTGCATGCATATGTGCGTGTTGCGTGCGTGTGTGTTTATTTGCGTGTGTGTGTCCGTGCGTGCGTGCGTGTGTATGTGTGCGTGTGTGTGTGCGAGCGTGCGTGCATGCGTGCGTGCATGCATATGTGTGTGCGCGTGCGCGCGCGCGAGAGGGCCTGCCTGCATGCATGCTTGTGCATGTGCGTGCGTGTCCATGCGTGCGTGCGTGTGCATGTGTGTGTCCGTGCGTGCGTGCGTGTGTGTATGTGTGTGTCCGTGCGTGCGTGTGTGTGTATGTGTGTGTGTGCGCGTGCATATGTGTGTGCGTGTGCGTGCGCGCGCACGCGAGAGGGCCTGCCTGCCTGCCTGCTTGTGCTTGTGTGTTTATGTGTGCGTGTGCGTGTACATGTGCGCGCGTGCGCGAGGGGCCCTGCATGCATGCATGCATGCTTGTGCGTGCGTGTGTGTGTATGTGTGTGTGTTTTCAATGCCCATATGGAAAGCATGCACCCAGCCAGTACCAGTAGGAAGCAGCACTTATAGATGTCTGTGAAAGCTGTTGTTGCTGCTGCTCCTGCTGCTGCTGGACAGTGCTTTCCCCCTTCCTACTGCGCCCCTCTGCTGCCATGTCTGCTGCCTCTACCCTTATTTGCCCGCAGCTGATTTTAAGCCGCGCCCCTGCAAGTTCTGGTTTGCCCGAAACCGATTTGGGCTGGCCCTTCGGGCCAACCCAAATTTACCTTTTTATTTCCGGGCGCCGCGCGGGATGAACAGCACTGACACACACACACACACACACACACACACACACACACACACACACACACACACACACACACACACACACACACACACACCTGTCCATTGAGATGACAAGATCAGTTCTGCACCTAAGACTTGTCCTGCACAGCTTATGACCCATTCCTTGAGCACAGCACACACGCACCAGGGGTATCCTTCAATTCAGGGGGGTACAGCGCGTACAGCAGCAGGGGCACGCCCACAAGGCACACGAGGCCTGGCACCAGGCCAGCCAGGGCCCATGTGCCCCACGTGATGTTGATGTTGGCGGCAGCAGCCAGGTTCACGGCCAGGGGGTTGGCCGCCATGGCGGTGATGAACCTGTGTGTATGTGTGTACATGTGTGCTCACAAACACGCCTGTTAGAACGGGGACGTGCTCAGCTGCAAACAGCACTGCTTGATACCTCTGATGGCGAAGCCATCCCTACAGCATCTCAACTCTGGGTGACACCCAGCCAGGATCAAGCATACCGTACACAATTGGACTCATCCTGCACCCAAAAAAAACAATTAGTTTTGCAACCACGCATCAGCAGCGCACCCTGGAATAAATTATTTTCACAACTATGCATAAACCACACAGGGCCTTACATGCCTCTGAAGCCCCTGCATGCCCCTGAAAGACACAATAAGCATCAGTTTAGAGGTTCCATGCAAGTTGAGCGCCAACTTGGAGGCAAGTTAAGGTCTGTTTGAGGCATTCTACTTTACATATTGAACCAACTCGGTTCTAATGTCATTCTCATGCACTACTTATTCCCTTCCACCCAGGCCCTGCCCAAACGCCTTCCATTCAAACAAACTCATTTGACCTTAGTGCTGCTCCCCTCCCCTGCGAGCATGCTCCCATTCCTCTCCACCTGTTGCCCTGCTTGCTTGTGCCCTTGTTGTTGCTGCTGTGAAGGGTAGTGCTGCGAGGGGAAGGCTGCTGCTGAGGGGAAGGGCGGGCAGGTCCGGGGCATTGTCATCCACTCACACTTCAACCCGTTTCAAAACGTTTATTTCCACAACCAAGCACGACCGCTCACCCTCAAAATAAATATATATTTTCCGTGCACGCAGTCACCGCGCAGGGCACAAAACAATATTTATGCGTGGTGATATACATTTGGTACGGTATGCATTTTCAAAGGCATCCAAGGAGCACGTGTGGGCATGTGCTCTAGCGCAAGGAGCCCGCATGCAAAGCTTAGCAAGACTCAGGGGCAGGCACACTCGCAAATTGCAGGGGTGGAAGGCGCACTTTAAAATGCAGGGGCAGCAGGCACATTCACAAAAATGCTGAGGCGGCAAACCCACGCAAATACGGGGGCTGTAAGCACACTCACATGGCTGAGGACACGCAGGTGGTCTGGAAGCACGTCTTCATGAGGTAGGAGCCCAGCTTCTTCTGGGTGCCGTTCTCTGGGTCAGAGCCGCAGGCGAGGCACAGTGCCTACATACACACAGGCACACAGTGGACCTCCCGCATTGCTTGCATTTTTCTTCTCCGGCTTGTTACACGCGCATTGGCACACAGGGCTTCTCACAATGCTTGCACCTTTTCCTTGGGCTCTCTCTATGCCGCTGCCCTCTGCGGCCTGCAGTGTGCCTGACTTTTGAGTGATAGCAAAATGGTGTGTATCAAGGCAAATCAAAATTTGCTGCGTGTTCCTTTCATGCCTCAGCGGCGATTGCTCGCAAGTTTTTAGGGCTCCACTTCAGTGGAACCCATGGACAGATTCCACACCCTGCAGTCAGCAACCTACGCATGACATTTGCATGCTGCATCAAAGATTTGATGTGCCCCTGTTGCACAGGCTTTGCTCCTGTGTCAAACCACGTTCTCAGTGTTCACCCAAAAACCACGCGAACTTCATGCTGGGCAAACATCCCAAAATTCGGCATCAATCCGTATCGTGACCAAGCCAGCACTTAGCCACCTGTCCGCACAACCAGCCTCACCTTTGCCAGGGGAAAGAAGATACCACCGGCGCGGGCAGCCACAGAGGGAATGGCGGGGGACAGAAGCGCCTCAGCGAACACCAGGGAGTAAGTGAGGCCCAGGGAGGTCTTGCCAAAGGCTGCCACAATGGCGTATGCGATGCGGTTGCCCAGGCCAGACTTGATGAAGCCGCCAGCCAGCCAGTAGGCGATCGCAATCAGCCACCTGAGGGTGGCACAGGATGTGTGCAGGTATGGGTGTGCAACATGTAAAATGTAAGGGTGTACAATACGACAGTGAGATTGTTTGCTCACAACTGCTGGCATGAGTGATGCTGACACATGCACACGTTTTTGTACCCACACACACATGAGTTTGTCTGCGCAAATGTGTGCGCTTCCTCAAACTTGCAGGCATGCACAGTTCTCTCACTCTGCTTTGCTTCTATTTGAAATGGTTAGAAGCCTGTGAGCTCCCATACATGAAAGGGAAGTGTCTTGAGTGGATGCAGCAAATGTAAATTGCATCATACATTTCAAGTGTGACTGATGTGCGTTAGAGTGTTTGCATGATGAGCCTGCATTCCGTGCAGGCCAGATTCCCCTGCAGTCAATGACAGCATATAAGATCATAGCAGGCATGAAAGACCCAGCGATCCTTGGTGCTTCTATCCAGCTTTGGTGCACGTCTTCTCCTTTCTGCTGTGATTGGCAGGACATGACACGCGATGCACGACATGTGCATGTACTTGGCCCTGCTGAGCATGCACAGCGTGCATGTGATTGGGTTCCTCTATCTGCACATTTTCCAGGATTGATAAATCCATGCACAAAACTCGGTGCACATCATATCAACTGTGAGTGCTCTGGATCAGGTCCCTGTCTTGACAGAATAGAAAGAGGCGACTGAAGAGGATGCATACTTGCATGGAGGAGCGGGTGCACTGCAAACACTGGAAGGCAGACATAAAAGTGCACACTCTCAGCATGCATGCATTGATGGCAAATTTGCAGCACACCACTGGGACCAACACTGTTGGAGGGATGGATGAAGATACAACGACGCGTGTGCACCCAAAGCTCGCTCACTCCGATCCACTTAACATCACTACTTCAACTCACGGGATCTCGCTGGAGAAGGCGGAGAACGCCTCCGCAAAGGTGAGCACTTTGGTGAGCATCGCAGCGCCCAGGCCCAGCACGGCCACTGCTCCCAGCGGCAGCGGGGTGGTGATGATGCCCACGATGGTGCCGGTGAACACAGACAGCAGGTGCCAGGCCTTGATGCTGACCCCAGCGGGCGGGGGGATGAACCAGAGCGCCAGGGACAGGCCCACGCAAATGCCCAGGTCTGCAACGGAACAGCACGGGTCAAAGATACAAACATGCACGATGAACATCGCATGATGATGCACGCCTCATCCTCCAGCTGTGCTTCGATGTGCACACACGCACACAACTGCATCTGCCGTGCCTGGTTCCTGTCGGTGCAGCACGCGACGATGAAGTGTCGACAGACTCATATCTGCATCTCAAATCGAAAGCCCTAGCGCACACACCCACACCCACTTTTCATATCCGCCCCCCATTTGAAGGGTGGCTCCTTGGGTGCAGCTGCATCTCCACCTCCCTGCTGCGCCTGGGTGGCCACTGGCGAGGAGGAGGTGGTATTGACGGGCTTGGGGAAGGCAGACAGCTGGGGCAGGGGAGAAACACCAGCGATGCCGTTGCTGCTCTTATTGTTAGGCTGCAGGCAAGCTACCCTGCTGATGTTGCTGCTGGGACGGCATGGCTTGGCGAGGGGAGCTGCTCTGTTGAGCCCGCCCAGCCTCTGCCCCTGCAGAGGGTTTGCAGCCGATTGCAGCTTCATCCTTGCTCCCTGGGCCTAATTGACTAAATAATGTTTTCAACTTGGGAGGAAGCACGCGATCTCAATCCACACACCAGAAACACGGGGGTGGGCCGAGCAAGACCAGCTTAACTTATACAAAGTTACATTAAAACTGATTGGCATATTTTGTTGTCCCTTGAGAAACAGAGCAGCAGGGGAACAGAGCAGCACTGCAACAAAGTAGCGCTGTCGTAATAATTACCGGTATAAGGAAAAGCTACTTCATTTTATTTTAAACCAGCTAATAAAACGCAATTGCATTTACAGTGCAACCCCTGAGAAAGTAGATGAATGTGAGTCCATATCGTGCCGAAAGAACCTAACCAATCGATGAAACGTAGAAGTTTCATGCATGCTGCGCAAATTTTTTGCAGCACTTTCAAACACAAACTGAAAGGGAATGTCAGGACATGTCTGTACAGGAAAGAAAAAATTGTCTGAATCCTGCTGGGCATGTAATTGCTTTAAAGGATCGGGGCTGGCCCACCAACGTGCCATTATTAAACTAAACATTAAACTCACAAACTTCATGCCCACTATGTTCATGAATTCAGTGTGCCCACAAGCTTGTGCTTAAGCTTGTTACCATTAGGCGTGCTATTGAAAACAATCATACTTCTCACAGCCAGTTCGGGAGCCGGGTGCTTCCAGTAATCCTCCAGATCCCCACTAGCCCTTTCTATTCTGTAGCTTTGTGGCGGAGGGAACTCACGGCTCTTCTAAGCAAATGTGTCTCCCTTGATTGTTGTTGGGAGAGTCTCCTCTGCCTACGTAGTTTTCCTATTCTTTCTTCTTTTTTCTTTCTTCATTCTTCGGAAGAGCTACGCCAGCCAGAAAGCTCGCATTCATCGTGGGGATGTACTGATTCCCTACTGAGCATACTAGGGACGGTCTCACCGAAGCACCCTCTAACCTAGGCTAGACACAGCAAGCCTAGGAGAAAATAAAAAACCGATCTGATGGAGGGCTTTTAGCCATCGTGGCATGCCAACCATTTTGTCAATCTGGACTTGAATCTGACCCATGATAAGAAAGGAAAGCTGCATTAATTCAATTCAACAAGCATTTATTCAATTTAACAAACTGGCACACGGCATTCATGTTGTTTGAATTTTGTTGTTTACATGCTCAAGATCTGGCTGTGTAACCACGGATCGGCTCGTTATAATGAGATGTCATTAATTTTCCCAAAGCTCCGAACATCCAGAGTTGAGCTTTTGGAAGGAGAAAGAAAGAAATATATGTAGGATCTTCCTGCTCCCTTTCTCGTTGCTGGACCTGTCTTCTTTCTCTGCCTGCCGTACTTCTCTCAGTCTGAACTTTGTGGTGGGGTGGTCATACGGTCTGTGCACCAATGTGGCCCCCTTTCCTTCATTGATGTGGGGAGCCTCTTACTGCCTACGTAGGTTTTCTTTTCTAGGAAGTGAATATTACCCCCACATCAATTACGGAACAGGAGCCACAATGGCTTAAAGACCGTAAAACTCCATGGTGATTATCCAACTCTGTGGCCCACAAAGTCCAGACTGATCGAGGTATGGCAAGCAAGAAAAGAAGACATGGAGTTCCAGGCATTCAACAGCAAGAGGCATCAAGCACAATGAGTCTGCCAACCAAGGAAAGCCATGCCCAGCAGCTAGCTGAGAGTTCTCAAAAAACCGTAAATCCCCTGACTCAGTCAGCTGTTGGGAGTCTGGAGCTGTGGAGGCTCCATCACACAGCAGGAACAGAGAGGGCTGTTGGTAACCTGAATGTCTGTTAGAAGCACCCGGCTCATGAAGCTGGCTGTGAGGATTCTTCATGTTTCCATAGTGCTCCTAGTGGTAACAAGTTTGTGAGCATATTATTGGGATGTTCAAGGAGTTTACGCGCAAGCTTGCTAGCTTGTTGATGATTGAGACCAATCTTTTTGATTTGATCTAAGTTGATAATAACAAGTTCCACCAACGCCCAGAAGAAAGGTGTATAACGTCACAGCTTTTCCACTGTTGTTCTTGCATAGCTCTGCATGTTGGCGCTGTGCCACCTTCAACTTGTGTCCAGGCCTTGCGTCTTCACAGTATTTATTTTAGAGCTCATGCCACTGGTTTGCACTCAGTTGGTGGGGCTGTCTAACACGGGTAGCTGCGCTGGTCCTCTGTGAGGTGCCGTGCTGCATAATACAACACATGTTGTGGGCAGGAAGAAGAAGGAGAAGAAGAATTGGGCTTGCATGGTAGGGGGTAAAATGTATGCTCAGCGGAAAGGATTGGTGACAAATACGACTAAGATTGGGTTACAAGGGTACAAGGAAAAATACCTCAGTCAAGAAGTTTGACTGCTAGCCCCAGTCCTAGTTGTTTGAATTGCTTCAGGGTATGTTCAGTGTAGATAGTTCCACCAACGCCTAGGAGAACCAAGTGAATCGTAACAGCTTTAGCGCTAATAAGTTTACTGAGGTATGCATGCTGCTGCTTAGCCGCGTCCGTCAAAAAAGTTGTAACTGTTGATTACGGCTTGAATCAACCAGAATCAACCAGAAAAAAGCCGGTTGAAACAACCCGGGCCTCGTGTAGAAAATGGATGATTCAACTACAGTTGATTCCTCGTTGATTCAATGGGAAAAATGGTTGATTCAACCACAGTTGATTTTCTCTTGAAACAACTGCTGATCAACTGTGGTTGATTTTTGGTTGATTCAATTGCTGATCAATTAGGATGATTGATTCAACCATAGTTGATTCCACTGGTTGATTCAAGCAGGAATCAACCAGACCCCATTGATTCAATCCGGTTGAATCAACAGTTACAACTTTTCCGACGTCCAACTGATGTTGGGGCCTTGCGTCCATACAATATTTAATTTCAATCAAGCGCACATGGCTTTGGTTTGCATGTAATTGATGAGGTTGTCTCACGCGGTTAGATGTGCCAGCTCTCTGTGTGGTGCTGTGCCTGCTGCGTAGAGCATGATGTGAGCAAGCGGAAGAAACATTGTTAGAGGTGGGTTGGGCATTGTAAGGGGATAAGATCAAGATAGCATCTGGTTGGCTGGAGGTGGATCTATCTCGCATAGAAAGGTTACAAGGGAAGAGGTAAGAAGCTACAGTTATATTTGAGGCATAAGCAGGGATTTGGAGGTTATGTTGCGCAAGCCGCGTATCGTTTGCTATATCTGTGTTGACCAGGCCTGCTCCCCAAGGGGTCTTGCTAAGTGCTTTTCTAATCATTCTGCCAGCAATATCATTATGGCGTTCAGTTTTCATGTTAAAGATGATTTGGTTTTGGCAGCCTGAAAGCATGTGGAGCGCGCTGCCTAAAGATGACAGCCTGGGAGAGGGCATGATGGATCAGTTGGTCTTTTAAAAAGGACTGCATGTTTTTGGTTATAAAGGGTGCCTGTGTGATATTGTAAGATAGTGTGCTTCATGGGTGTGGATCTACATGACATATTTCTGAAAAAATTGCTAATTTTTTATTTACAAGTGGCAAAAGGCTCTGATAGTAAGAGTAGTAACCTGTTTTGGCATTTGCATAACCATGTTTGTGTTTAGTATGCATGTGGAATCTGAGAGTATCTTGGAAATTGGGGAGGTAGGTGAGCCTGGGGGCAGGTGGGGGACCTGTAGATGTTCCCGCAGCATGCTCTCTTTTTTCTTCTTTGGCTAACCAAAAGATATGTGCAAATGGATTTCCGCCAGGTCCTGCACTGGGGATCTGCCACGCAGTTGTTGGCTTGATTGGCCTGATATTTTGCAATAGCATCAGCACATTCATTTCCAGCGATGCCAGCATGAGACCTTCCTTTTATTTCTTTGCGCCTGCCTCTCTTGCCTTCTTTCTTTCGCGTGTGTCCTGTCTTTGCTTGTAGTCCTAGAAAGATTGCTATTTCCCCATGATGGGCTCTGTGTTACACTGGGCGCGCGGAGTTGGATACCAGGAGAAGGAGAGTCCGGGCGTCTCGGGGCACTGCTGACAACCCGCCCGATCCTCATTAGTCCAGTCTCTTTCCCCCTCCTAGGCTAGCTGTAGCCAGTGTAGTTTTGAGGGACCTCTGGTGAGGCCCTTGCTAGCTTGCTAGTTAAGGGACCTTTCCTTTATGCACGCAGCCGTTGGCCTGCGTAGACTTTTCTTTTCTTTTCTGTGTGACAACATGAGAAAATTGAGACTTCACTTTGTAAAAATGAATGTTGAAGTCATTTTGAGGACATCTCCTTGAATATGCCTCAAGCGTTTCGCAGGGTAGAGAAGCTATTTACGTATTTGATGGAAAGAGGTGAGGCTGTCTGACGCAATGTTTGCATAGGTGTGGGTGATAGCAGCAGCAATTGCTGCCAATTCAGCGCAACATATGGTGTTTTTAATTCCAGCACCGTTATTTTCAACAAAGTTTCTGCTGTCAGTGAGCGGGCAGTAGACACCTGCCCCAGTTTCTTGCTTGACACTTGGAGCATGACAGCTGCCATCTGTGTAAGCCCAGGTCCTCCAGTTGGCGACTTTGAGTGTGAGATTGGCATTGGATTGACTAGGCACAGTCTCTATTCTGAGTATTAATGTGTGCAGTCATTGCGCCCCTTGAGATCTGTTGTTTGTCGGAGGGGAAGCGTTCACATTTCTTTATTCCAGGCGTGTCATCATGCATGGAATTGAGAGTAGAGTGGCTACTGACGCCGTTCGGTTTCCATTTGACTTCTGGTACATCTCTCGCTAGGCCCTGTAGCCAAGCTGGATTACGGTTGTTCAGATGGATTCTAGCTGCAGTGTTCCAAACAGCAATAATTTGTAGGTCCCAGGTGTGCTGAGATAGTGGTATTTCTTGACTACTAGTCAGGCAGGATTGAGGGCCTTGCAACTAAGATTGGTGCGCAAAATGGTTCCAAGTTCGCAGCAGAGATGTGGATAGGCATATTTGGCGAGTGTTCAGGGATCTGCAGGTTCTGTAAAGCAAGACGATCTGCGCTGCCAATGTCCATGGAGGCAAGGCCTGCCCCAAAACGGCCTTTGCTAATACCTTTAAGGAGGATTCTGCTGGCAATGTTGTGGCGCCCAGTTACCATATTTGATATGGTGGAGTGCTTACATCCTGAAAGAATGTGAAGGGCACTGTCTGGCTCCCCAAAGAGGGGACGTTGTAGGCTGGTGGACAATTTAAAGCGCACTGCGTGCTTTTGATTGAAGAGGGTACCTGTGCGGTAGTTGAAAACGTTTTGCTTCATTTTAAAAGGAAGTTTTGGCATGGTCCAGAAGGCATTGCTAACCTTTTTATGGACTGTAGGAAGTAGGCTTTGATAGTAAGAGTAGTATCCTGTCTCTGTGTTAGCATCTCCAAGTCTGTGCTCTGAGTGCATGTGCGTCCTCAGAGCATCACGAAGTTTGGAAAAGTGTTTAAACTTAGGGGCAGGCGAGTCAGGGCGTTCTGATGTGCTTGCATGGGGGCGGGCAGCTTCCTCAAAGGCAAGCCAGGTGGTATCATTGAAAGAATTGCCTCCAAGGTTGACACAGGGGAAGGGTTGTGTCTGCAGGGGTGTCATCACCCTGAATAGCCTGGTGTTTGGCAATGGCATCTGCGCATTTGTTACCAGCAATTCCAGCGTAAGATTTAACCTTCAAGGTTGTAAAAATAAATAGAGGTAGGTGAATTGCGCACAAGCTGTATGATTATTTCAAGGATATGGCCTTGGACATGCTGGCGATGAAGCTCTGGATACAGAGTTTGCTTTCTGATTTGGAGGAGTGAAGAAAGGCTATCAGTAGCAATGTGAGAGTGGCCCTGGAGAATTGCAGCTGCCATTGCTGCTAGTTCAGCCCTTACAATTGTTTTTGTGATCCCTGCTCCGCTTGGTTGGACATAATTGGGACTATCATTGTCAGGGTGGTAGACTCCTGCTCCTATTACTTGTCTTCCGAGTTGTATTTGGCAACTACCATCTGTGTATGCCCATTCTTTCCGGTCCTGGACTCTTTGGACCAGGTTTAGGCTAGATGCGGTAGGCGGCGAGAGGGGTTGTTGGCTTTGGACGGTGTTCTTAGGGGTGTGTTGTTGGTCAGAGGCTAGTCTTTCAAACTTTTTGAAACCAGTCTCAAGCCCTGTAAAGGATTTGGAAGCGGTTAGGGGATGTCATGCCAACACATTTGCCTTGCGTATTGTAAATGCAAGCCATGCGTGCCGTGTAGATTTCTGGGAAAATGAGGAGGGATCAAGTAGGAGGGTAATGGCTGTGGGATCCTGTATCAGATGATGATGAATGAGGGGATTGCAGGCTACTTTGCAAGGTCAACGTTACGCAGCCAGGATTCGCAAGAACCTCTTGGCTTCATGTCCACTTGAGGATTAGTGGGGTTCATATCAAAGGTGATTTTGTTACGCAAGTCTGTGTCAAGTTTCAGCTGCCATACATTTATTGTGTTAGGTCTTTTAAAGCCTTGTCTCTCGAGATTTGAGAGGTTGGAGTCTTCGGTGGGTATAGAAAGATTGGTACAATGGAGTGTCCCGGATTGGTGAAAAATACGACTGAAATTGTGCACTTTAAGTCAAGGGGGGATGATGTACCATTTTCTACTCATGGTGGAGTATGTTTGGCTTGTACAGGTTCCCACAGATATTCAGGCATGCTGTTCACAGAGCAGCGCAACCCTTAAGCCACTGCTGAGCATATATGTGCCCTTTTTGGCTGGTTGTAAGAAAGAAACAAAAGAAAAACAATGTAGGCTGTCAGGTTGAGAGTGTGACGCATACAAATTAGTGTCTCAGTGCAGTATCCTATTCCCCCCTAGTTGGTGTGCCAAATGATGCAAAAGTAGATTCCCCGCACAGCAATTACATAAAATACTGCACCAACATTTGTGTGGTTGTTTTTATCTTTCATTCATTTGTGTGGTCTCAAGAATGTCTGTGAGGTATCAAGAATGCAAGAATGCAGCCTGACCAGTTATCGGATGGCGCACCAAAAGAGGCGTGAAGGGAGGAGAGCGTGCTACACTGCTAAGTTTGGGCAGCATGCTGATAGGCTGATTTGATGTGGGTGAGCTGCACCACTGCCTGATGCGAGCTTTGCTGCTGTTGCTTGAGCTGTGTTGCTTGAGTGCTGGCATGGCTGCACAGCACAGGGAGAGACAGAGAGCGGACAAGGGGACCATCTGACCAGGTTTCATCAATACATCAGGAGCAACACCCCTGGCACATGGCCAGGGATAAAGCAAAATGCGCCAATACTCAGAGGGATGATCCACAGAAGAAGATAAAAGAGAGAGAGTCCATGGAAAGTCCCAACAAAATACAGGTCACACCTTACACACCTGACCATGACAGACCAACAAGCGTTTGCAGCACACTCTCGCTGCAGCAGACTTTCATCGTGACAAGGCAGAAGGATCTCTCCCTGCATCGATTAAGGAAAAGGAGACACATTGGCACAGAAGAGCCGTGAATCCCCTCCACCACAAAGGTGTGAAGTATAAACGCTAATGGGGATCTGCAGGGTTACTGGAAGCACCTGGCTCCATAACCTGGCTGTGACAAGTGTTGTTGTTTTTTATAATACCGTCTTTCACATGAGCAGCCTAGCAGTCACACTTTTTTGACTGATGGCTTAATCCGTAAAACCTGTAAACCTGAAGAGAAGAAAAGCAGAATCCAGTGCACTTGCATCTCAGTCCATCAGCTTCAAGTGAATTTGTCCTTTGTTGCATGGCTATTGGCAAACCTGGACGACCAGCACAACATCTCCAAAACCATAAGTGATATATCTCTTGAGAACCATAAAATATGACTGACGCTGATCTTGCATGACAGACTGGCCACACACCATGCTTTGGATGACTAAAGCACATGCTTTCCCTGCTGGCATGTATGCTTGCCAACCTGGGGCACAAAACGCCTGCCATGACTGGATATGACTGGACTTGAACTTTTTTCTTTACCAGCTGTTACGAGATAAAAAAATCAAACAACAAACTTAATTCTTTTCCTTCTTCATTTTGCATTTATGAACAGGCTAGCAGTCAAACTTCTTAACTGAGGCCTTTTTCCCTTCAAGGTGTAACCTTGTAACCCCTTGTACCTGAAAAGACATATGAAAGAAGGAGTTGGAACAGACTGTCCTTGGCAAATTGTGCACCTGTGCTTACTGAAGCGTATCCTTGGGGTAAGGTGTGCACTCCTAACTGGTCTGTACCTATTTTACAACTTGTATTGAATGCCAAAATATATTTACTTGGATCTTCCCCATCACGTCCTTTGCAAAACTTCCAGATTCAGGCTGCGGGTTCACACTCTCCAAATTGAACAGGCTATTTGGTCCAATGAATGAAAAAAGAAAAATGTACGCCAGCCCAAAAGCCGCATGCATAAAGGAAAGGCTCCCTAACTAGCAAGCAAGCAAGGGTCTCACCAGTAGTTTTCTCTGGTCTGTGATATTCGTGGTCTTGATGACATACAAGATGAAAACAAGTACTGTTCAGATGTTCCATTCCCCAGGTCTGCTCTCTCCGTCAAAAATATGCCTCACCTTTTGAGACAACTTCTCTTTCCTGCATTCTCATTTTTCCCATAGGATGCCCTGTCTAGATACCATTCATCATTTGAATTCTTAGGATATTTATACTTTTCTAAACCAGGATCACAACAAACTTCATTTTTCCCTTTATGATCTCACATGCATTTATGGACAAGCTAGCAGTAGACGCTCAAACATCTTGACTAAGGCCTTTTTCCCTTGTAATCCTTGAACGCTCTTTTGTGTGATCGCTGTTCTTGTGATGAGACTCAAGATGAGCCCTTTTTGCCCTTTTGCTGTGCAGAGACACGGATTCTGGTGCTCCGAGGAGAAAGTGTGCTTACCTGTTCAACTGTTTCTCTGGGGGTGAGACAGGTCAGAGCAGGAGGAGGAGAGTCCACGCCCGCAGGCGCATGGCTGACAGCAACCCACCAGACCCGCATTAGTTGCTCTCCTTTGGTTCATAGCTTGGTTTAGGCTGGGCCTGTGAACCTCCTCGGTGAGGCCCTAGCTAGCTTGCTAGTTAGGGGACCTTTCCTTAATGCACGCAGCCAGACCTGGCCTGCGTAGTCTTTTCTTTTCTTTTCTCTGGTGATTTTTCAATGGAGCAACCATTTTTACAACAAGCCAGTGTCCAGGATGCTTCTGATTTCCTCTTGCAACACAACAACAAGCTTTTCTCGTTTGTTTCTGAGCTTATGGACATTATGTTGACTGGCGAGGACCAGTCACAGGCCGATCAGCCGGACAGTCTGGCTGAAGGTCCCCCCATTTAAATCTGTAAGTCTGCCTGCGGACAAGGCAAATAGATGGACAATCCCACACAGAAGTTGCTGCTAACAGTGCTTAAAAGAACTCTGGGGGTCAAGGACACGACTCCCTCTTGGTGCATCATGCGAGGATGTCGTCCGGAGCCCTTACAATCCAACTGGTTCCGAGCAGCAATGCGTCTTTAAAACTCCTTGATGCAACAGCTCCACAATGAAAAAGATTTTGCAGGCTGACATGCGGCTGAGCTCGAGATCTGATGATTGTTGGCCTCCCCATATTCTATCAGCCATGGATGGTTTGGCACACTCCCATATTTTCAAACAGAAGCTGCTGAATTGTGAGCCCATTGATCTCAGTCGTGTTGTTGTAGATCTCAGGACCAGGCATTTACAATATTGGGAGCATTTTTCCAACACACACCCTAGAGAGCGCAACAGTAAACGCTTGACCTATCACCAGTGGTGCGCTCCTCCTACTAAAAGGGCCTTGGTTATGCATTCTCCTTTTAGTCTCCCCAAATACATGTTTCTTGACCTCCCCCATGATGTCATTTGCAGCGTGGCTCGGTTTAGACTCCGCATTCACACCCTTCGCTATGAGACAGCGACTTGGAATCACAGCTCTTCCCCAAACTGTGACCTTTGTGAGGCTGGTGATGATGTCCAGGATGAACAACATGTCCTCTTCCATTGCACACATCCCCAGGTGGTCTCTCTCCGCAGGAAATATGCTCCCTTGTTCTCACAGGCAGAATCTCATGATGTGTCTGCTTTTTTGAACCAGAACAACAACAAACTTCCTTATTTCCTTCATGGATTGATTGCCTTTTATGAGCAGGCTAGCAAGCACACTTTTTGACAGAAGGCCTTATCCTTGTAAACCTTGTAAGTCTGCCTGCCGTGCTTCTCCCAATCTGAGTCCGCCTCCCTGGCGGCGCTGGTTCTGTGGATGCTGAGGGCTGGCAGTTTCACAGGCCACGGTCCAACAGAACCGGTGGGAGGAGAGAAGTGTACACCGGCACTCTTACGGCAACCGTGGTGCGTATGCTCGTAGGGGTGTGCGTTCTGGTGGTGGAAACAATAATAGATCTCAATAGGGGGCTGACCGTTAGCCAGATTGTGGACAGCTCAAGCTGCTTGTGCTGAACGTCAATGGCATACCTGACCCTGACGCTGCACTAGAGATTGCATCGAGCAAAACCATGGCACTCCAGGAGCTCATTAGGAATCATGCCATTGTTGTTCTCACGGAAACCCGGACAAACGCTATGGACAGGCTCATGTCTGGTTTGCATGACACGCATTGGCTCATATATGCCATGCAAAATTTCAACAGGAGATGTTGGGAAACCAGGCTTTGGGGTGGCTGTGCTTGCAGCAGTTCAGTGTGCTGATTTCTTGCATGTGCATTTGGACTCACAGCGCTTGCAGTGCATTTGGGTGCGCTACGATAAACGGCTGTTTGGGTTTCAGGAGGATGTCATACTAGGGTCGTTGTACATCAACCCAGTTAGTCAACGTTTTCCTGTGCGAGCAGTGACTGACTCTTTCTCTTTTCTCCTTGATGAGGTTGCGCGTGTCACTCAGGTCTCCCCTCATGTGCTGCTGTGTGGCGATCTGAACGCCAAGATTGGCAGGATGAGAGAGGTCGCGGACGATCATGGTGGTCTTTTTATGGCGCACCCTGCCCTGCACCACGCAAGTAAATGTAAGTTTCCTGGTGTGAATGCCGCTGGCAGACTGTTGGTAGAGCTTGCAAGCATCTGTGAATTGGTGCTGGGCACGGGCAGGGTGCGCGGGGATAATGGGCAGCATACTTGTTTGGGGCATGATGTTGGTGTTGAAGGGAGCAGACCTGACCATATTTTGATGTCTGACAAGGTTTTAGGGATTGCTGACTGTGTGCACATTACTGAGGATCGCGCCATCAGTGACCATTGCCCTATAAGCATGACGTTTCAAATGCCTGATTATAGTTTAGAGGATGCAGACCGGGGAATGCAATCTGAGCATGTGTGTAAGCCTGGGGGCTGTGGTAGCAGGCTGTCCATGAAATGGCGGCCTGAGCTTGCTGAGGTTTATGCGGAAGCGCTTGCGGGGAACAGTGAGATGCAAAATCAGTTTGAGCAGGCCAATGCAAAGGAGGACCCTGTGTCTGCCTGTGAGACGGCCTGTTTTTGCTTGCATTCAATGATTGTACAAGCTGCTGGGGATGACTGGGCTGGTCAGTGTGTGTGGGCCTTTGCGTGCCAGCCGGAGGGGCGCTCACAGCCCTCCCTGGTTTGATGCAGCTTGTAGAGAGAAGCGTTGTGTGTTCATGGAGGCTCTTCAAACTGGTCAGCCTCTGCATGCGCATGAGTTTGTGCGGAGGCAATACAAGATCCAAATTCGGTGGTCGAAGCGTGCATACACGCAGAGACAGAGGGATGTGTTCCTAGGGAGGCTTTACAGTAAAGACCCTGATGTGCATGCAATGCTGAGGCGATCTAAGCGTACTGAGACTGCACCTGTGGCACAGTCTGTGTGGGAGAGGTATCTAAAAGCGCACTTTCAGCCCCGTGAGGCAGCTCAATTGGTTCGTGGGGGTGTGGCTTTGTCTGCAAGGTATATGGCTGTTCCTTTGGGTCGTGGGCGCGACGTTGAGGCTCTTTTGAGACAGGGCACTCAAAATTTTTGGATGCCTGAGCTGGATACAGTTGCTGTGCCTTCAGAGGAGGAGATGCAAGGGCTGGTAGCCGAGCAGATTGGGAAGATGAATGGGCATGCTTCCCCTGGTTTTGACTGTGTGGCTGCTCCTTTTATCAAATATGCTGCTGTGGTGCGCCCGCGGGGCAATGGCCGGGGCACTGAGCGAGTGAATGTGCTGGTGCCATACATTGCCCGGCTTTTCAAGCTGTTCTATGACAAGGCTCGCATTCCTGAATGTTGGAAGAAGGCCAAGCTGACCCCCTTGTCCAAAAGGGGCCCCTCATTGAACCTAATAGCTACCGCATGCTGGCTGTCAGTGGCACAATGTGCCGCTTGTATGCTAATGTGATTCGTTCTCTTGTCACGGACTGGTGTGTGGCCTCAAACAAGATTCCAGACATACAATTTGGCTTCTACCCTGGAAGGAACACCCTCCAGCCCATCTACATTTTAAGGCACCTACAGCATGCTGCACGCACAATCAAGCCTGGGCAATCTAGCCGGCTGCACACTGCATTCAAGCAAGCATATGACACCATCCCTAGGCAGGCACTCTGGCAGCACCTGCAGCGCACACGCATGCCCGCATCTTTCTTGTCCGTCATTAAAAACATGTACGATGCTGATGAGTACATTTTGAAGGATGGAGAGAAGAGTGCTCAGGTGCACCCTAACACAGGTGTGAAACAGGGCTGCCCTTTGTCCCCTCTGCTTTTTTCTCTGTATATTAATGACATTGATGAAATTCCGGAGGGGGTGCAAGGTGCTGCCACGGGTACAGCTGAATTCTATGTGACACACATGTTATATGCTGATGACCTGACTCTGATGGCCAACGATCCTGTTGCGTTGCAGACCATGTTGAGCCGCTTGCATGCATATGCCCAGAGGAAGCACTTAGTCATCAACACAGCTAAATCTGAGGTGGTGCACTTTAACTCCTCTGGGTCGGACCTGCCTTCTTTTCATATTGGGGGGGTACCACTGGCACACAAGGAGTCTCTTAGATACCTTGGCATCATGATGATATTTCACAAGTGCATGAGCATGGCCAAGTCCTCTGAGCATGCAACTGGCCCCTTCATGGCGTCTGCCTTTCGGGTTCGTCAATTTGTTCATGAGAATTTTCTGGCAAATAGGCCGTACGTGTCTCTGTGGCTTGGGAAGACGTATATGGTTCCAGCTAGAGTGTATGCAGGCCAAGTGTGGGGCACTGAAAACATTAAAGCGGGCAAGGAATTTGCAATTGATCTGCAAGTGCGGCACATGAGTTATCTTAAGAGCACGCTGGGTGTTAAGCGTACCCCTACAAATTGGGCTGTTCTGAGGGAGTGTGGTCATGAGCCGCTTCAGTTTTACTGGTTCAGGTCTGTTGTCAAATTGTATAAAAGCATGCTGAGGTCTAACAGTGAGACTTTGAGAAGAGTGTTGAAAGCGGATTTCAACATTCATTCAAGTGAGCCTGCCTGCTGGACTGCTCAAGTTATAGATGCTTTCCAAAGCCTACGGCGCTGTGATTCCTTTGCGCAAGCTGTGCGGCAGGGCACTCCTATCCCTATTCAAGAGTTTGCTGATGACCTCAGACACAGGTTGCGAGCAGTGTGGAGAGATGTTGAGGGAGTGCACCCGCGAGACGCATATAGTAAGCTGGCAACTTTCCAGTCTCTTTTGCAGTGCCTTTTGATTACAATGTGCGTGCCCCTGCCCGTTTACCAAGACACTCGGAACGATATTTTATGTGATCGTTGTTCATGTGATGAGATTCAAGATGAGGCTCATGCCTTTTTGGTGTGCAGAGACGCAGATGTTTGTGCTTTGAGAAGAAAGTGTGCTTACCTGTTCAACTGTTTCTCTGGTGATTTTTCAATGGAGCAACCATTTTTACAACAAGCCAGTGTCCAGGATGCTTCTGATTTCCTCTTGCAACACGACAATAAACTGTTCTCATCTGTTTCTGAGCTTATGGACATTATGTTGACTGGCGAGGACCAGTCACAGGCCGATCAACCGAACAGTCTGGCTGAAGGTCCCCCCATGCAAATCTAAATCTCCCAATCTGAACTTGTATTGGGGTGGTCATAAGGTCTTTGGACCAATGAAGCTCCCTTTCCCTACTTGATGTAAAGAGTTTCCACTGCCTACTTAGGTTTTCTTTTCTTTTGCACACACCTTGAGGGTTGAGACTTCACTTTGCCAGGAGCATACTTGTCACTGTGATATGTGTGGCCAAAGAGGACTCCAAGGCAAAGAGCGTGCCGTGTTCCTTTATTTTGGCATTCCTATGTGTTCTCTTAGAAGAACTTGTGTGCACACACATTATCTGACTGCCCCATCAAAAAAAATTATTTGGATGAGTCTGGTGCTTTTCATAATTCCCAAGCTAGTCCTGATGATGTCTTTCATTTTTGCGGAAGTTAGCCAGTGAGATTTTTTTTCCGAAAACATGGATTTTCCTGTTTGGCTAGGCTGGCACAGCCCAACAAGCTGAGCGGCCAAACTACCCGGCTGAAGGTCAAACACAACTGTGATCTTGTAACATTAAGTACAAACCTTGTGATAGTCATAGCTCGGTTTTTCCAAGGATTCACAGGATGATGCCCTTTCTCACCAAGTCATCTGGAAAATTTTCAAGCAGTAAATTAAGCAACGGCCATAAGAGAAAGTAGGCAAAACCCCAATCCATTACTTGTTCAGGATTGCAATGTACACGCCGCTCAACCATGGTATGGTGGAAGCATGCCAATACAGAAAATTTACCCTCAAGGATAAATGTTTTGTCCAAAATGCCAGTAGCAGCCAGCAACAGTTTTATGTCAGTCATCACCGATGGAGCACTTGCGTGCACTTCAGTAGTGTCAAAAGAATTCTGGTCCGTTCCTCACTTACCAAGCAGAGCCTAAGGAAAATGGATTCGAGCAAAGCCCTGAATAAAGAAAATACTCAAAAAACTGTCACTAACATCACCTTGTTCTTCACCCGCTCATGTCTCACCTCTCGTCACTTCTGGATCACTACACATCAGGCCGTGCATGCGAGAGGCAAGGTCCATCATAATGATAAACGTGCGGGGGCAGTGCATAAGAAAGGCAACCAAGCATGCTCTAGATCACGGGAAAGCATGAGCCAGGGAAGCGCTGGATACACTCAAGCGAATATAAAATTGACAGACTACAAACTATGTACAGCTAAAAATTCAGTGCGCCTTCACAGCTTTGGCTGCATCCAGGCTCCCTAAGCTCTGCTCCTCTCCATCTAAAGCCCCACTCACAGAACCAGCAGGGGACACTGCCCGCTGCTTTCGTGCAGCCTTTTCTTCCTGCTCCTCCTCGGGCGTCAGCATGGTACCGTACAGCTGGTCGAAGAAGACAGTGTAGTGCCCATAATTGTGCTTGTACGAGGTGTGATGAATGGTGTGGTAGCCGGCACCCATGATGGGGTACACCTACATGAAAATGGCAAGTGGACTGTGTGAGCTGCAAGGCACGTTTGATCCAGGCATCAGCAAGACCTTTCAGCCAATAGGGGTGAGAAGTACAGCCCCTCTGGGCTGAACTTTCCTCATTCTTGCAGGGGTGCAAGCAGAAGAGTCATCAGGGCAAGGTAAGCCACGTCGAGGCAGGCTTCAATGCATGCAGCCAACAGGCTACTTCAACATCTACAACAAGCCAAATCACACAGCGCTGGTCAGAGACAAATAAGGGTAGCTCAATCCGCTGCGTGTACACAACTGCACCCTGGGTCTGCATGCGCTCACACGCAGCATCCTTTGGAGCCTCAGCTCTCAGAGCAATCTACGTTGGATGACCTGATGATCAGGCATGCACCCCTTTCAGGACTCCCTGCCACCACAATTTGTGCGCCAAACATGCATCTTGCCATGCCATGTGAGAAGGCCTCATGATGCCA
The DNA here is from genome assembly GCA_914767535.2 of Dunaliella primolecta. Taxonomy (NCBI): domain Eukaryota; kingdom Viridiplantae; phylum Chlorophyta; class Chlorophyceae; order Chlamydomonadales; family Dunaliellaceae; genus Dunaliella; species Dunaliella primolecta. The sequence continues at coordinate 10,044,441 of OU611757.1, forward strand.
GGAGATATAGAGAGCATGCTTGGGGGCATATAGAGATATATACATATATATGCCAGGAGATGTAGAGAGCATGCTTGCATCATTTAGGGCATATATAAGATAGCACACGACGCTCGCTCGCTTCCGACACATGCCTTGGCATGTAGGTTGTCATGAATGTTGGTGGTCCACACGCCAGTGAAGAACAGCAGGATCTCGTGCGTGAGGAAGTGCATAGGGCAGAAGAGCAGGGTGAAGGTGTATGGCACAGCCTGCAGAATGCCGTCCACAGGGTGGAAGGCGAGGCCGGCAAAGGGGGACAGCGTGTGCTCCTTGTTGTACTTGTGATGCTCATTGTGGAGGTACCTGCATGCAGGAGAAAGAGGTGATGTGAAGGCGCAGGATGAAAACAAAAAAAGATAGAGCGTCTGGGGGTGGACACAAAGCATGCAACAAAGAAACACACCGTTTCCAAGGCATACTTTCTCAAAAATCAGAGCTTTTTGCAAACAGACGTCCAGACTTCCTTTCCTTGTGCTTGTTTGCTTACATACTTGCAAGCATGCATGCTTGAATGTGCATGTTTGAGTGTATGTGCATGTGTGTGCGCGCGCGCCCACGCGTATGCGCTCACGTGCATGCATGCATGCATGTGTATGTGTGCGCGCGAATGTATGTGTATGCATTGTTTGTTTGTTCGCAAGAGATTGTGCATGCATGCATGCATGCAAGTCGTCCAGCTTTCTCAGTCCCACATTTCTGATCTTGAACAAAAAGGTAAGCCAGTACAGCAGAGCAGTCCCTCAATCTATTGGCATGCAATGGAAACCTTCACTCACTTGTATGCCCACTTGATGTCATGCAGGAGTCGGTGCATCCAGTACACGCCAAACTCTACGCTGACCATGTACATGAAGAAGCATACGCAGTACATGGGGAGCCCGAGGTTCTCAATCCGGGGATAAGATAAGGTCAGACCCTGCAAAGGTTACGAAGGGTCGCATAACATGTTTGTGGGTGGTGCAATTTTCAGCCAAACAAGGTAGAACACGGATGAAAATGCAAGCCTGAAACTTTAGTGTCATGTACCCCACCCGTGAGTCAATGTGGGAGGGTATCAGGGTAAGTGACACAGGCTTCTCGAAGTTCCTTGCATAAAATTTAGGGCAAGTTGGCTAGCTTTCTGCTCAGCTGTCTTCCTGCAAGCTTAGTGCTGCTCAGCTATGAATGTCTTGCATACACACCAGCTCTGAAATAAGCTCCGTGAAAGCTGGCAGGAAGGAGTAAAGGGGCATGGCCAGGCTGGAAACCTGCACAAAGAAGAAATGGGAATTCTGTTGACTCATGTTGACTCAAATGGAGATGTACATGTGTGGATACGCTGCAAGAGCAGGCGAAGGAGAGCAAGTTTGACCGGGGGTGGCTCGTCGACAGCTGTGTGTGCAGACAACATGCTGGCTGCCCTGTCTGCACAGCCCTCCAGAATGCTGCTGCTCCTTCCGCCCTACCTTCATTTGCTCCATGACGTCCTTGAAGGCAGGGATGGTGCCCGGCTGGAAGAGCTTGTCCCCGAAGCAGTAGTAGACATAGTACGTCCACATGGCGCTCATGACGTAGTAGACAACCGCACATAGCAGGAAGCAGCGCACCCAGGTCTGGACGAAGTGGGGCATGGCTGCTTGCAGTGGCTCTGGCAGGAACCCCAGGCATAGGTCATTCTTCCACTTGTTCTCCTCCACAAGCAGGCGCATGCGCTCCTCCTGTGGCATGTCCCTCAGCGGTGCCCAGGACAACCACCAGGCTTGTAGATCCCTGCAGGGGCGAGGGTGGGACAGCCAGAGGCGAGTGAGGATTGCCTGATGGAGGTAACAAGGGGGAAAGCAGGCGGCCCCATACCACAGGTTTACACCAGCATCAGTGGTCATGACTTGCCATGGGATGGTAAGACACCAGGCTGAGACACCAGGCACACACGAATATGCACGAGCGTACGTGTGTGTTTGGGTGTAGGAGCTGCAGACTGATGGGCCCAACAGCTCCCAAAATTTGTTGAGCTGGGGGGAAGTTCTGAGTCCAGCTTCCTTCTTCCCTCATACCGCCGGTCCCAACCAGTTCCCCCAAGCTCCGCACCTGGCAGCAACTCCCCATTGTCCTGGTAGCTGGGCTGTAGCGCTTGCGACCTGGCGGAGGGGAACACAGAGGCCGTCAACGAAACACTCCACAGGTGCGTGTCCTTAGACTAAGCGCGTGCCCACGCTCCATCGCAGGCAGCAATAGCGCATGCATGCCCGGCAGCTCAGGAGGTTCAGGTAGTCTACGCGAGATGTGCCAGCGCAAGGACTTGTCCCAGCTTGCAGGAGGAGCGTGTGCAAGTATGACCAACCAATCGCTCACCAACAAATTGAGCTTTCCCCCGGGAATCCCGATGCTGGTGGCGACGAGCGCAGCAGCGTAGATACCGGCAAATAGTACTGTATATCCGAGTGGCGGGACGGGGGTATTGTACTGCCCCATATCGAATGCTCAGCAGTCGCTATCTACCATGCACGCTCACACCAAACACAGCTGTGTGAACACACAACCACTGCTGCAACCGTGGTTGCGTCAATTAAAGTTGTGTGGGGTGCCCGGCTGATACTTTGCAACTGACTTTTCAAAGTCAGTGATGTAACCTTTACGTAACACAGATGCACAAATTTTAATGTTTCACGTACCGGTAGCCTTGCATTGAAATGTTGGGCACAAGAACAGTAGGTGGTGGAGGCTGCATGGGGAGCACAGCTCGTGGAGGGAAGCCAGCTTCTCACGCCAGGTGAAACCTATGTCTATAAGCTTCATGTGCACTTGCATGCACAGGAGCATGCACAAGAACATGCTTCAAAAGTACACATGTCTGCTCAACGCAGTGCGAGATGCAGCAGAGTCCTGGTCAATGCCAAGGCCAAAACCAGCGCGCAGAACCACAAGAAAGATGGCCGCGCTAAGCCAATTTCTGAGAGCGCAGATGATATGTATCAGTTGTACACTGCCCCTGATTTTCTCATGAAGCCGCAAGTGTCTCCTGCGATCCAGCTGCAGCAGTTCACAGCAGGTGGGCAGGGGTTACATGCAGATCCAGCATGCAACCAACATGCAAATTTCAGACTGAAACAGGATTAGAGTGTGGTGTACCTAAGCAAGGGTGAGAAAGGTACAGGACTAGTGCCGGAAACATGACTTATGGATGCTTGAATTTGGCTCAGCATGCTCCTTGAAAAAGAACACAATATCTGGACACCACACCAGCATAAGGACATCAAGTGAACTCGGACATGCTCTGAAACAAGAAAGGTCTTGCAAATTCAAACTAGTACCAAGGTTGCACGCCACTGCTGTGCTGAGGAATTGCTTCAGCAGCAATTATTCAAGCGTGACTTGCCAATCATTTTCTCGGCCTATTTGCATTTCTTTCTGCAGTAACTTCCTTGCTTTTGCAAAAAATTGTTGTTGAGAAGGCCATTGTGCATGCCTAATTACGGATCCAGCTATCATGAATAGTAGAGAAGCAGGAGCTAAGGAACTCTGCACAGACTTGTAACATGACGGGACACGCACACACACGATGTGGCACATAGACCATAGACATATAGTGTGTGCAACAATTTGTAGCAAATGCAGTGTCACTGTTGCCCTGACGCACATTGGCCTCCTACACGCGGCCTGCATCAAGGTGGCAGCCAGCCTTGCTGGTGGCACCTGCTGACATGCCCCCTCATTTTAAATACATACCCATACCTTACCTCTCTTTGCCTGCCATCTGCGTCTCAGGGAAGGGCCGAGGGCTGGTTGCCAAGGGTGGGGTCATCCCGGGTGACCTGCTGCTTGTTTCACAGCCTGTGGGTCGTGTAGTCTGTGGTCCAGAAGGGGCAAGCTTGCGCCCTGAGCAGCTCATCCCCCACTTACAGGCTGAGGGGGCACTCTCCGATGCTGACAAGTGCGTTGTGCAGGATGTGTGTAACCATGCACATATGTGTGTTTTTTTGGGGGGGGGAAGAGATGGTGGGATAGGGTGTGTTTTGTCTCTTCGCTTATGCTATACCTAGTGTGGGGCATGGTGCCCACTTGCATCGCTCTATAGCATTCTAAGTGAAGGATCCTTCTGCAAGAGGTGGTCTCTCATCTTCCTCGTTGGTTCCATTCCATTTTTTTCAATGAGGATTGTGAGCTCCTACAACAAGAGTGATAGGGGTCTCGCTGAGTCTTTGTCCGCCTTGCCCAGCATCTCAAGCACCCCAAAAGGCACAATCAATCCTTCCCTCTTTGCATAGATGAATGACAGATAGGTACTTGCCCTCCTGGACAGCACACGGCAGCACTGTGCTGTACTGCGACAGTAAGCGCTCGTTTTGTGATCTGCCCAGCAAATCCAGGATTTTAAGGATCGGCCTACATGGCGTAGGTCCTGCTCGTCATTGCCTGGTGCCTACCTTTGCAGGGTGAGGCTGTCCCTGCTGTTTGATGGCAAAGGTCCTTTGGGTCATCATTGCTTGGTGCCTACCGTTGCAGGGCGAGGCTGTCCCTGCTGTTTGATGGCACCCCAGAGTCCGGGCAGCGCCCCATTTCTTTTAAGGACTTTTCCACGGCCCTCAACGGAGGCACAGGAGCATCTGCAAAGGATTCTGCAGCCCCCAAGGGCTTTGGGGTCAAAGCAAAGCCTGGTATGCCGAGCTTTTGTGCCTGATGCTCAACCGCTATGCCTGTAGGGATGATCACTGTCCATCTGTGCAGGGCGCGCCGCCTGTGCTGTTGCTTCTGCAATGGCTCCAGCAATGCTTTTGTGGAGTCTGAGATGCCAAGTGTCAGTGCTCACAAACAGTGTCAATCTATGCTGTTGCTTCTGCGAATGAGTCCGGCAATGCTTTTGTGGAGTCTGAGATGCCGAGTGTCAGTGCTGACAATTAGTGTCAGTCTGTGTTGTTGCTCCCGCGCATGCGTTCAGCAATACTATTGCAGAGTCTGAAATGCAAGTTCCGTGGGGTTAGCTGACTTAGCCCGAGTCTGTGATGTTTAGAATCAATGGCCTGGCCTGAGGGACTTCCTCACTGTTTGCATGGCTGTATGCCATCCATCTGCTGTTTGCTGAGCAGGCTGGTGGCCAGCACACGCATGGACTGCCTCACTACAGGCCTCTCATCCAGAAAGTCAAGCAACCTCTTTTGGAACTCGAAGCCTGTAGGCATGATTCAGGGCCTTGAGGGATGCCATGGCGGCCAGCATGCTGCCAAAGCATAACACAAGCCAGGGAATCAAGAAATTGCCACGCACAGGATGGACTAGGGCAATTTCTGGACATACACAGTACTGTTCTAAGCAGCTTCTGGAGCTGTTACCCACATGTACCTGTCATACACGGCGGCGACCTGCGTGCAGCCCCTCCCCCTGTTCCTGTGGATGAGATCACTGGGAAGCGGCTAGAAGACATCGTGAGGTTTAACTGCTGGGGCATCGAGTATGCCGACTTTGCTGCAGCCCCGCTGCGAAAGCAACAATCGCACTCCTACATAGGTGAGTGTGTGGATGGAGATGGATGGAGAAGGCAACAATCGAACTCCTACAATGGTGGATGTGTGGATGGCCTTTCACTGACGGTGATCAGCACCAATCCTCCTTGGTTTCGTGAATGGGGTGCATTTCCTCGTGGCACTTGGTGTGTGTGTGTGTGTTTGCATATTGCTTCCAGTTGAACTAGACTTGAGGGTTGGCATGCTCCAAATCTCTCTCATTCCTGCCCCATGGCTGTTCTCATGGCAGGATCTTTGCATGGCCTGCATGACGCTTGTAAGGTGCCCCTTTCATCTGCGCTGCAGAGAGGCAGCCTTGTGAGGGTGAAAGGTTTCCTTGCGATTCTTCATCTTCTTCTCTTGTGCACTGTCCAGCCACGCACTCAAAATCTGCTGCCATGCAAAACTCCCCTGAAGGACGCAGCAGCTGCCTTCAAACTCTTTCCACTGCACCCCACGCTGTGGATTGCTTGTTTGCATCAGGCTTCTCGTTATTAGCAAGGATCACTGCTAACGTCAGCGCTGACCACTGGGTCTTCCGTCAATGCGCGCTGGTTGGATTTCTCACAGACCTGTCTCGACTTCTGCATTGATATGCAGGCGTGTGGCCTGAATTTTCGCTCTTGAACCACTCGTGTATCCCCAACACACAGCCAGTACTCATCGGCGATCGGCTCCTGCTGAGGGCTGCGAGCAACATCCCTGAGGGTGGGGAGCTGACAACTTCTTACTTAGGACTTGCGGTAGGGCCTTCCATTTCAAGATACTTCATACTTGGCACTTTATACCTCTGACTTGCAAATGGGCTTGCGGTAGTGGACTTGCGTGGGGAGCCTGTGGTAGGGCTTGCAGTTGGGCTTGCGGTAGGTCTTGCGGTGCAGGGTTGGCAGGGCCACCCTGAAGAGGACTTGGGACTTGCGGTATAACTCTCCCATGTTTTCTTGCCACACAGTGCCACTTGTGTGAGCGCGGGCATGTGTGCATCAGTACAAGGTCGTGATGTCATGTCCTGAGGCGATGAGCATGACATGAGCTGTTGACGAGGATGGTGCCGGTAAGCTCGGCAGCAGCTTGTTCCTGTTTTTATGCAAGCCCTTACGCGATGCAAAGATGCCAGGTTAATGTCTGGTGAGCCTCTTGGTATTTATTTAGCTTGGTGTTTATTTCAAACAGCTTTCCTGAATGCGCACGGCCGTTGGGCTTGCCCAGTCTTTTTCCTTGTCATTTCATGACGCCTCTTATTTGCTCTGCTGTTTGGCCACATGTTTTACTCCGTTTGAACAAGATGTAGGCTAAAAAGCTAAAGCAGGCGCCCCAGCTGCAAAGCGTTTGCCAAAAAAAGTGGCCTGTACTTGGGCTGCTCAGGCAAGCCACACTCATGTTGCTGAATTTCTAAAGTTGAATCACTTTGCCTCTCAAAATGTGCTTACTGTGCAGGGCGGTTACCCCGTCGCTGAGCGACGCAAGCAGCTCAGCACGACTTACGGATTCACCTGCAACTGTGCACGCTGCAAGGTGAGATGTTACATGTATGTATACTGATGGCTGATTCTAACTTCTTGAACAATGCAAACTGCCTTGTGTATCCACCGGTTGGCCTGATTGTACGTTGTCAGGCAATTGATGGCCAAGCAAAGACGCTGGAATCAATGAAGAAGGTTTTACTACTTTCCTTTAATCCATTCGAAGGACATTTTTCAGTCCACCCATCAGGAGAGACGAATACTTCTGATGTAAGATAATAGATAGCATACTCATGGCTAAGGTTAAACCAATCAAGGCAATATGAAAAATTGATGTCTTTTGCTCTACAAAGATTTAATCAAATTCAGATCAATAGCATCATGCTTTGTTCTTAGGTCAGAATTCTAGATCGGGCTTAGCTAGATGTGGTTGAAAGGTAAGACAATCATAACCTCAGAAAGCATATTATATGAGCCATAAAAAAGCGCAAGCTGACATCACAGCCAAATGTGAAATGGCACAGGCCTTTGCTGCTGCTTTTGCCAGAGAGGGGAAATGACGCTCTGCTCCGTGTAAAAGAAAGCATGTCCCACTTCTGTCCACACACTATAAACCTCCACAATTATACATGCAGACAGAGTCTGCAGCCCCAGAGAATGTGATTGAAGCACTGGAGCGCATGTGGAATCGGATTCTGGACGAAAATGTGGTGCAGAAAGCACAGGAACTGGTGAGCAGTTGCATGCGGAATTGCTTGCGTGCAGTTGAGGTGCATACGGAGAAGGGCAGAGTTTTTTATTGGGATGTGAATGACCGTATTGCCTGCCATGTGTACAAATGCTGTAGGGAGCATGGCCTTCAGGGCTTCTTGTCTTCTGCTATTTGTTGGTTCAGCTGGGCACTATGGTGGGCCAAAAAAGGGCTGTCTTGCTCATGAGTGTTTTCTTCTGACAATGCACTAGTGCCAGGCACGTATTCTAGACGTATAGCACTCCGCATGCCCTGCAGACCATGCCCACCCTTCCTGGGACCACCCAACATAACACTGTAAAACCCATGCACATGCCCTGCATGCAGACCCCAGATAACACTTCGCATGCCTGCAGGTCATGCCCACCTCTCCTGAGGCCACCTAACACAACACCGTATATCGCCTCACATGCACTGCAGGTCATGCCCACCTCTCCTGAGGCCACCTCACAAAACACCGCACATCGCCTCGCATGCCCTGCAGATCATGTCCACCTCTCCTGAGGCCACCTCAAAGCTGCAACAGCTGCAGCAGGAGCTGGAAAAGGAGGTGGCAGCGTTTGAGGGGCTTCTTGAGCAGCATGCGCTGGACATGCGTGTGCGGCAGTGGCTCAGGTCCAGCGCTTACGCAACCTACGAGCTTTTGGCTGTGTGCAGGGATGAGCAAGAGAGTGCGCGAGGACAGGTAGGAGTGGGCAAGACCTTTTATGCAGGGACGAGCAAGAGAGCATGCAGGGAATGTTGGGACTTGCTTGCAGCATAGTCACAAAGTTAAAGAAGGGTCCCAGCGACAAGGGCGAGCACTGCATGGAGCACAAGGAGTGCCAACATGATGTATCAAACTGTGTAGCAAGCAATGGATGGGACTGCCCATTGTGCCGCAAAGTGTGGACACAATGGATGAAGCATGATCAAAGTATGCACACAATGGATGGAGCATATTGTGTGGCAATGCGATAGAGCACAATATACATGGCAAACCATGGATGGGGCCGCGTGGAGTTGCCATGTTTGAGGCAGCAGGACGGGAAAAAGGGAGGGGCGCGCTTGGCAAGGCTAATGGGTGATGATGGGGTAGGGCAAAGGGACCTGTGTGAAAGGGCATCCCTTGATTGTGTTTTTTGGCTGGCAAAGGTGAGGTGATGCAACAGGGTTGCAAGTGATCGGAGGGGAAATACAACGTGAGCGTAGGTCGCAAGCTATAGTGATAAAGTCAGGATCAGGTAGGGATTTGGGCTGTTAACATTGCTTCACCTATATTAACACATGAATTAGCACAAATAAGCATATCTTATGTCCCTGCTGACCAAGGTAGGAGCACAAAAAACAAGCTGTCCTGCTGCAAGCTTGCTCCTTTGCAAATCACAAGCACTCTTATATCCAGCTTTTCAACAGTCCCTGACAACAAATGTCTTTGCCAGGAGATTTCTGCAATTTGAAATCAGGAGTTCTAGTGCTCAGGCAGCCAGGCAGGCTAGCAGCAGTGGCGATACAGGACCGCGCAGTGATCAGCATCAAGTTGATGCGCTAATGCGGAGCGATTCACCCGTTACCTGCCCACAAGTTGCTCTGCTGCAAAAGCGTGCTCTGATGCAGGCAAGCAGCTGTGGTGGCCAAGGTGAAGCCAGCAACGCACCTGTTACCTGCCCATTAGTTCCTCCACTGCAAAACTGTGCTCTGTGGTGCAAACAAGCATTAGCGGGGATCAAGGCAAAGCCAGCGGCAGCATGCTAGTGCCGGTGTTCTGATACATGCATACAAGTTGCTCCTCTGCAATACCATGCTCTGGTGCAGGTAAGCAGTAGTGGGGACCAAGGCGAAGCCAGCAGCAGCGGACGAGTGCCAGTGATCTGCAGCGATGAGCAGCCAGAGAGCCTCATGCCTCTCATCAGTGTGATTAGCCCAGGTACGTACGTGTGACGCACCACCTGTGCTGGTGCTGAGCCTGCAGGCAGGCTAGGTGTGAGAACATTGAGTGAGCTAACCATGAGCGCAGCGGACGGCGAGGCCTCAACTGCTTATTACGATGCAAGATGCTTAGATTTGTAACTTGTAACTTTGTGAGGCACATCATTGTGACTGATTACTCCAGGAGCAATGAGCAATCCGTTTGTTGAGAGGTCCAGGGTTGCTAAGGAGTGAGATTCCAGCTGAGCAGGGAATTAAAGCATGCGTTCTGTGGAGGCCCTCTGAACTCACCACGTGTGTCTTCAGGATAGCTGTGGGTTTTATTTGCTGAAATCTTTAGCTTCATTCGCTGAGAGCTCTTTTTTCAGGTAGCATGCAATTGCCTGTAAGCTTCGTTTGTTTAAGGTGTGTTGAGGAAAGGTGGAACCAGCACCTTCCTCATTCTTTTGCATGCCTGCTTAGTTGGTCTCAACTAGGGGGCATATATTTTGAGCAAACAGCCAATCTGAACACAAGAGCTGAGCTGAATGGTGTCGGAAGCTGCCACAAAACCATCGTAAATAAGAAGCCCCTTGCGGAAGGAAGGCTTACGTTTGCCTGAAAGCCAGGGATGCGAATGGTGATTGAGTCCTGAGCGTCCATGCATGACTGGGCTGCAGAGTACGACTGCAAATTGTGTGCCTTGAACCCTGAGCAGCAGGTGCCCTGGCAAACTGCCGGGAGTGAGTCTGCTCAAGTCAGGGATGCTGCCCAGTCTAGTGCCTGTCAATATGCCAAACAGTGAAATGAGAAGAATTGTTCCAATGGATTGGGTGGTTGTGATGTAAGGTTTACACGCTTTTTTGATAAGTGGCATGCATGCACCATGCAAGGCGCCTTGTCCCCCACCTCGGTGGTTGCACAATCGTTTTCCTGGCGGACCAAAGATTGCACTTGCACACGCATGCATCATTGGCACCCAGATACACACCAGGCAGCGCACTTGCAGCAATAAGTGCATTCCCAAGCCCTGTCGGCTCTCCTGGCATCATGCGATTGAGATCTGTTGAACTTCTTGCATCATCAACCCCTGCAGCCAGTGACACCCACCTGTATCTGGCACACCTGTCATATAACTGAAATTCTCCTCTATTGAGGCCTCCTACATCACCAATCTGTGCAGCCAGTGACACCCACCTCTACTTGGCACTGGAGTGGCTGGAGCGCGCGGGGAAGAAGTATGGCAGTGGCCATGAGAAAACAAAGACCGCCTCACAAGCATGCCTCGCAGCCCACTTGATGCGCTACGGCCGTGTGCCTAATGAGCTCCTATCTCAGCTAATCATGGCGCGATCGCAGGTAGGGTAAAGGCCGAGTCAGGAGTGTGTATGGGGGTGAGAAGCCAATGAGAGTGTGATGCTTCCTCCTAAGGAAGCCTGGAATTGAGTGAAGAGTCCGGAATGCTCTTGAAACACTCGCCGTCTCTGTCATGCCTTCATATTTCAGCGTGGATCCTTTAAATAGGATGCTAATGTATCTCTGGACCAGGGCTGTGCACCTGCACTTTGACGCTGTAGACTGTCACCAACATCACACTCCATTTAGGTTTTTATGATTAAGAATGGGCGTGTGATGGTGAGACTCCACAATAGTTGACTTGTCTGTGTAAAGGTGTCAAGCATTGCAGAATTGAAGCACTTAGTACACAACCTGTCCCTTGAACCGACCGAAATCAGTGGCTAATTGATTTTCCCATTTGGAGCTGCTCAACCCTCTGTCTTGTTTTCAAGGGGCCCTGTTCATTACTAAGGTTGTTTTTTGGAGAAAAAAAAGTTATGCACACTCACCCTGTGCCCAAGAGTTCCTGACAGGTTTTAGAGCCATTGAATATTTCACCCAGTTGTCAAGAAGCGCACAGCAAAGAATAGTGACGTGGTATCAACGTTATTGCCTCACCATTATTGGCAAAGCCAGAATGGCTGCCACATTAGCACAGCCCCTGTGCTTTTCCATGCCTTCAGCTGCCTTTACGAGGGCACCCGATTGTGATGAAAGGCCTTCAAACATTGCTTTTTTCCAACTGTCCTAGTCTAGCCAAGAAGCTGAGCCTTCAAAAGCTCGTAACTCACACACATTTTCCCCACCATTGGCTCTTGTAGGTGGAGTACAACTTGGGGCGAGTGAACCTTCCGTCACCCAGCGCTGCATCCTTGTCAGCTGCTGCATAAACTTATGTTGCGCTTATTTCCTGGCATTGTCGTTTACAGCCAAATTCTGATTTCTGATTTAAGTGTTTGATTATATCAGTGTCTTCACCCCTTATTTTGTAGATCCCTTTTCATGCCTTAGCCGGACAGGCAAGCCGTTCTCTTTTCAATTTTTTTCTTTGCAAGCCATTCAACAAGGCTCACCTTATTGTTTCCGCAAATTCATACTCATTGTTTGTGAAGCGCTTTTCCAATCTTCGATGCTGAAAGAGGGCCTACACAGTGCTCCTGCTTTCTTCTTTCCCTTGGTCTGAACTGGTGGAAATCATTTTTAGTGTCAGCTCTAGTTTTTGGGCCTTCCTTCAATGCACGCTGGCTGATGTCCAGCATAGACTTACACTTTTTTACTTTTGCCTGTTTACAGCTCTGTACTCCGCGCAGCCTCATGAAGATTTGCTGGTAGAAAAGAAAAACCATGCAGGCAGTGAAACACTCCCCACATCAATTGAGGAAAAAAGGATGCCAAGGGCCGAGAAACCGTTTATCCCCTTCATCAAGAGAAGCAAAAGAAAGAGGCTAATTGGGATCGGGAGGTTTACTAGCAGTACAGGGTTACAGGGAAAAGTTACTAGCAGTACCTCTTGATTAGATTAAATTAGAATGAGCATGAATCTTCAGAGCAAGCTGGTGGCTGTATGATTTACAGATTTACAGATTTATATAGAATGGACCGTTAGCCACAACGTTGGACTAATAGGCCTGGTGCTGGCTCATTCTGTTCAGTATGCTTATAAACTTGTTAGCACCAGATGCGCTCTTGAGAAGACTTCTCTCAAATCTTATCGCCAAGATCAGGCACGTGCTACTGCTAGCAACCCTCCCGATCCCCCTTGACTTCTTTCTTGTTTCTCTTGGTGGAGGGGATACACAGTGCCTCGGCCCTAGGTATCCTTTTTTCTTTAATTGATGCGGGGAGTGTCTTCACTGCCTATGTAGTTTTTTTTCTTTTTCTTATGGGTGGAGTAAGGGAAACCATCGCCATAACTAAGGATGATATTGTGCATGAACTTAGAACAAGAGGGATTGGATAGGGGAAGAAATAGAAGGGAAGGGTTACATATTTGTACTTGCATAGGGGGGCAGCTTAGCCGAAGCATGCAAGAGATGCGTGTATACAGGACGAGCTAAAAACAGACCATCTTAGCTTAAAAGCATGAGAGTTTGCACAGAGAAAAAAACTTGTGTTCTGCTCTAAATGTTTTGTTAGATGATCGGATGGTGCAGCACAACCTCCAAATTCCTGCACATGCATAATAAAACGTACCCCCTTATCTCTTTCCACGTAGTTTTCCTGAGAAATCTAGACTCACATCAAGCCGTCCTGATGCTGTACTGATTACCCCACTTCTTCCTCTCCTTCTTCCTCCTGCTCACACCATGCATTATGCAGCAAGCATGGCACCCTCGCACAGGACTAGCGCAGCTACTCACATTAGGCAGCCCCATGAACTGAGTGCAAACCAGCGGCAAGTACACTTTCATGAAACTAAATACTGTGAAGACACAATGCCTGGGCAGCAATTGGAGGCGGCACAGCGGCAACATGCAGACCTATGCAAGCATATAAGTGGGAAAGCTGTGACGTAAAGGAAAAGGAAAAGGAAAAGCTACGCAAACGGCTTACACCTAAAGCGTTGTATTAAGGAAGGACCGACCCCCACCGCCACAAGGGCTCAAACTCGGGACGTAACCTACCATCCTTCCGGGTGTTGGTGGGACTTGTTATAAGTCATAGGTAAAAAATAAGGCCTCAACTGCCAACAAGCTAGCAAGCTTGCAAATGAGCCCCATGCACATCCTATAAAGCATGCCCACAAACTAGTGGGCCCCACCACTAGGCGCGCAATTGAAACAAGAATGTTCCTCACAGCCAGGTTCTGGAGCCAGGTACTTCTAGCAACCCTCAAGATTTCCATTAGCCCTTTTAGTTTCAGCTTTGTGGTTGAGGGGACTTACGGCTCTTTGGAGCCAATGGCCTCCTTATCCTTAATTGCTGTAGGGAGAGCCTGCTCAGCCTGTGTAGTTTCCCTTTTTCTTCTTTCTTTTTTCTTCCGAAATGTTTTTGTGTTGTCCTGGATGTTTAGGAGAAAGCAGTATCCATCATCTTTTCGAAACCCCATGCTCATCAGCAAAAGAGATGCCTGTATTACTGGCTACTGTCAGGAAAGGAAAGGATCTCTCAAAGTCCAATGTTTTTCTTCGGCACAAGAACAACTACATCATAATGATCTCAATAATTTGATATTCAAACTTTGCGTTACGCAGCAGAAACAACCCCACATTGAGGACCTCAACAGCCAACCGCGTGAGACAGCCTCACTAATTGAATGCAAACCAGCAGCACATGCACTTGATTGAAATCAAGTTCTGCAAAGACATAAGGCCTGGACAACAGTTGGAAGTGGCGCTGCGGCAACACACACACCTCCGCAAACTTATTAATGCTAAAGTTGTGACTCTTCACACCATCTTTCTGGGTGTTGGTGGGACTTGCTACACTGAGCACACCCTTAACCAGTTTAAACAACTGGGACTTGACCACCAACGCCAATAAACTTGCTCGCAAACTTCATGCCCATTCTGTCATGTACGCCAACAAGCTTGTTACCACTAGACGTGCTATCGGGTACAAAATCACTTCTCACAGCCAGGTTCTGGAGCCAGGTGCTTTCAGTAACCCTCCAGATCCCCATTAGCATTTTTACTTCACAGCTTTGGGGTGGAGGGGACTTACGGCTCTTTGGAGCCAATGTGTCTCCTTTCCTTAATTGATGTAGGGAGAGCTTTCTCTGCCTTCAAAGTTTTTCTTTTCTCTTTTTGATGAGGTGGTCGAGCGTCCTCACCTCTTGCCAAATCAGCGCGGTTCATGAATTCACCTTCTTGGAAGTCATTTAGGCATGATGCCTTGCGTGCAGAACTCAACAAGAAGTTTGTCAGATCTGAGAAATTCAGGACGAATTTGAACAACAGGAGGGCTTGGCTGCTGCAGCATTTTCAGCTTTTAATTTTGAGTCTCTGCTTGCAATGCAGAGGCTTGAAAGGGAAAGCCTTTGAGCAAAACTCGTTTGGGAAGGACCCGTACTGCCATTTCCTGTTAAATGTAATGTGCACACATGTCTGCACATGTATTTAGGTGTACGCAGCAGCTTGGCTCTTCCTCCTTGACTCAAGGCTTGAGCCCAAAAAGGAAAGTTACCTTCTGGTGGATACACATAATATAAGCCATGGAAGAAATGAGGGTGCAGCCATAGGGCATTTGCGCAACGCAGAAGGCTCTTCAGTACAAAGGTGATCACCTCATGACCTGGAACACTCGAGTTACAAGTGGGCTTAGGGCCTTTTCCAGCGTAAAAATACTTGATGATTTTTGCTTAGCGTGCTCCTGGACGTGGATTCTTCTCGTTTCTTAGCTCATCGTTGTCGCACTGGATCGTAACCTGCAATTTTAGAGGAAAGGGTCTAGCTGAGTCTTGCATCAATGAAATGCATTTGATACTGAAAGAAATTAGATCACGATGACGAGAGAGCGGGAGTACTTTTTTGGGGAGGACCGGGGCGGGATGGGGATGATGGGGCGGGGTGGCATGATGGGAGGCGGGGGCCCACCGCGAGGTGGCTTTGTACACAAGAGCCAGGCTGTGAAGGCGCTGAAGGAGACCATGCAGTCGGGGCACCGCACGGGCTTGCCGGGGCTGTTGCTGGAGTACTTTAAACCCAGGGAGCAGCTCCCCCAGGGCACGGAGCTACGCAAGAGAAAGAAGCCCGTCCCCTTCTCTGGCGTGGCGCAGTATGTGCCCCTGTTCGCCGGGCCCCAGGACCCTGAGGAGGACACCTCTGAGCCCAAGCCCCGCCTGTTCAGGAACCCAGAGCTGAACCTGCAGTGCAGGCTGAACACAGAGACCAAACAAGAAAAGTGAGTGGGAGGGGGTTGGCAAGTACTTGGCCCTGCATGGATGTTTAGTCAGTCCATGAGCCCAGCATGCCATCTGTGATGGCGTTGTCTTTATACATCTAGGGGTTGTGGTGATGCCCCAGGAAGTCATAAGGCCATGGACAAAACATCTAGACATGGTTAGCTGCAATTAGACTGTATACCCAGACGTGTGCGGGGTTTGGAACCCCTGATGCGACAGGATTCGAAGATGGCATTGACATACAAGAAGCAATGGCTGTCGCACCTGATAAGGCAAACTAAACATGTGCAGTATGATGTGTGGGCCTCATTTGGGTGCTTGATGCTTACTCATGAGTGCAATTGCATCTCAACATAGAAATGCAGCAAAGCTGTGTGCTCATGCTTCTGAGCGTGCATAGTTGACTTAATAAGCCGTATGTGGAACATGGGATGTCCCATGGATGCCTGATGTCAGCATCACAATATGCGCGAGGAACCATGATGCTTGCATGATAAATCAAGCACCTGAATGACTGGCCTCTGTTGTGAATTGCCATCTTGATGCACGAAGCACTCATGTTGCACAACCTGTTCATGTGTTTCGCTCTAAATTTGTGCGCGGATGCTCTGCATCCACCGAGGGCAAGTGGAGGAAGCACAACTTTTCCCTCTGTGTTTCCCATCAATGCACAGGCAAATACGTTTGAGCGAGTGGCAGCGAGATGAGGTAGGTGATGCACTACAGAGGAAGAAAGAACAGAATGTCCTGCCAAAAAGTTACATGCATGTGTCGCCTGCTTTGCTTGCATAACGAGCTGGATATATATAAATCACACACATCAATCCGTGCCAACACATGCACATATGCAAGCATGCATTCATAAGTGCACGCACGCGCAACACACACACACACACACACACACACACACACACACACACACACACACACACACACACACACACACACACACACAGGCTGCTGCCAAGGCAGAGGAGGCTTCAAAGGCCTGGGACCCCAACAGGGACCCGAAGGCAGAGGTAAGGGTGATAATTTAACCTTAGCAATTCCCTGCCTAACTCATGTTACCCCTGGTGGAAGGTCACTTCCCATTCGAGGACTTGTTCTATCTTTTGTGCACAGATGTAACTTAACGGTGGCAGTGCAGTAGGTCCTGCAGCAGCATCTTGTAGCAGTAATACCACGTCATTTCATGCAGGACCGCATGCACAAATTCGAAACGTCTCCTCCGTTCCTCAAACACAGGGCGATCCATTCCGCACGCTATTCGTGTCCCGTTTGAGCTACGATGTGACAGAGAAGAAGCTGCGTCGCGAGTTCGAGGAGTTTGGGCCCATCAAGCGTGTACGGATCGTGACTGACAAAAATGGTGAGTGTAGGACACACACACACACACACACACACACACACACACACACACACACACACACACACACACACACACACATACACACGTTCAGAGAGGTGCTTGTGTCCAATGCATGCACAAGTGTGCACTTCCGTGCATACTTCAACGCAAGCATTTGCATTTGCTGAAGAACCGCATGCCTCAATATTTGGAATGCAAGAGCGCATGGAATTGGTGTGGAGATGCTCAAGCACAGGCACTGGCATGCATATGTGCACTCTCACAAGCAGTCCCTCCAACACCGACATGCTGGTGCAGGCAAGTCACGCGGGTATGCATTCATCGAGTTTGAAGACAAGAAGGACATGAAGGAGGCCTACAAGTCAGCGGATGGACGGAAGATTGAGGGACGGAGAGTGCTAGTAGATGTGGAACGAGGGCGAACAGTAGAAACCTGGTAAGTGCCCAGGCAAGGTGCAATGCACGGTGCTGCTTTCAAGGAGTTTGCAAGGACAAACAGACCGACAAGATTGTTCAGGCATGTCAAGACCTCCAGAAATGGCGTTCGTGCTGAGCCACGAGCTTTGAAAGTGAGGGGTCCCTTTGAGCTTGCTTTCAGGTCTTTCTTGTTAACTCGCAGGGGCAGCAGCGTTGGAAAACAACTGGACTATGAAGTTTTGCACCATCATTTTTTGTTATGAGGGTGTATGCATGTCAACACCTCGAATCCTTACATGCAGACAACTTCGATGAGGTTCTCCTTTCCCTCATCTCTCCCCCCCTGAGGGCATGCTTCATACCATCTGCTGCGAGGGCATGGCATGTTTTTGGCTTTGGCGCCTAATACTTGTGTCTCCCAATTGACCAAGCACTTCTGACGTGGCAAGTGGGCAGCCGTAAAACTTCTTCACTTGGAGTCAAACACACCTCTGCTCTGCAGGAAGCCTCGGCGATTAGGAGGTGGGCTAGGGGCGGAGGGCAGAGCACCCAGGCCACCCAAGAAAGCGCCCCCTGGAGGGTTCCCAGCATTGGCGCCCCTTGCCATGGACATGGACAGGTGTGTGTGTGTGTGTGTGTGTGTGTGTATCTGTCAAAAATGTCTGCGTTGGTGCATTTGCATGCAATCATGGAATTGATAGCAGGTTGGGTCAACCTTGTGCCCGATGGGTCTCCAAGAAAACAAGTGTGTACGGTCTAACAGTCCATGGGTGAAAATTAAGGGAATGAGAACCGTCTGAGAGTGTGACTGAGGAGAGAGGATGCACCAGCACGGGTCCACTGGCGAAGCCTGAGTACAACATGAGGTGTGATGTTCCAGGACATCTGGATAATATGATTTTTGACTTATGTCGGCATGATGAGGCAACCCATCAGTCTTCGTTGAGAAGGGATGACCCTTTGAGGACGAGTGCATTCGTCCTGATGTTTGCTTGCTTGCAGGTCTATGCATGCATATCTCCTTGGGTCGATTTCTTACGTCTTAAATACAATTGTCACGCTCTTACATGTCGAAGTTGCTGTCTTGGCCTATGCATGGATGTTCCCTTCGGTCGCTTTCTCAAACATCAAAAGTTCATGCTATAGTGCGACCCTGCATCATTTTTGTAGCGCGTCACTGCATCGTCTTTGCTGGCAAGGCAACGATTCAGAAAAAGCATCCTCTGTTGAATGCGTAGCGGCTGTGAACCATGCGGACAAGGTGCTGATCATGTGAGGAGGTGTGGGAATGTGTGGCCGTGAAAAGCATGTTTCACACACACACACACACACACACACACACACACACACACAGGGCGCCTCCGCGTGCCCCACCACGCGAGCGTGAGCGCGAGCGCGAACCTGCCAGGGACTACCGGGACAGAGACCGAGACCGCAAGCGGGAGCGAGAGCCATCCCCCAGGTGTGTATGCTTGTGTGTGTTGGCATGTTGGTGTGTTGTGTGATGAGACTGCAAATGGGAGGAAGTGTTTTGGTAATTCCAGGTTGATCCAGAGCCATGGGTGTCTTGATGGTAGGGTTGCACAGATAGCATGCTTTTGGAGTTTCTCATGCAAGTGAAATGCTTAGCATGCGCAACATTATAGTGTTACCAGCAGGGTTGGGTCATAAGTGAGTTTGGGCTGAACAGTACACGTATATACGTGTAAAATACGCGTATGTCACGTATATTTGTGAATTGGGAGGGCCATTTTATTGCTCGCATGGCCCTGCAACTCTCTGCCATGATGTGGACTAATCTCACTCTTGTGTTGTTCTGCTTTCCACCCATACTACCTGCCATACTACCTTACAAGTGTTTACTCTTCTTGTCCTTGGCTATGAATTCCTGCAACTCCCTGCAGGCGCGACCGTGACCGCGAGCGTGGGGCGGAGCCCAAGCGGCGTCGGGATGTGGAGGACGGCGAGATGGAGCGCAGGGATAGGGACCGAGAAGCACGCAGGCGCGTGCGCGACTAGGGCATCCTGGGCTTGTACATCCGGAAGACATGCCCAGACACACATGTGCATGAAAATGGCAAGATGGAGCGCAAGGACAGGGACCGAGAAGCACACAGGCGCATGGGGCACTTTCGGCTTTTGCAATTGTATGAGTGTGCAGACACACATGCTCATGCTTGGTTGCACCTTAAGGTGGACCCAGGGATGCACAGGCGTGTGCATGCCTTGAGCATGGTACTACGGGACTGCAGTAAAATTGTTGCATGGGGCTGGCTTTTGCAAGGCATGCCTCGCTTGTCAGGATGTTGGTGTGTGCTGCACGTCCTCAGCGGCACTGAGGACACGCCGCTGGGAACTCGACAGCAGTGGGTAGCAGCACACTTGACGTGCTGCTAGACTTTCCTTTGCAAGGCATGCCTTGCTTGCCAGCATGTGGATGTGTGCTCTGAGGGGTGCGCTTGCAGGGTGGCTCCCTCATGCTTGCATGTGCATGGCTGCCGAAGGCTTTTTTGTGAAACCCTGTGCTCTCGAGGGGTGCGCTCATAGGGTGGCCAAGGCTTGCTTTCTGACTGCCTGTTATCAGAGTGCAGTTGAGTGCTTGTCCGGCACGCACTGGTGCTGCAAGCGTGCATGCAGATTGAAACCTGGATCTCAGGCCTGCTGGTCCATTTGCGAGTGAGCAGAGGAGATCCCTTGGATGTTATTTTGCTTTCGGACCAGCACGACTGTAGCGTTTGCAGGTCCCTGCTGTCTACATGCCTTAATCTTTCTGTGGGTAGCATTTGCAGCTATCAAGGTGCTGTAAGTAGTACCATACATTGCTAGCTACAAAAAGGAACGTGCTGGAAAGAAGACACCCCGGAAAAGTGCATCAGAGAAGGAACAAGAAAGAAAGGATTGGGAAGGGCTCCGTACTTGTACTGAGCAACAAGGGCCTGAAGAAAAGAATGCTCGTCCCTTGAGCACCCTAAGTCAGATTACAATGGGGTTTGACCTTTAGCCAGGTGTTTTGACTGCTCGGCACCCAGAAATTTTCCAAAAATTCATGACCCTGGAAAATAAAAGAATTACGTAGGAGAGGAAACACTTACTAAATCAATTAACAAAAAGGAGATACATTGGCTCAGAAGAGCTATGAGTCCTCACCACCATGAAACTACAAAATAGAAAGTGCAATTGGGGATTTGGAGGGTCACTAGAAGCATTTAGCTCTAGAACCTGGCTGTGTGAAGTATTATTGTTTTCAATAGCACGTCTAGGTTTCAGGTTGTAGGGAAAACAAGGCCTCCAGTCAAAACGGCTGATTGCAAGCCTGCTCATAAAAAAGCAATAAATCATGTAGGAAAGGAGAAAGCTTGTTATTGCTTTGATTTAAGAATAGGATAGGGTTACGTAGCTGTACCTGCTTACAAGGGCAGCTTAGCTGAAGCAATAAGGTGCCTGTCACCGAACCAACCTTGTGTATAAGTGTCAGCTGAGTGCGGAAACAATGTCTTGATTTGATGTCTTTGATTTAAGAAAGAGGAGGTATGATAAGACTGGGTTTACAAGGGGTTTACAAGGGGCCTAAACCCTGATAAGACTGGGTTTACAAGGGGCCTAAACCCTGATAAGACTGTACATGGTGAATGCCAGGTACGTAGGGAGCCACCCAACTGGAAGAGTGACATAAAGAGAGGAGAGGACCTGAAAATCATTATGATAAGCAATATTTAAGCAATAGCACGCCTAGTGGTGACAAGTTAATTGGCATACATATCAGAATGGGCATGAAGTTTGCGAGCAAGTTTAATGGCACTTTGGTGGTCAAGTCCCAGTTGACAAGGGGTTTACAAGGGGTTTACAATGGTGGCCTACAGCCCGAGACTCTGGCTGATGGCAGCTGGTGAAACAAGCTCAACCAGTATCAAAAATTGAGACTAAGTCTGACACAAATCTAAGAAGTCTGTATGAGTCTTGGTTTAGGAAAGCATTGATCTCAGAATCAGTGATAGTATGATGGCAAGCCAAGAATGGAATAAAGTCAGCGTTTGAAGGCGGAGCAAACACACGCAAAGTCTTGAACATCTCCTCAAAAAGGTCCTTGTATCTCGTGCGTAGCTCACGCACCTCAATACATTTGCAAAAGAAAAGCACATGTTTTTCATCCTGGACTTCCCCACACTCACACTTATCACAGATACTTGAACCCCCAAGCCATTTACCAGACTCCACTCTCAAGTGATGAGCACGCAATCTAAATCTGCTAATGTTTCTCAAAACATGCTTGTCCAAATCCTTGAACAGATACGAGGGGATACAAAAAGGAGCACCTCTGGGACCACTCTCAGAATTCCCACACCACTTATGGTACGTCACTGCCTTCTTGTTAACTGCACGAGGACAAAAAACATCGGCCCCTCTCCACACTTTCTGCTGTCTGTATCGCAAATCACCAATGAACCCTTGCATGGGGATTTTCTCAGCTCTCAGCATGTTCTGTTTGAACGAATCACCATTCCGCATCCCACCAAAAGCATTAGAGACTTCAGCAGCCCAGCAAGAGGAATCAAAAGAAGCCAGACTTAAATCAGCCCTCAGCACACGACGCAAAACTTCACTATTGGAGTCAAGCATGCTATTAAAAAACTTGATGGAGGCACGGAACCAGAAGAACTGCAGAGGCTCCTGGCCACACTCTCTCAACACCGGCCAATTTGTAGTACTGTTCTTTACTCCAAGAATGCGCCTCAAGGAACACAGATGTCTTTTCTGCAATTGACTATCAAACTCACTGCCTTCTCTCAAGTAATGAATTCCCCACACCTGGCACGCATACATCCCAGCAGGAATGCCATACACCTTAGATAACCAGAGCATAGCATGAGGCCTGTTTTTCAGGTCATGACCCTTGGCAAACTCCGAAATCCTTCTCTGTGCAGCCATATAAGGCCGCACCGCATGCTCCTCAGCTACCTTAAAATCCATCTTTTTATCCAACAGCACTCCCAAATATTTGAACCTGTCCTTCTCTGGAAGGACCACTCCATCATACGTAAAAGGATTCTGCAGAGGAGAGACAGACGTACTGTTGAAGTGCACCACCTCAGACTTAGCTGTGTTTACAGTCAACCCTTTTCTCTGGGCATACACACGGAGTCTGTCCAGCATCTTCTGCATTTCACCAGGGTCATTCGTAGTTAATCCAAGGTCATCAGCGTACATCATGTGGGACACACCATTCACTCTATCACCAGTCACAGCACCCTCAATGCCCTCACTTATCTCTCTGCCCATATCATTGATGTACAGAGAGAAAAGAAGGGGGGACAAAGGACAACCTTGCTTAACACCGTTCGATGGCTGCACGCGCGCCCTTTTCTCACCATCCATTAGAATGTACTCATCATTATCATACATGTCTCTGATCACACTGAGCAGAGGAGTCGGCATTGCATTGCGCTGCAAGTGAGACCAAAGCTGCTGTCTGGGCACGGTGTCATAAGCTTGAGAAAAGTCAATGAAAGCAACGTGCAATCTGGAAGAATTCCGTGGCTTCAATTTTTTCGCAGCATGCTTGAGGTGCCTCAGAATGAACAGAGGATGCAGAGTGCTCCTTCCTGGAAAGAAGCCAAACTGCGTGTCCGGAATCTTTCCCTTTTTCATACACCAATCTGTCACCAGATTTTTCAGCACATTAGCATAAATCCTATACATTACACCGCTAACCGCAATCATCCTATAATTCCCAGGTTTCAGCACTTCCCCTTTTTTGTGAATGGGGCTCAACTTGGCAACCTTCCAGCACGCAGGCACTTTACTTTCAGTCAGCAACACTTTAAAAAGACGAGCCAACAGAGGCACCAGCACATTTACTTGTTTGGTTTTATTCCCACACTGCACTGGCAAGCACGCATGCTTAAGAAAAGGAATTGGGATCGCATCAAAGCCTGAAGAGGCACCAACATTCAACTTCTGAAATTCACTACCCAACATACCTTCTAACACAGATACATCAGGGATCTCAACCTCATCAGGCTCCGGAGCCCACCCAGACTGCGCGCCCCGCCTGAGAAGGACCTCAGGTGGAAGGTTGCGCCGGCCCAGTGGCACAGCCATATCCCTCGCAGATGGGCGAGACTCTTCAAATGTCCTCTTTGCTCTGAAGTGTTTGTGTAGGTGATCATGCCAGGCTGGAGCAGGCACAGGGGTTGTGTGAGGCTTAGTGTGCTTTTTTAGTAAAGCGTGCACTGCCGGATCCTTCCGAAATAGCCTGTCCAAAAACAAATTCCGCAACTGTCTCGCATGCCTTCGCTTCATCCTACGATTGCACCTCATACTTTCCCTCTTGAGAAATCTGCAAGCATGCCTGGCTTCACCACGCTTCACTGCCTCAATGAAAGCCCTACGCTTCTCCCAACATTCTTCATTGAACCACACAGGGTTTAGAGGACCCTTCCTATTACGCTCACGTTTAAAAACACACTTTGCTCGGGCTGACATGCCCACAGCTCTACTGCTCGCTGCCTGGATGATCAAAGAACGCACACAAAACGCCAATTTATCTACATCCCCAGACCTCTCTGCCTCATCAAATTGAGCCAGCAGTTCAGCATTGTCCCGAATGTGCTCAGCGTAAACTTGGGCCTTATCCTGCTGCCAACGCAACACTAACTTGTTGATACACTCTCCAGCTTTGCACACATGGTGTGGAGCATTCACACCTTCTCCACAAGTCCCAGTTAATATGTATTTGCATCGAAAATCTACAGCTCAAACCTCTGCAGAACTGATGATCGGGTGCTGGTGAAATTCTCAGCCAGCTTTCAGGAAAGGAAAGGGTTACATAGCTGTACCTGCCTACGAGGGCAGCTTAGCTGAAACAAAAAAAGATATGCCTGCAACCAGACCTAAGCTTAACACTAGTAAAAGAAAAGCTCGAAGTTAAAAACTGTGTTTCCGTTGCTCCAAAAAAAGCTTTCACAAGGTTAACAACAAGTAATCAAGATGTGACATCAAATTTGTTAGACCACTCCCCACAACCAGTTCATTTCTACAAGGTCAAAGCCCACTCTGGCATCATTGGCAATGAGGGGGCTGACGCCTGCGCACGGTCTGCAGCCCTCACGGTCACCACAGATATTGAACTCCAACATGCCCGGGACTCATTCCATAATTTTTACTGGCTCACATTGAAGACCTCTCACGTACAGAACGGTGGCAGGCACCGCTCCCACGCTTCCCCAATCCAATACCTCAACAACCTGACCGACAAACTTGAATTACACATTCATAAAAAGCACAGGCTAGACTCTGCTGATATCTCTGGCTACCATTACAATAGCTGGGAGAGGCTCAACCATGCCATACAACCCACTTCCCCGACCACCACTGCCAGTATAGAAGCTCACAACCCAACCTATCAATTTGCTAACAAGGAAATCAGCAACTCCTTCTGGTCTACTCCTAAAATTACCCTCAAACAACAGATACATGTAATCAAATACTGCACAGGGACAGTCTACACACAAAAGCATGCCATTAGATTCAACAGGTCCTCCACCGATGGAAGATGCCCGCTGTGAGATGATATGGACGGCATTAATCACATCGTCCTCACATGTCCAAATCCAACTATGAGCGGTATGCACGCCAACAGACACCATGTTGGCCTTAGCTTCTGTGTTAAAGCCCTTAGCTAAGGCAGGTTTGGCTCATCCCTTATTGGTATGGATGCCTGCCGTAATGAGAGACTCCTGGATCAGGGGATACAAGTCCCAGAAAATACCTCACGAGCCATTCCAGACTGGTTTTTTCCTAATGGTACTGGCTCCTCTGCTTGGCACCAGAGCCGCCCTGATGTCACCTTTGTGAGATCTATCCCAGGCAGACAAGCTCACCTTGATCCTTCTAGGATCCCTCCTCAAGACAGAGACATTCACCTTGTTGAACTAAAATTCTGCCCTGACACCAACCCCTACATTACTTTCAAAACTGCAACAACTCAACATGCCCACACTATAACCAGACTTAAAACCCGCATCTCAAGGAATCCAAACAGGAACAACAAAGTGACTCTGCACATCATCCTGATTGGTGTGGCTGGCACTATTTACAATGAGTACACGATCAGACCTCTATTCAATTTGGGTCTATCCAAACACAAAGCAAAATCCCTAGCTTTCAAGCTGAGCTGTCATACAGCGACTAACCACTATCGTTAACACCAGACATGCTCTTTGCTTACAGGGGGCTTTGGAGGGGGGGGGGGGGGGGGGGGGGCGCGCGGAATTGGATCCAAGGAGAAGGAGAGTCTGGACGTCTTGGGGCATGGCCGACAACCCGCCTGATCCTCATTAGTTCAGTCTCTATCCCTCTCCTAGGCTAGCTGTAGCAAGTGTAGGTTTACAAGGTTTACAAGGGAACATAACCTTCAGCCAGATAGTTTGGCTGCTCAGTGCGTTGAAAGAAATCCATCAATTCAGAGATAAAACGATAATTGCCATTGTCTTGATACTGGAAAAAACGAAATACGTCCTCGGAGCCAGCATGGGAGAAATAGAAAGAGCCTTCTTCATTTATCACTATTCTGTGTGCAGAGAAGTCATAGAAAAGATACGCATACTTCCTTCTAAGACAGCACAAAAAGGTGCAAGAGCAAAGAAAAATAGCATGCCTTTCATCTTGTAATTGTTCTGAAGAACATAAATCACAATGAGGTGTGTGTCCATGCCAAAGAGAAGTTTCAACTCGAAGCTTGTGAGCGTGCAAACGGAAGCAAGCAATGTTTCTTTGCATATGCCTACCCAAATCCAGATACAAATACCTAGGAGTATGGAGAGGTCTGCCATAAGCAGAATTATGCCTGAAGGGAAGTGCCACCCAGTTGTGGTACTTGGTCAACTTGCTCAACTGACCACCATGTTCAACCTGATCCTCAGATAGCCACACACTCCTATGTCTGTTCCGCAGATCAACTACAAAGTCTTTAATCCCAATAGGCTGACGGGTAAACATTTTGAATAAAACAGTTGCGCCTGTCTAATCCCTGAAAGGCAGTCATGAACTCTGATGCCCAACACTTCTTAGAAATACTGCTCATGTCAATATCCGCTCCAAGCACCTTGCGTAATGTTTGGCTGCTGCAGACAAGGGAGGCATTATAAAATCTGATAGCTGCTCGAAACCAATAGAATTGCAGTGGCTCAAACCCACATTCACGCAGTATCGACCAACTTGGTGTAGTCTTTTTAACTCCAAGAATACGCTTTAGCAAGCACAAATGTACGGCCTGCAATGGACAATCCATCTCAGCTCCTGGTCTCATAAATCTAGTACCCCAAATTTGGCTAGCATACATGCAAGCAGGAAGAGCATATGCCTTTGTCAACCATAGCATGGTATGAGGCCTATCACCCAGCTTATATTCACATGCAAGTTGCCTAATGCGTCGACATCCAGCCATGAAAGGTACACACATGTGCTCAGCAGAGGCAAGAGGATTGACTTGTTTTGTAAAAAACATGCCCAGATATAAAGGACTCAGAGCGCACAAGCTGTACTCCACCTAACGTAAAAACGGGAAGATTGTTTCCCTTTGAGTTAAAATGCACAATCTCAGACTTTGACACATTTATAATTAAGCCTTTTCTCTGAGCGTACTCATGTAGCCTATCCAACATACGCTGTAGCTCATTGGGATGGTTGGCAGTGAGACAAAGGTCATCCGCATACAACATATGAGTTACTTGAAGGTCACTTGCACCAGTCACTGCACCTTGCACGTTTTCTGCCAAGCAATCCACATCATTAATGTAAAGGGAAAACAGCAAGGGAGACAATGGGCAACCTTGCTTAACCCCCAATCTGGGATGCACATGAGCTCGCTTACAGCCATCCATTAAGACATACTCATCGTTATCATAGATGTTTCTCGAAATAGCTAGCAAGCCAGTTGGCATGCGAATGTTTTGGAGATGTGCCCATAATGCTTCCCTAGGTATGGTATCATATGCTTGCTTGAAATCAATGAAGGCAGCATGCAACCTAGGAGATGAATGTGGGCGCTTAATCTGTGCTGCATGCTGCAGGTGACGCAAAATAAATTTTGGCTGCAGAGTGTTACGGCCTGGGTAAAAACCATACTGCGTGTCTGGAATTTTGTTATTATCCCTGCACCATCCTGTCACGACCTCTCGAAGCACATTTGCATACAGCCTATACATGATGTCGCTCACAGCAAGCATACGATAATTTGCTGGGTCCAACACAGAGCCTTTTTTATGCAAGGGGGTCAACTTAGCTGCTTTCCAACATGAAGGAATTTCAGCTTTATCCATCATGGCAGCAAACAAACGGGCAACATAAGGTGCCAAAACATTGACTCTGTCTGTACCCCTACCATTCACTGCCGGCACTCTTCTTTCAGCATACTTAATGAAAGGGGCAGTGATAACACCAAAGCCAGGTGACGTCCTGGGGTTTAATCTCCGCATATGGAAACAAACTGTAGGGTACAATGCAGCTGCATCTGGCAATTCCATTTCATCAGCAGGCGCCTGAATACTGAATGCACCATCAGCCTGAGAGCTCTCTTGAGAAGCAAAATGTTTGCCTAGATAAGAGCTCCATCCATCCGCAGTAATAGGGGTCTGCTGATTTGTCCTGGGTTTCTTGAGCAACTCATGTATGTCAGGTGTATGCCGTTGCAGTCTGTCCAAAAACACAGCCTTCTTATACTTGTCATGAGCACGCCGTGCGCGTCTGGTCTGTTTCCTATATTCCTTTTTCAGGAATTGGCAGGCATGCACTGCTTCACCACTTCGCACCGCTTGAACGAAATTGCGCTTCTTTTCCAGACATGCCTGATTGAACCAAACCGGCCTGCGAATGCCCTGCTTCTCAGTTCTTTTGAATATGCATTTTTTGTACTTGTACATCCCTACCCATGCCACATACATGTTGAGAATAAAGATTCCAGTCAACGCTTGGTACAAAATCCGGGACACAAAAATTCACAACAATCTGACCATGGTCTGTTGTACTTAGATGTGGTGTAAAAACATGTGATTGCTGGGCATGCCTAAATAAGGATGGTGAAACTAGGACATGATCAGGTCTACTGCGCCTGATAGTCCTGTTGCCTGTAGGGTATCCTACATAGGTAGGTTGCCCATTATCACCATGCACGCGTCCAGTTGTGATCACAAGACCATACGCAGCTGCAATATCCACCAACAGATTGCCAGCCAAATTGATATCTGCACACTCACACCTTCTAGGAGCCTGGAGTGCCGGGCAGTCCATCAAAGCCTCACAATGTGCATCTGACACCTCACGGAGACTCCCAATTTTGGCATTGAAGTCGCCACACAGCACTATATGTGGGTACGCCTGTGTAACACCAGCAAGCTCATCATATAAGTTAGTGTACTGCTCGCGCACTTGCGTCCTCGTGAACTGGCTTCCTTGAGGGTTTGAATATAAAGCTCCTAGTAAGACATCTTGGTCCATGCCAAAAAGCTCTTTGCGACACTTAATCCAAACACACTGCAGGCCTTGGGCGACACGGTACACAGACATGAATTCTGCACATGCCTTTGAAGCTATTACAGCTATTCCATAACCTTTCCTGCCTGCACAACCTTGAGGGACACCAGACCCATACACCAGTTTATGCAAATCGTGCAAATGAACCATGAGCCTTTTCCAATCGTTTGTGCGAGTTTCAAGTAGAATCGTGACATGATGGTCCTTTACAGCCGCACAGATAGCTTCAGTCTTAATTGATGCTGGGTCCACTCTTGGGTCTGGGATGCCATCAACATTGTAAACACACAGGGATAGCAGCTTGGAGGCTCTTTCAGAGCAGCCACAACTATCTGGCTGATGTGCTCCCTATTCAGTTGAGTTTGCCACACCAATAGTCCTCATTGGAGAGCGTTCGCGCACTCTTGGGTTTTTGGAGGAGCCCTCATGTTTTGTGGCAGGCCCAGCCACAGGGGCCGCAGGGGCCGCAGGGGTCCGGTCTGTAGCAAGTGTAGCTTTGAGAGACCTCTGGTGAGGCCCTTACTAGCTTGCTAGCTATGGAACCTTTCCTTAATGCATGCTGCATGTGGCCTGCGTAGACTTTTCTTTTCCTTTTCTCAATGACGATTTTTTGTGAAACTCTGGAGCGCATGGCAACTCAACTTGGAAGCTTATCTCCCGCATTTGCCTGATAAGGTTTAGTTTTACGGAGGAGCAATGGTGTAGTCTTTAAAGAAAAGAAAAGTCTACGCAGGCCAAAGGCCGCGTGCATTAAGGGAAGAATCCCTAACAAAAGTTAGAGGCCTCACCAGTAGTCTTTATAGATAGTGCCCGCCACATCCAGTGAGATGGTGTGCAAGGTCACCTTGTAATCCTTGGGTCTCTTAGGCTACGGGTGCAAAGTTTGTGACTCGTATCAGCATGTTCAACTTGCACAAGTTGTGTGGCTAATCCTTGCAGGCTGGGAAAGGGTTGGTAACTGGACAGTTTTTGATTTCAAGGAGAATTTCCCTGCACAGGGTCCCGATTCATTTGCGCAACTATGAATTGCAATAACTTTGCGCCTAATTTGCGCCTAATTAACAGCCAGACCACCAATTGACCCCGCTTTTTTCAATGGTGTCTGCTATATCACTGCTTCGCACCTGAGGGTGAATTTGACATAATGGGGATAGCGTGGAAAGTTCTCATTTTGCATCACATCACACCCTTCTCAAGCATTCTAGCACACATGCTGAGCCAATTCTCCCAACAAACTTGATTCAGAGTTGTACCTTTTTAGTCTTCAATCACAAGACTGCATATAAAGTATTGGGAGCGGCAGGGCCAGGAAGGCTATTAAAAGTTTCCTGTTACAGACTCCCCCAAAATGGCCAAGAAGGACCCTCTGATATCCTTGTCTTGAGCAGGTAGAAAAGAAAATAAAGAAAGAGAGATCTACGCTTGCCGTTCGGCCACGTGCATTAAGGAAAGAACCACCCGTTGACTCCCACCGAGCAGGTATCTGTTAAGGGCCGATGTGAGTTGTTCTATTTGGGATAGGACGCCGCGGCGCACAAAGGCAGCGTCAGGGCGGCTTTTGTGTCGGGCAGCGGAGCCATTACCAGTAGGAAAGACCCAGTCAGGCATATCTCTAGAGAAATTTCAGTGACCTCAATGCCCTGTTCTTGGAGCTTGTCTCTACAGCAGGCATCCATGGCAATAAGGAATGGGTCACATTCGCTTTTCCTGAGTACTTCACAGCAGAGACTAAAGGCAATATTGTGTGAGTTCAGGAGCATACTTTGGCATGTAAGGTGTAAACATCCAAGGATATCGTGATTCACATAGGCGGCAGTTGGCGGAGCCAGAAGTGTGATTGAACCTGATAGCGTGTTTTTGGGTGCCAGTGCGCTATTTAAAAAGTTTATTTGTTGTTTAAGTGTGATCTTTGGGTTGCTCCAAAAGGAGTTGCTAATTGTTTTGTTGGCAAGTTTAGGAGAAGGGTGACGAGGCTTTTTCAGCAGAGGGAATATCCGAGGCCAAACTAGCCGTGGGGTGAAATCTATTTTTGACCACCTTATCTCCATTTCAGACCACCTATTTTGCATCAAATCGGGTGATTTATAATGGTCTGGAATTCTGGATAATCGCTATGCCCTTGAAAATGTATAACAAAAAAAATCCTTTTTTTATCAAAATCAACAGAATGCCATGGCAAAATAAATATATTGAAAAGACTGTGGTATGGAATTTTGTGTCTCACCAAGGTGAGATAAAAAAATTTCAGCCATTTCCCTTGGAAAGAAACCACAAAGCGTGCCAAAAAGGTCAATTTTTGACTTCCTTACTTCCTTTTCTTGATTATGCAGGGTGTTAATATTGTAAATGGGGAGGTCACAAAAACGAAAATTTGGGAGTAAAAATTTGTCATCGGGGAGTGTCTTCACTGCCTGCGTAGTTTTTCTTTTCTTTTCTTTTCTTTTCTTCTGTCATCAGGTGAAATTGTGGGCCTTTTTTGAGTGATCTGAGGCCAGGAGAGTGATCTGGGGTCTTCTGCTTTTCATCTTGTTTTGATAAACTAATATTTTATGGAAAATAATGGTTGGCATGGTTAGATTTGAGAAACAACCACGAAGAAGAGCATGCCTGGCTTGCTTGCAAACTCCATGCCCATTATGTTGCATACGCCAACAAGCTTGCTACCACAAGGCCGAGCATGATGTGCACAAGTGCAGCACGGGTTGTTCTAAGGGTTATTCCACATGCTTGTGCTTGTGGTCAACAGCTGCATATTCGGTTTAGCCTAGGTCAGACTTAAGTTGTGCTCAGCAAGTAGCTGTCGGGCATGGCTTTCCTTGGCCGGCAGGCTGACTGCGCTTAACTTGGCTTGCTGCTGAAGGTCTTGAACTCTAGTCTTTCAGCTATCATCTTGCTCTCTTTCTCGTTCCTGAACCTGTCTTCTTTTTTTTGCCTGCATTATTTACCTTTGGTCTGACTTGGGGGAGGGGAGGGGGGGTCGTGCGTTTTTTGGCCAAGTTGGCCCCTTTCCAGTAATTGGTACGGGAGAAATTCGTTGCCTTCGCAGATTTTCTTTCCTTTCTTTCTTTTTGGTGCAGCTATGTATCCCTTTCCTTTTCTTTTCGAAGTGGCTTAAAGGATATGGCAATGTAACCTTACCTTCCTTGTTTTGAAGTGGCTCTTTAAGGGAACTTGCAGGAGTGCAGTTATGGAGACTCTCAGGGAGGCCTTCTATTTACACGCCTTTTAATGTTGTGGGTATATGTATCACCAGGTCAGCCAGAATACCGGTCTGCAGGCCTCACTAAGACTTATCCTGAGATCCATGCTGCCCTGAATCAAGACTTATGCTGGTTGAAACTGTCAACACAGCCAATGGCCAAAGTCTTGGGCTGTAGGCCAACCTCTTGTAAGCTTTGCAGGCCTCTTGTAATCCCTCAATGCGCGCTGCCATCTCTGGTCTTTCTTCCTTCATACTATTCTTGTATTCTGTTCTGACCGCCTTAGATGACGTGCCTAATGCTCAACAAATTGCTGCAGCCATATGCATCAAGGCCAGGATTAACATGAATGACCTGGAGGGTGTCTTTTGTGAGCAAATCATCCATGCTGGGAGAAGTCTGGACAATCTGACCCCACAAGAGGCTCATGCTTCCAGTAGATTCACGAGGTCACACCACACACACTTTGGCGTACCACTGGGCACCGTACCAGTTTGGTGGGGTCACAAGAAACGAAACAAAAAGCCTGTTGTACCTCTTACCTTTACCTATGACAATACATTCCTCACAAACTATTATGCTGTATCCCATGTTTATGCCTTTCCAGTCTTAACGATTGAGTGGATCAGTGGATCACGCCCAACGGCATCACGAAAACAGGTGCTTGTATGAGCTTAGAATTTGCAAAAATTGTGATTGGCACAAAGAAAAGAAAAAGAAAAGTCTATGCAGGCCTGGGGCCGCGTGCATTAAGGAAAGGTCCCTTAACTAGCAAGCTAGCAAGGGCCTCACCAAAGGTCCCTCAAAACTACACTAGCTACAGCTAGCCTAGGAGAGGGAAAGAGACAGAACTAATGAGGATCTGGAGGGTTGTCAGCTGTGCCCCGAGACGCCCGGACTCTCCTTCTTCTGGTAGCCACCTCCGCGCGCCCAGCGACCCCCCCCCCCCAGATGTCCCCTGTAGGCAAAGAGCATGTCTGGTGTTAATGATAGTGGTTAATTTCTGTAGGGCATGACAGCTTAATTTGCAAGCTAGTGATTTAATTTTTTGATTGGTTAGGCCCAGATTGACAAGAGGTTTGATTGTATACTCATTGTAAATGGTGCCGGCAACACCAATCAGGATGATGTGAAGAGTTACTTTGTTATTCCTGTTTGGATTTCTTGAGCTGCGGGTTTTTAGTCTGGTTATAGTATGAGCATGTTGAGCTGTTGCAGTCTCCAAAGTGATGGAGGGGTTGGTATCTGGACAGAATTTGAGCTCAACGAGGTGAATATCCCTGTCTTGAGGAGGAATCTTGGAAGGATCAAGGTGGGCTTGTCGGCCTGGAATAGGGCGCACAAAGAGAGCATCAGGGCGGCTTTGGTGTTGGGCAGAGGACCCAACACCATTAGGGAATACCCAGTCAGGGATAGCTCGGGAGATGTTTTCAGGGACTTCTATACCCTGCTCTAGGAGTCTCTCATTTCGGCAGGCATCCATACCAATAAGGGATGAGCCAAACCTGCCTTTACTGAGGGCTTTTACACAGAGACTCAGGGCCTCATGGTGCCTGTTGGTGTGCATACCACTCATGGTCGTGTTTGAGCATCTGAGGACAATATGATTAATACTATCCATGTCGTCACAGAGCGGACACATTTCAGAGATGGAAGATTGGGTAAATCTGTTGGCATGCTTTTGTGTGTAGATTGTCCCCGTGCGATATTTGATGACATTTATCTGTTGTTTGAGGGTAACCTTTGGATTTTTCCAGAAAGAGTTGCTGATCTCTTTGTTAGCAAGTTGACAATTTGGGTTGTGAGCTTGAATGTTGGTGGTGGTGACAGGGGGATTGGGTTGTATGGCATAGTTGAGCCTTTGCCAACTATTGTAATGGTAGCCAGTGGTATCAGCAAGTCCAAGCTTATGCTGTTTGTGCATGTGTAATTTTAGTTTGTCGTTCAGGTTGGTGAGGTAGTGGATTGGGAGAGCGTGGGAGCGGTGCCTGCCATCATTTTGTGCGTGAGAGGTCTTCAATGAGAGCCAGTAAGAGTTGTGAAAGGGATCCCTGGCATCTGGTAGGGAAATGTCTGTTGTGTCTGTGAGGGCTGCGGTGCGAGCACAGGCGTCAGCCCCCTCATTGCCTATTATGCCGGAGTGTGCTTTGACTTTGTAGAAATGGATAGGGTGAGGGGAGTGTTCTAACATGGCTGAAATAGCATGGATGAGCTCTGCATGTAGGTGGTTTCTCATGCGCATTGGATTAAGGTTTTGTTTAGGATTCTGGAATAGGCAGGATGCACTATCAGAGGCAATGTCGTTTTGCCCATGTTGGAGTGCCACAAGAATACCTGCAAGTTCTGCTCTGTTGATGGTGTTAGTAGGCCCATGACCATTGGGTTTTATGTGTAGCTGTAAGGGTGGAGCCGCGTTCCTCCCCGGTTTGTAAACGCCTGTGCCAGAAAGTGGTGGGGACTCACCATCTTTGTGTTTAATCACACTGCCGTCTGTGTAGGTGATTTCTCTCCAATCCTTGATTTTAGGTATAAACATTTTCTTGTAGTCAGCAGGTAGGAAGGCTGCCCTTGCCTGTGGGCACTTGTGTGAGCAGCTATGGATGTCAGGGGGAAGTGATTGGAGTTTCTTTTTCCAAGTGTTTGATGCCAGGTGTTGGTGGGTACGTAGGGGCGTTGCAGGGTTTGGAGGATCTAAGGGTAGCCACCAAGCTTCTGGTGTACCTTGTTTTACATCTTGCTGGAGGAGTTGGAACCAGTCTTTGTTTGCGCTATCTAGCATTACTCTGGCATTAAGGTTCCAGACAACGATGAGTTGCATAGGATAGGAAGGTGAGGTAGGATTGGGTATGGTATCAAACCAGTGTTGTGGTTCTTGGAATTGGATTTTTCCGGAAGGAAATCTGGCAAGGACTTTTGCTTGACCTGGGTAGTGGTTAAGCCAACTCATGTAAGCATTGGAGCTGAAGCCTCTCCAGTGGGGCAAAAGCATGAAAGTGGCAACTGGATCGGTGGTTTGAAGGGAGGAGTGCACTGCGTGGCGCAGGAGTTTAAACATTATTTCATCATCATGTGGGGGATGGCAGAAGGAGAAGCCATTGTAGCGAACAGAGAGGGCATCTGTGTGTGCCCCAAAGACCTGGTCACGGCAGCTTGTGCTGAAATAAGTGTTGAAGGTACTGTCAAATTCAAGAGGGGTGGAGAACCTCTCTGTTGAGACCATGCACCATTTATGAAGGGCTGATCGAATATGGGGAGGTGTGATCAGCGTGTTAGAATTGTGGCCTTTTTTGCTCTTGGCAGAGAGATGTTTTTGTTGAGCCTTTTGGCGTGAGAGCAGTCCCATGATTTCAGTTGCTGAGTCCTGGACAGGTGGCTGGATGGTGGCGTGGATGCCTGCCTTTCTCGCTGCTTCATAAGCTTCAAGCAGGGTTGTGAGTGGTTGGGTTGTGAGGCACACAAATCAAGACAAATAGCACACTATCCTGGATTGACCTCCTCAGGATTTAACAAACCTGCACACTCAGTTCCAGTACTGCTGGCACATGTTTAGTTCAGCACCCCCATGTAATGCATCACGTCTTCAAGATTTCATGAACCAGGCTGATGTCCTAGGATTTTGTTTGTCCTAGGAGTTTGTGTCAGCATGCCTGAAATGCTGTGACTGCGTTTTATGTTTTGTTTTGTTCTCCAGCTCGAAATGGTTACAGGCACGTTTATTGCTTCAGCTAAGCTGCACGCGTTGGCAGGTACAGCTTTATAACCCTTACCATCCTTGAGACCTGAGCAGTAAAAATTTGACATTTCATCACTGGTGTGCTCTCCCAACCAATAATGCTTACATAACG
Source organism: Dunaliella primolecta (assembly GCA_914767535.2). NCBI lineage: Eukaryota > Viridiplantae > Chlorophyta > Chlorophyceae > Chlamydomonadales > Dunaliellaceae > Dunaliella > Dunaliella primolecta. The sequence goes on from OU611757.1 coordinate 10,080,602, forward strand.
TATTCTCCATGTTCAACCCAAGTATCTTACCTGGATTTGCCCAAACACATCGTGCGCAGTGTGACCCGGAGACAAGCTACTTGGAATGACGACACTCCTACCTGTGACCTTTGTGATGCCCTAGCATGTTATTTTCAAATATACACACCCTCAGGTCTGCTCTCTTCGGCCAATCCTAATATGTTCACCTTCATAAATCAAAACAATAACAGGCTGTATCCTTCCCTTATGAACTCCATCCTTTCTATGAGCAGTCTAGCAGTCAGTCGTTTTGACTGGAGGCCTTCTTTGCCAGTAGAACCATGAGGACGTATCAAACACACTTTGGTATACTACTGGGCTCTATACCAGGCTGGTGGGATTAAAGGAAGAGAAACAGAAAGCTTTTGATACCTATCTACCTTCAACGAGATAATCCTCATACATTACTACGCAGTATTTCACGCCTACGCCTTTCCTGTCACAACCTCCACGTGGAAACCCAATAGTATCATGGAAGAGTACACAGAAGAGTTCACTGGCCTAGTCTAAACCAAGCTATGAACCTATGGAGAGCAACTAATGGGGGTACAGAGGTACACATACGAGCTTAGAATTTGCAACAAATGCGATTGGCACACTATACAAGACGAAAAACACATTATTCTGTATTGCCCACCTCAGGATCTGACAAAGTTGCGAGCTCAGATCCAATATCTGTGTAGCTCTGGACCTCGGGATTGTGCAACATGTCTTAGAAACTTCACGAACCAGGTTGACGTCTTAGGATTAGCCAAGTTTGTATGTGCATGCCTGAAATGCTGTGACTGAGCTTCTAAGAAAAGAAAAACTACGTAGGCAGAGAAACTCTCCCTACATCAATTAAGGAAAAGGAGACACATTGGCTCCAGAGAGCCGTGAGTCCCCTCCACCACAAAGTTTTAAACAAAAAGTGTTAATGGGGGTCAGGAGGGTTACTGGAAGCACTTGGCTCCAGAACCTGGCTGTGAGAATTGCTTTTGTTCTCAATTGCACGCCTAGTGGTAACCAGTTTATGAGCATATTTAACAGAATGGGCATGCAGGCTGCGAGCAAGTTTCAAGGCACGTTGTTGGTCAAGTCCCAGTTGTTTCAACTGGTTCAGGGTATGCTCCCTATAGCAGGTCCCACCAACACCCAGAAGGATGGTGTGCAGGGTAACAGCTTTAGCAGAAATAAGTCTGCAGAGGTCTGCGTGCTGCCGCTGTGCCGCCTCCAACTGTTGTCCAGGCCTTGTATCTTCACAGTACTTGATTTCAATTAAGTGTACATGGCGCTGGTTGACATTTTATTTTTATTTATTCTAGTATTGCTTTTTAGATTGGACTGGTTTGGTTACAGGCACGTCTTGCTTCAGCTAAGCTGCCCCCGCAGGCAGGTACAGCTGTGTAACCCTTCCCTTCCCTTTCCTATGTGACAGCAATTTGGAATCACAGGTCTGAGACCTTTGTGTGCTGATGATGATGTCCAGGATGAACAACATGTCCTCTTCCATTGCACACATCCCCAGGTGGTCTCTCTCAGCAGGAAATATGCTCCTTGGTTCTCACATGCAGGATTTCATGACGTGTCTGCTTTTTTTAACCAGAACAACAACAAACTTCCTTTTTTCATCTATGCATTAATTTCCTTTTATGAGCAGGCTAGCAGCCGCACTTCTTGACTGAAGGCCTTGTATATGATTTTCATTTGCAACACAACAATACACTTTTTTCGGTTGTTTCTGAGCTGACGGAAATTATGTTGGCTGGCAAGGGTCAGTCACAGGACGATCAGCCGGACAGTCTGGCTGAAGCCTTTCCCATTGTAACCATTGTAAATCTATTCAGCACGTGCAAAAGAGCTGCACATTCCAGTTCCCAGGTACTCCTTTTTATCCTTTCCAAGAGTATCATAGCTGTATCAGCTATGAAACCCTTTTCTCTTTCCAAGGGGTATCAAAAGGGAATCACAAGGCCTACAGCACAGTTTCTAGCTGATTGCACTCTGCCCTTCCCTTCCCTTCTCCTTTCTATTTCACTTGCTGGCTCCATGCAAAGCTCCTTTGGCACTCACCCTTTCATTTTTATTTAAAGTAGTATCTTGCCAGGAGTAAACTCCAGAGCAACTATTTCTTCACCCTTTCCCCGACACCGTACCGCACTTGCATCCCAATCTGGGATCAGGCATCCTTCTTACACAGTGCACCCTCAGGTCAGCTCAGCCAAACAAAAACACATGAGCAGCAGAAGGGAGCATGTAATTAAAAGCACACACACACTTGTAGAAACTTGTTTACTTGTTGTTAGCCTTGTGGAACCTGGTTGATTATTTTTCACCAACAACCGATCAGCCAGAGATCTGTAGGTCACCAATGTAAATCCATTAAAAGCATTCAGATCTAGCTTAGGAAGTACAAGCTACAAAAAACCACACACACAACGGTTATGTGCCATTGTCTGTATGCAAAAGAGGAGATCCATGATATGGAGGCTCTTCATCCAAAACAAAAGTATTGAGGGCAAAAAATGCAGTACCTGTGCAGGATAAAAACAAATGAGAGGAAAAACAAAGTTTTCTGGCGTAAATACCTGCGCTTAAAGGCTGCCAATGCCACGACCCTTGTACATCATAACACAAACTCCTAAACTCACTTGAAGCAGTCCTGCTCACATTGCATGGGTGAAATTTGCAGCCGCACACAGCGTACAGCCATAGAGGAGGAGATGAGGACATGTGCAATAGTTGCCTTTAATTTGCTGGTTGAGTACACAACCTGACAAAAGCTGGGCAAGTCTAGCACAAAAGAAGAGCACATGGGCCAGCTACAGTGTGGGAAAGCGATATTAGCGCTAGAAACGCCATCAAGGTAGGGGGATGCACACTTTCGGCTCTCTGAAACCAAAACCTCCTCCACCGGCAGTCCTGGCCTTCAACCTGGTCCTGCTGTGCCCAGGTGCTTGCTTTATTTCCTGATATCTCCTGATACCTCCCGATATGTACAGAATAACACACCATACATGGATACAGGAAGGCAAGGCTTCATCTCAAGTTCAAACATTCTTCTAAAAATCAAAGCCCTGCCAAACACAGATGGAATTGGAAGCAAAAGAATGAAACTTCCGTAACTGCCACCAGCCTTATTGAGTACGCACACACACAGGCACACACACACACACAGACACAGAAGCTTGCTTCAGCTAGGAGCTTTGTACATCCAAACAGCGCAAGGCACCATATGGGAATGGCAGGCACCCTCCTCCTTTGTCCTAGCCTCACAAGCCCCGCAGCATAACACAGGCAAAAGAAGGGGGTTAGGTCTAAGCTCAAACTGTAAATTCTGATGTGATACCATGTTGACTAAGCTCAAACTGTGAATGAGAATATGATGCGATACTGTGCCAACAAAAATGGACAAAAGTGCTCTCCCTCGATCAGCTCCCCCAACTCACTCACAAGGCTTCGCACTTGGGAACTGCTAGCTCCGACCCCCAAGCCTTGTACATGCGGCACCTCTCCAAGCGACCCACACACAGCACCAAAGCGGTATTGTTATGGGCATATATGCATGCATCCATACCTCTTAGCAAGACTGCCCGCTGTTAGTATGGTGCTGAGCTAACCTCCTGCCACAAGTGGAGGTAGAGACCCCATGCCACTCGTGGAGGTAGAGAGCATGTAACACAAGATATACATTTCATCTTTCCAGCGTCCCTTGCGCCAACTTGACACTCATCTTTAATCCTCTCTTTGCACCTCTCCTCCTACAACATATAGTAAGGCAAGGTTGCGAATGCTTTCAAATCACACACATGCACACACACACACACACTGCAAGGGTACCATGCAACATTTCAGCGGCACTTATGTTCTCAGCCCCCTGCCTGCCTTTGTGTTAGCTCGCATCAAACCATAAGGGAGGCCCTCATAATCGTGTTGGACGCGTGTACTACTAACGGCATGGCTCCTGTTGTGAAACAACAATGCTACGCCCCTGACCCATGCATTACGGCAATTTTCAAGGCCTTGGCGACTGCATGTTTGGAAACATGCTGTTCTTGCAATAGAACTTCACACTTGACAGAGCCTGGATGATTGGTCACAGACCTGAAATCTTGCCCATCCTCAGACTACGGACCTCTCTGCTGACTGGCTGTCAAGCTGCTGCTAAGAGCACACAACAGCATCTTGCCCCCACAGCCAGCTGCATGCGGCGCTCCAGCAGTGAGGACCCGCATTCCAGCTCATTCATCAGAACTCGACCCTCTCAGCAGACTGGCTGTCGTGCTGCTGCTGAGCACCCACATAAGCAATCTCGCCTTCCACCAATTGCATGCGGCGCTCCAGCATCGCCATCTCCAGCTGCGTCGCAGTCACAGCATGCAAGCAATGGTACACAGTCATGTCACATCACTGTTGTGTTACGCATTACTTATGTGTCTCAAGATACAGACAAACAAGTGTTGGATTTAGTAGTGTGCCCCATGCTTCGAAAGTAAAAAAGAATGTGTGTGTGTGTGTGCTTGTGGCAAGACTGCTGAATCAGCGTCAAACACTGTGCGCCAACAGCAATCCTGCAGTTGGACACCTCAACCCCATCAAATGGTAGCTCCAGACACTGTGCGCCAACAGTGGTCCTGCAAACCGATGCCTCAACCTCATCAAGTGGCAGCGTCAGGCCAAAAGGTGTGGAAATTGTGGTGCAAAAAAACACAGAAGGAATTGCAGGCACGTAGTGCACACAAAAAAGGCATGCAGCAAATGCAACACACACGCAGGTACGCCTCCCACCTGCGTGCACGCACGGCATGCAACAGCACACAACCCTGAAAGGACTGCCAGACTCTGCACAGAAGCGCACCTGCAGCAGCTCCAGCCGCTGCACCCAAA